>BTPG01000008.1:36993729-37573035 GCA_036245525.1 Semisulcospira habei
AATCTGATCTACTTACATGTTTAACAAAGACAGTGGAGGCATCTGCTACACACTTACTGGACGATGTTGAACCATATGACACAACTGAGCTGGCAGAAGCCTTAGAGCAACTCGATGAGGATGTACAACATCCAGAAATAAAAGTCCTAGACGCTCCTCCTGAGCTACTCGCATCTTTGGAGAAAACATGTGAGAAAGAACTACCCGATACTTTTAAAGTGAAGGTGCTTGACGGCGCAGCTGTGGTGCATCTTCTACCTGTTAGTGGCGTGAAGACATTTGACGACTATGCTACCGACGTGTTCTTGCCTCATGTGTGGCATCAACTTGAGACTGCAGAGAGGATTGACATTGTTTGGGACAGGCATCTCAAAAACAGCATCAAAGGTTCTGCCAGAGAAAAGAGAGGAAAAGGGATGAGAAGAAAAGTGTCCGGCCATAACAAAATCCCAGGACAGTGGCAGGACTTCCTGCGTTATGCAGAAAACAAGGAAGAATTCTTTGAATTTATGTCCAAGAAGATTGAAAGCTATGATTTTCCTCCTGGCAAAACAGTGGTGGTGACACAAGGAGAAAATGTTATCATCCGAGGAAGTGAATACGTCATACCTGCCTGCAACCATGAAGAGGCCGATACCAGACTACTTTTCCATGTGCAAGATGCATTACAGCAGGGTTCAAAGATTTGCTTTGTTCGCACCGTGGACACCGATGTTATTGTCATATTGACTGGCACGTTTTACCACCTGCAAGACATATGCTCGACACTGAACATCTGGGTTGGGTTTGGCACAGAAAGGAGCTTTTCCTACATTCATATCAACGCTCGGGTCCTAACCCTTTGCAAAGAAATGTCAACTGCCTTGCCAGTGTCATATGGCTGTATATGCGTGGTACTGTGGTTTATTAGAGTGCGCTGTGCAGCCCAATACCTCCGTCTTCAGCACTCGGGGCTTCTGTCGGGGTTACCTCACCCTTAACTCCTGGTCAAAAGGCCTTTCCTGGGAGCACAGGATGGTTTGGCTTTGGAGTGTCCTTCTCCTAGATGGGTTGCCGACCAAGGCTTACGAGTCCCATCTACTCAGGTTTTTCCTCGGAGTTTTCCTTCTCAAAGGAGATCTGCCAACCAAGGCTATCGAGCATCCCTGCCCGGATTTGTATAGGGTTTACTCCCCTAGCCTTTGCCTCTCCCAAGGCACCCACAAGGCAGTGGGGCTATTTACCCATAGCTGGGGATCTGGTTCATGGGCATCAGGGCTTGTCCACATATCGATGGGCCTGTGTGCCGCATGTCTGGGGGCCAGACCTCCTCCGAGTCCTCTGTAGTTCAGCCCGAGTCCGTAAGGTGCTCGGTTACCGTGAGTCGCCACGAGGAGACACTACATGAGGCTTGTTGTTGGAGAGGCTGTGTACTGGCAGGGAGAGACTGACATACTCTGCTCCCCTTTTCGCAAAACTGCTAGCCAGCGGTGGGAGCTGAAAGCGAGAGCGACAAGCACAGACGCTACACTACCACACTAGACGCATCACAACAACCATTTGACCCACGCCTTGCCAGTTTTCCACAGCTTCACAGGCTGCAATACAGTATCAGCCTTTCTTGGAAGGGGAAAAAGCTTTCCTGGGAGACTTGAAAATCTTTCCCTGATGTGACCAAGGCCTTCAATGACATCGCCAGTCACCCTTTCATAGAGGTGGGCATCAGTGATGAGAACTTCAAACTTCTGGAGGACTTCACCGTCCTCATGTACCAGAAGACAAGCGGATTTGAGACTGTGAATGAGGCTAGTAGGTTAATGTTTTGCCAACAAAGCAAAACCATGGACACTATTCCTCCCACACAAGGTGCTCTCCTGCAACACACAAAGCGTTGTGTCTACCAAGCTGGAATCTGGACAACAAGCGATCAATCTCAACAGCAAATACCAACCCCAAAAAAGATGGGGCTGGAAAATACACGCCACCACTTGTTGTTGGATTGCACTGTGGACATCTTTACCAATTGCTTCAGAAGCATGTAGTGAACATGTCAAGTGTAGCTGCAAAGCTGCTGCTGGTTGTACCGGAAAATGTTCTTGCAAAAAAAGCCACGTGGAGATGTACAGACCTTTGCAAGCGTAACTGCATGAAGGATTAGATGTTAATTTCATATGAACATTTGACTTGACAAACCCAAACGTTTTGCGGAAAAACTGCTGCTGACTGAACATTAAGCCTTTAATGCTTTCTACCATATTTGTTAAAACATGTCTGCTATGTCTACTATTAGTTTTGTGATTTTATTTTATCAAAATTAGACAAATTTATCAATAAAAATTAACCATTAGCAAGCCAAACAAACTTTTTCTTGACTTTTTTCATTTGTCGCGTCATCATTTTTTATACTTGTCACGTGAGAACATCAACTGCGACTGATTTTGTGGAACATATCAAAAATTGTTGCTATAGGACCTAACAAACATCTCCAAAAAGTTTGGTGCTTTTGTCATCTCTGTCCTCATCATTTTGCTTACAGCCCTCACTATGTTAACTCAAGGCGATAGTAATTCCCCAGCAACTAAGTTAGTTTCTTACTGCAAAGAGATTAATCCAGGGAAAAAGGACGGGCTTGTTCCATAGCGTGTCCCTTGAAAGTTCCTTGTAAATCAAAGTGCCACAGTTGCAGTGCGCCTGAAATTGATCAGTGTTCAGGTCGTACTCCATAGGAAATAGATTTCTCTGTCCCCCATAAACCCGCCCGTCAGGGCCGTCTATTATCACTTCGGTGCCGTGGACGTTAAACCCCGAACTAACCAACCAACTGCAGAGAGAAACAATCGTCACGAGTAGCACTCTAAAGAAAATATGTCACGTGACTAACGAGGTGGTCGTATTGAAGACCTCTTGCCTAGACCCACGGTCGTCCTCCGAGACTTGTCTTAGTGTATGTCCAGCAATTTGTTCAAAACTTTACACAACAACAACAACAAATTCGCCGAGTACTGAAAATTCGCGGTTACTAGTCAGTGTCCACTGTTTCTACTGCACAAAATGGCCGAATGCAGACGACGCTGTGTGACGTCACTTGCATTCAATTAAGTCACGTAGGGAAAATATATTAAAGTTTCAAGCTTGTCACGTCCACAAACGCGGGCTCTAGTCGCTGTCGTATACACACACAAACACACACACACACACACACACACACACACACACACACACACACACACACACACACACACACACGCACATACACACATACGCACGCACAAACGCACGCACGCGCGCACACAAACACACAAACACACACGCATGCACATATACACGGCGTTTGGCGCCAAAGGTACGTTCTCCACCAAGATTTGCGTAGCCCGAAGTGACGGCATTCTATCTTTTTTGCCAGAATATGGGGCCCGTACGCCCATGTGTATGCTCCGGAATGTGTTCCGCCGAGCCCCATTTCAAGGATGTTCCTATTTTTAAATAGGAGCGACAAAAATGGCAAAAGGTGAAACAGACGGGTCCTGTTTGAAGGTGAGGACATGCTCCATCCTGTTCCAAAGGGCCTAGAACTCCTCCGAAGGAGGAGTTCTAGGCCCTGTGGAACAAGATGGGACATGTCTGCCCCTCCAAGGGCTAGGATGTATCGACAGCGGTTGTACTTACTCACTCACTCTCGTATCGGGACCAAATATCGCGATACTATCGGCAGTCCCGAATGAGCATAATGAACCAGTGGAAGTTTATTCAGCCAGAATGCATGCATGTCACCTGACACGCATGCAGTAACGGTCAACAGTGAAATAAACAGGACACCTTTGCTGGCCTCCTTTTATTGAACATTTAGAAGAAGAACTTGAATTCACAAGGTGTCTGTGTCGCAGTATTGCGGAAGTTAGAAGGAATTACTAAATGACGGAGCTGGATTATATTAGACTCAGGAAGAAAGAGAAACAGAGCTTTGGTCACTGAACTATGCTGACGAGCAAAAGAAATGCGACATTTTTTGTAATCATCGGAAACACTTTAGTATTTCCGTTGTTTCCAAAAACTGTCGCATTTCTTTTGCTCATCAGTATGTCAGCAATGTATCGTTAGTACGGTTTGGTGTTGATATATATACACACTATCCGCAAGCAACTATCGCAATATATCGCCGATACTCAGAAAATATCGGCCTACTTAACCCCTTGAAATTATCTCTTTCGATGTCGACGCAGAACTGTGGGAGGTTAATTCTGTGGCTGTCGGTAGTGCTTTTTGTCGCGATGATCCAGCAGGAGTCACAGAGACAAAAAAAAACCACTACCGAGAGACAAAGGGTTAATTGAAGGAGTCATCGTGACAAAAAGTGCTTCCGACAGCCAAAGGGTTAATCAACCGTCTCACTAATAGCTCCAGAGTGGTGCCTGATTTGATTTGCGCGTGAGAATGTGACGACAAAGTCAGCCTTTAGCTTACCGCTGACGATCCATGTACCGTGACAGTATGTGCATCTAAGTAGTCAATTCTATTCATTGGCCACTGGAAGTGAAACTCTTTATCATATCAGTTGATACGGCCCCAGTGAGACGTGCCAACTACTGAGCTTTACGAGGGTCACTCGATATGTGTCTGGATGCTCTTCATCTAAAGGAGTAGGGTCTTCAAATGCAATGTCAACTCATTCAGCCCGACGCACGTATTTCCCAAATTTTGGAGGCATCATCTAACGACTATGCACCTGTTGCAGGAGATGGATCGGCCATGATAATTCAAGGGTAGTGCCAAATTAGCTTGACGCCGACTACCCTTGAATTATCAAGGTCGACCCATCTCCTGCTGTAGTGCGTCAGGGCTGAATGGGTTAACCTGTTCAGACTGTGTTTCATTAATTCAGCATGAAAAAAACTGACTGTCCCAGGATCATGGATTCAAAGTGGCGTCAGCAAAAGGCATACATTATCATATGCCCCCGAAGTAACTGCCGGGGCTCATGAAGATCTGTACCTCTTGCAGTTGGGTGGTGCTCACATTTTCACGGCACCGCCTGAACTGTTTAATAAACATCACTAACCGTACACAATTTCAAATGACTGTAACAAACGGCTTTAAAGTATATAACCCTTGCATGTAATATTAATAATAATAATAATAATGGCTACTTATATAGCGCTTATCCTTAAATAAGCTCTAAGCGCTTTACAAATAAAGTGGGAGTGGAGGGGGTCATAAAACCAGAGAAACAACGGATTCTGCAATACACACGCGCGCACGCACACACACACACACACACACACACACACACACACACACACAGGTACACAATGACAAAGAACTGAGCTACACTGGGGTATCGAACAGGTGGGTCTTTAGGGCAGATTTAAAGGCAGTGAATGAGGAAGAATGTCTAATGTCTATAGGTAGGGAGTTCCAGACAACAGGTCCAACGTGCGCAAAACAACGGTCACCTCTGGTTTTGTATTTGAAGAGCGGGACTCTGAGAAGGCGCGTGTCACTACTTGAACAATGGGAGTGGGAGGGAGTGTATAGTTGAAGAAGATCAGCGAGATAGGCAGGGGTAGAGTAGTTAATAGCTTTGTAGCACAGACAGGCGATTTTGTACGAGACTCGTTATTTGACTGGCAGCCAATGAAGTTGTCTCAGAATAGGAGTGATGGGCTGATGCTGTGAGGCGCGGACGATGAGACGTGCAGCACAATTCTGAACTCGCTGCAATTTCTGAATGAGAAACTGAGGGAGGCCAGCTAAGACTGCAGTAAACAATGCGGGACAAGACTAAAGAGACGACCAGTTTGGTGGTAGCTTCATTAGTGAGGTAATGACGGATAGAACCGATGCGTCTTAATTCCAGAAAAGCAAGTTTGCAGACATGATTTACATGCTCCTTCATTTGAAGATCTTTATCAAGAAAAACGCATGTCTCCAGGATGTAGCTGGTCCTTGGTTTGGGGATCATGGTCTACAGTAGCTTTTACAAGCGAATGACGTAAAGGGAAATATGACGTCAGTTTGTTTTTATAGAGGCACATGGGCCTTGTTTATTGTTAAAACGTTGAATCTATTCATTGTATTGAAAATGGGTAGGTAATTTATTTAATTAAGGGCAATGTCCTTTAAAAGAGGGAACCAAATACAATTTTGAACTGCAGATTGTGAGGTACACTAACACCTTACATACCAATCAGAACGAGAAAGAAAAAAAAAAAGATCAGACACATACAACTTAAAACGAAAACTGAGTAAGTGTGACGACCACATCACGGTGACGTCAAGTTAAACTAACTATGCGTCTGCGGTGAGCATACAAACCTGTTACATTGATTCCCGGGCATAACTGCATATTTGACTCACAGACAGATTCATTAAGACACCTGGCCGGTGTGATACAGCCCTACACAAGCCGTTATGTTAAAACGCCAACTACTTTCTGTTTTGCTCATAGACCAAGAGTCGTGCTATAAGTAGCTTTTACATCGGCTCTGACGCTTGGTGGAGTTGAGCTGTGCATACGCTTCAGCTGTAAAACGGACACAAAGTGATATATAATCACGCAGTTACAAACAAAATGACAACCGTTTCCACTCGTTAGGAGGCATTATAACACACACACACACACACACACACACACACACACACGCATATATATATATATTATAACACACACACACACACACACACACGCATATATATACATTATAACACACACACACACGCATATATATATATATATATATATATATATATATATATATATATATATATATATATATATATATATATATATATATATAAAACACACACATATATATATATATATATATATATATATATATATATATATATATATGCGTGTGTGTGTGTGTGTGTGTGTGTGTGTGTGTGTGTGTGTGTGTGTGTGTGTGTGTGTGTGTGTGTGTGTGTGTGTGTGTGTGTGTGTGTGTGTGTGTGTGTGTGTGTTATAATGCCTCCTAACGAGTGGAAACGGTTGTCATTTTGTTTGTAACTGTTTGACGAATATCAACACCTGATTTTATATATATATATTCGTCAAACAGTTTTATGCAATTTTGAGACTGCTCCGGGAGCGCTTAGGGCGTTTAAATGAAAGCAGGGTTGTGCGGTGTCAGATATTTTTAAATAATTCAGAAGTCATCGATAAAACTGTTTCTGGACACTTCCAGTGAAAGCATCCTAGACATTGCAAATGTTACTTATGGAGGAAGCAAACTGGTCAGAAGTATGTGTGATTCAGATAACGTTCGCATATCTTTGATTCAAAGAATATTACAAACTTGGAAAACAGAACACACGGTTGCGACTCACAGAAGCTCCACATCAGGAGTAACCTGTGTTGAACCCAGACACCCACGTTTTACGACACTTGTAACGTAAACCCCTAAGATGGGACAAAGTTTTCTGGCAGACATCAGCACTCCAAGATGTCTTCACCCTTGAAGATTTCATCAACCCATGTCTGATAGCTGGTTAACTTTTTCGTTTTTGAAAAAACTGTCAGAGGTGCATTGACTAATACACTGTTAAATTTGTCCACCGAGCGTTCACGGGGGCTGTTTTCACAGTACCTGATCTAACGGTTGCTGAAGCGTTGGTCACAGGGTTTGGAAAGCTGAGAGCAACTTTTCGAAAGAACTTGCTCTACAAGATGACATCACACATTTGTGGCTAAACCTCACCAGTGAAGAGCATCCAAAAACTTTTCGAGTGTCCATGCAAGTATTAGGTCATCGAGCTGACCACGGCCGCCGTTGGTGCACAAGGCATGCCCCAGTGGGGCAGTGGCCAGCGTCAGCCCGGGGGTTTGCGCTTAAGGTATCTAAGGCAAGAACCCAGTTACAAGTGATTAGATCACTAGCTGTCATCGCACAATGATGTTTACGCCTATTGCCTTCGCCCTTCTGGTAACCACCCCTGTATTTGGGGTTCCTTTACTAAATACGCGAGACAAGCGGTCAGACGATGCTGCCCCTAACCAAGCGGAAGTCTCCCGTCTTGCCAGCGAGCTTTTGGCGCTACAGGCTAAACACATCGCGCTGCAACACCAGGTTGACCAACTGCAGGGTAAGTGAACCCCTTCTATGCCATTGGAAGCATATTTTGTTTCTGAAGTCATTGTTCATTCAGCGACCGAAACCCAAGCAGTCCAGTGAACATGGATACACATTGGCCTCAACAAGAGACATAGATCCTCATGAGCCCCCGCGACAGCGGGGGCTCATGAGGATCTATGCCTCTTGCAGTTAGATCGTGTTCATTTTTTTCTCGGCAGTTAAGATGTTAAAACGAGTATGACTGACAGGACAATGATTCGAAATTGACGATATCCAGAAGTCAGATGTAGGTCAAAATTGCACGTGATTTCACCGAAACAGCGGATTTTTAAAAAAAAGCCCGGATAAACATGCGATCTCGCATGTTTGTCCGGGCTTCTTAACCCGGCGTTGCGTCAAATCTCATGCAGCTTTGACCTGCGTCTGATTCTCGAATAACGTCACGTCGGTTCAGTACATCTTGGTTTCGGTCTCACACTCCTTTCAATTTCAAATCATAGTTCTCTGACAGTTACACGCCCATTTCATTGCTTCGCCAAGCTGTTCAACTTTTATCTCCACACGCGTGTGATGCGTTTTGAAAATATTACACGTGTCATACGCTTTATACTATGTTCACGGCGACGTGTGCACCTAAACTGCTTTGCAAAAAAATCCGGTCAGCTTGTCTTAATCCTATGACTGTCGGTAGCGGATTTAGTCGCGATTATTCCTGTATGAATCATCGGGACAAAAACCGCTTCCAACAGCCAGAGGGTTAATCGATCACTAAAGACACAAAACGACTCGGAAGAAACTTACAGGCACACGCATCACTTGACACACTTAACCCTTTGCTTGTCGGTAGCGGTTTTAGTCGCGATGATTCCTACAGTTCTTCTATTTTTGTATCTCTTCATGCATTAGGCACGAAAGCTTCAAATGAGCTGCAGATACAGAGAGATCTAATTCAAGTGTGTAAACCTTCAGGCTTCAGTTTGGGTTTGTGAAACGTTTATGAAAAGTTTGTGAACTTCGTCCCTGCTTTTCTGTACGGACCCAGTCCAGAGTAATCAGTGTGTAGATGAAAGATAGTGGCCTGGCTCTCCCCGTTCAGCTTGTTGATGTCGTCTGCCCACGGGCTGCAGACGCCATTCTGCTGTTGCCAATCACTTTGTTGCTATAGTGTCTTGGTTTCTTTACAGGAGGTTGTGATCTTGAGGTAGTCTAGCGCCTGCTTTGGCCAGGCTGTCAGCCTCTCCATTCCCAGCTACTCCAGAATGCACTGGAATCCACTGCAGCACTATGTTGTGGACAGGGCATCCAGTCTATCTTGAAGCTTCCTGGTGAGATCAGTGGATCAAGCTGCTGCCTTTCCTTAGCTAGTGCTCTGCTGCTGTGTTGAGCACCTGCAGATCTGTACGATAGTTGGAGCTGCTGCCGCTAGCTGGTAAGGAGAGGGACGTAGTAGTGCGGTCTGCACAACAGATGTACACGTCACTTCCTTCATTCCGCACGGCGTCTTGTGCGGTACCACAGCTGCTGTGAGGGTAGCGCTTGTGCATAATCTCCAGCGAGATGGCTTTGTGCAGTTCCTCGACCTTTGGCAAAGAGTCCTGGAACATTGTTTATGTTGTCTAGAAGGCTCTTTTGAGATGTTCAGGTATCTGAAGGGAGCTCTTCACTCATCTTTGGGCTTGGTTCCAGGACGTCAGTTTTAGCCCTTTGCAGGACCTTCAGTTGTCGGTTCAGACTTGGACGTTCAGTTCTGACGGTTCTTGGTCTGCTCCTGTAGTCTCCCATGCTGTCGGTGTTTAGTAAGTCTCTTCATCGTGTGTGCTGTTCTGCCTTCCAGTGGCTCCAATGCCCTCCATTTCCTAAATTGGGGTGTTCCAGATGGCTCTAAGAATGTCACTGCATCATGACAATGACCCAACACCCCCACCCCCGCTTTTTGATATTTCGGCGGGTGTTGAAGAGAAGGTGTAACAGGTCTTCACTCGCTTGGCGTGTAAGTAACACCCCCCACCCACCCACCCACCCACCCACTCACCCACACACAAACACACACACACACACACACACACACACACACATAAATACATACACACACACACACACACACACACACACACACACACACACACACCTCTTCCTGTGCTGTTGATTTTTCGGCCGATGGGAAAGCAAAGTCTGGCAATCTGTGATTCTTTCGTGTCAAGCTGAAGGTCCCAAACAAATAGTTGAACCTCCACCCCAGGAGATAATTGATCCGCACCTGACAGAAGTGTACTTGTGGCGTACTCCCAAAATCTGTCTGGGGAGAACTTCCATAAATGGTATAGTCCATAAGCTAGCCAGATCTACCGTGCACCCCCCCCCCCCCCACCCCCCACCCCAGTACTCAATAAGTTGGGTTTCAAAGTGTACCCTAGTATGTTCTGAGATGTTTAAGCCATGTTCCCCGAAAATCCTTAGGAATACACCAGAGATATAGTCGATGGCGCAAGAGTACCCCCATTCCCGCTCTTTGCAGGTGCTAAATGAGGTTGAGAAACATTTTATTATGTTAAGGCACACCTTCTGCATCCTCTGCAAAAAAAAAAAAACAGAATGAAAAAATATTAAATCTCTGGCTCACAGTGAAGGTATTCGTGCACCCAGTAAATGGCCATTTCCGCGAAATCGCAAAAAAAGACAAAAATAATGTGTCAGTTGCCTTCAGACATTTTCTATAGCACTGGCATTCCATTTTCATGCTTACATCATTAAAAGAGGATGTCACAATTATTATAAACTTGACTAGGTGATGTTGTGATCACTGTGAGTGCCACAGTGGTTGATTTTGTATCCCTACCCCCAAGTTGTAAAAATTCACAAAATTAATTAGAAACAATTACTAAAGTTATTCCATTTCATTTTGACCTCTCTTTACCTATTAAGTTTCAATAATGTGAGCATAAAGTGCAAGAAAATTAGGAAAGTCGGCATCCTTTACGTTACATTTGTGGTGAATGATAGCTTTTTCCCATTTAAAATTGCCGAATTGGGAAACGTACGTTGTTTCCGGTGCCCTCAGAAATTTTGTAACCCAGTCTCACGAGGTGAGTCCAGCAGGGTTCGTACGGTCTGTAAACATTTGTGAAAGTTGTTCAAAAATGACAAGGATTATTCAGGGTGCTGGAAAGTCTGTCAATTTCAGTCCTTTACCTTAAAGTCTGTGAAAGTTTGTAAAAAATGACAAAGAGCTGGCAAACTTTTGTCTACTTCTTTATTTTCTCCCCCAATTTGTGACCATTCCATTGCGAACGATCATGCTGACGCTTGTTGCAAGTGATTTATATTTAGCTCTGATCATAAAGTGACTGCATGGCCTTTTTGCCGAACATTCTGATTGGTTGTTTACGCTTCTACCGAGCTCCGCCATTCGCTAAGCATTCTTTTATTTTGGTATCTCTTCATGCATTAGGCACGAAAGCTTCAAATGAGCTGCAGATACAGAGAGATCTAATTAAAGTGTGTAAACCTTCAGGCTTCAGTTTGGGTTTGTGAAACGTTTATGAAAAGTTTGTGAACTTCGTCCCTGCTTTTCTGTACGGACCCAGTCCAGAGTAATCAGTGCGTAGATGAAAGATGGTGGCCTGGCTCTCCCCGTTCAGCTTGTTGATGTCGTCTGCCCACGGGCTGCAGACGTCATTCTGCTGTTGCCAATCACTTTGTTTCTATAGTGTCTTGATTTCTTTACAGGAGGTTGTGATCTTGAGGTAGTCTAGCGCCTGCTTTGGCCAGGCTGTCAGCCTCTCCATTCCCAGCTACCCCAGAATGCACTGGAATCCACTGCAGCACTATGTTGTGGACAGGGCATCCAGTCCATCTTGAAGCTTCCTGGTGAGATCAGTGGATCAAGCTGCTGCCTTTCCCTAGCTAGTGCTCTGCTGCTGTGTTGAGCACCTGCAGATCTGTACGATAGTTGGAGCTGCTGCCGCTAGCTGGTAAGGAGAGGGACGTAGTAGTGCGGTCTGCACAACAGATGTACACGTCACTTCCTTCATTCCGCACGGCGTCTTGTGCGGTACCACAGCTGCTGTGAGGGTAGCGCTTGTGCATAATCTCCAGCGAGATGGCTTTGTGCAGTTCCTCGACCTTGAGTCCTGGGACATTGTTTATGTTGTCTAGAAGGCTCTTTTGAGATGTCCAGGTATCTGAAGGGAGCTCTCACTCATCTTTGGGCTTGGTTCCAGGACGTCAGTTTTAGCCCTTTGCAGGACCTTCAGTTGGCGGTTCAGACTTGGACGTTTCTGACGGCTCTTGGTCTGCTCCTGTAGTCTCCCATGCTGTCGGTGTTTAGTAAGTCTCTTCATCGTGTGTGCTGTTCTGCCTTCCAGTGGCTCCAATACCCTCCATTTCCTAAATACCCCCACTCAGGTCTGCCCTGGGGGACTTGGGTGGGGTTAACTACTTTTTAGTTCCCAGGGTCACCCTGGTCAGCCCCACAGGGTGGGTTTCCTTTCTATTCTGGGGCATGTGTTTCTGTCTGCCCTTGGTCCATTCACCTGTATTTGCCTTTTTTAAACCGTCCCTACAGTCTCCGCTGCCTGTAGCTCTTGATATTGGATGTGTGTTGCTAGGTGGTCTTTACTTTATTTAGGCCACATGGCGAAGGTTTATTTAACGTATTGGACCGGCTGGCGACATACATTCAATATTCTGTTTAGTTTTCTTTTCACATGCAGTGCAGGCACGTCCTGAGAAAGCCTTGTTGCTTTCGGGACGTTAAGCAATGTACAATCAATCAATCCATTTCCAAAATTGGGGTGTTCCAGATGGCTCTAAGAATGTCACTGCATCATGAGAATGACCGATGTTCTGCATCTTGTCAAGCCTGGCTTTTGGGGTTTTGTAGGCAGTGTTTCATGTTGTCGCTGTATCTTGGTACCGCACTACTGGTCTGACCGAGCAGGTGTTTGCTTGTGCCAGGATGCTGTAATTTGCGCCAATGTGGTCCCCACCAGTTTCTTCATCAAAGACGTTTTATTTCCAGCTCTAGCTTCCATGGATTCGATGTGAGGCCTCCACGTGAATCCAGTAATTTATTTGTTGCCAGTAAAGTTGGCCTGTCCCTGTCTTTGGTACTGGAAGGTCTCCAGTTTTAAGGTGACCTCTTCTATCTGATTGAAAGAGATGGTCTAGCTCAGTTTGAGAGGCCTCTTTCAGTCCAGCTGCTGACTCTACTGGATTCTACAGGATGCTATTTCTTTATGTTCTGCTGCGCTCCACACTGCAAGTCATCCGCATGGACGATGTTCGAGACGAACCCTGGTACTGTTGTACTGATGTCATTAATGTAGACCAAGGACAGCATCAGATACAACATCTCCCTGAGATACACCTTCCCCAGGTTTGACAAGACAGCTAAATGTGCAGACGGTAGAAGCTTCAGCGGCAGCCCCTGTTAAGCATGCCTTAACTAAAAACAATTACAATTAAATTGATGTCACATTGAAATTAATGAAATGATCACAAATGGTTATGCTCAATATGCATATTTTGTTAAGAAAACTGGCAACAAAAATATTTAAACAGAGGAGTATGACATAAGCAATTGTAATGATCATTTTGCGTTCCTTTGCTTACTGGTAATATGGGGGTAGGGCAGCAGATTTAGCCACTGTGGCCCCTAAATGCATCACAGCATCATAAAATCAGGTTCGGAGTAACTGTGGTACTCTATCCTAACCAATAAAACCTATTTTAAAAAAGACCTATCAGTTGTATACAAAATTTCTGAGGGCATCAGAAACAACGTACGTTTCCTAATTCGGCAATTTTAAATGGGAAAAAACTATCATTCACCACGAACGTACCGTAAAGGATGCCGACTTTCCTTATTTTCTTGCACTTTATGCTCACATTATTGAAACGTATTAGGTAAAAAGAGGTCAAAATGAAATGGAATAACTTTAGCATTTTTTTCTAATTAATTTTGTGAATTTTTACAACTTGGGGGTAGGGATACAAAATCAACCACTGTGGCACTCACAGTGATCACAGCATCATATAGTCAAGTTTATAATAATTGTTACATCATGTTTTAATGATGTAAGCCTGAAAATGTAATGTCAGTGCTGTAGGAAATGTCTGAAAACATCTGACACATTATTTTTGTCTCTTTTTGTTTTGTTTTCTTGCGATTTCGCAGAAATGGCCGTTTACTGGATGCACAAATACCTTCCCTGTGAGCCAGAGATTCAATATTTTTTTCATTCAGTTTTTTGCAGAGGATGCAGAAGATGCGTCTTAACATAATATTGCATGATTTGGGCTTCTGGAATGAATTCTGATTTATTTAGAGGAAAATGTTTCTCAATCTCATTTTAGCATCTGCGAAGAGCGTGAATGGGGTACCCTTGCGCCATCGGCTATATCTCTGGTGTGTTCCTAAGGATTTTCGGGGAACATGGCTTAAACATCTCAGGACATACTAAGGTGCACTTTGAAACCCATTTTATTGAGTACTGGGGGGGGGGGGGGGGGGGGGTTGCACGGTAGATCTGGCTAGCTTATGGACTAGTGTGGGCATGTTTAACCCCTTCCTTGCCAACGGACGTACATTTTGTTTCTAAAAGTTGTGTTCACTGAACGACAAAAAGCTATAATTGTCCAAAGAACATGGATACAAAGTGGTCTCAGCAAGAGCATAGATCCTCATGCGCTCCCTCAGTCGATGGTCTCATGAGGATCTACGCCTCTTGCAGTTAGATCACGTTCACCTTTTCTCGGCAGTGAAGGGGTTAAAGGAGTAGGCCCTACAGGAGTCCTTGAGGCTGACTGTTATATCTGCCTCTTGTTCTAGCTGCCCACGACAGACGCGTCATTTTCGCCGCTTACATCGACCACGAGCCTAACCTGGTGGCTTCCGACGGCGCCACACTGCTTTTTGAAGGTGTCATCACCAACATAGGATCTGCCTACAATCCTGCCACGGGAGTCTTCACTGCGCCATACGACGGAAACTACGTGTTCTTTTTTAGTCTCGATATCTCAGGCGATAACAAAGGGGTGGATCTGCGCAAGAACGGCCATAAGGTGGTCGCAGCCAACAACGATTTTGGCGCAAACACACACGTATCTACTGGTGTCACTCTCGCTCTGAAGGCAAATGACGTCATCACTGTGACTTTCTACTCTTCGAGTGGTAACGTTGATGCAGGAATAGAGTCAGTTTTCGCTGGTTTCATGCTGCCTTGAGGGAGTATGAACACTTATTAAACGCTGAGGTCATATCATGTATAAATATATCTTAAGCAAATGGGGGGGGGAGAGGGGGGGAGGGGGGGGGGGGATTTACGAGTCTCGATGTGCTTTTGACACACAAGTTCTGACTCCGAGGCAGAGCCACAGAGCCAGAACTTGTGTGTCGAAAGCAAGTCGAGGCTCGTAATTCACCACCACACATTGTTTAACGTCTTTATCCCACTGTAGTATGCTCGCTATTTCATGTCATGTGGGTTTGACTGTTGGTTAGCCTTAACAGAGTCTACACAAGCATTTGCTTACTTCCGTTTTTCTTTTAAAAACCCTTAAGGGGCCTCCATAACACGAAGTGCCTCAGCTATGTCGTCAACGACTCTTTATCGAGTTCTACTGTGACGTCAACAAATCTGTAATATTTTCAGCTGAGAAGTTTTGATGTCAGTTCCATGGTTTTAGAATCCGTTTATAGAAGCCTGATCGAAAGCATACTGACGTTTAACATCACTGCTTGGTATGGCAATCTCAGTATGAAAAACAGGGGCAGACTGTCACGTATCGTCAGAACAGCTGAGAAGATCATTGGCCTAGGACAGTACCCAGTAGATGATCTGTACCATAGAGCTGTCCGAAGGATAGCTGCTAGCATTGTCAATGATCCTAGTCACCCACTCTCTGATCAGTTTCAAATGCTACCATCAGGCAGACGTTTCAACATGCCACTTGCCACAAGGAATGTTTTTAAGAAGTCTTTTATTCCAACTGCTGTCTCGATTTTGAACTCTCGTTTATAACGCCTCGATAAGTATGATCTACTTAACATTACCTCCCATCTTGTGACAGATTGCTTGTGATAGATTGCTGCAATGATAATTTTTCCTGATATGCTTTTGCTGCGTTTGTTAATGTCTTATATTGTTGTTTCATGACGAGCCGAAAGGCAAATTTCTGTCGTGCCTGGACTCGAACAGACAATAAAGTTGTATTGTATTGTATTGTATTGTATTGATGCTGTGCCTGAATTTACGTCCAATGTGGGCCTCCTCTGAGTGTAGGATTCCATAGGCCATCCCGGAATGATTGTAGAGCACGGTCGCCGGACACAATTTTTTTTAAAAAAAAGACGACATACCAAGCTGGAAATGTATTTTTTCAAAACCCTTCAAAACCACACCAGACTCCCAACTAAAATGGTTCCAGCTAAGGTTATTGCATCGGTTGTTGCCCACAAAGCGATTTCTATTTCTGCGTAAATTGTCTGAATCTGCAATTTGTACCTTTTGTAAGAATGAGGACGAAACTCTTTCCCACCTGTTCTGGGACTGCTTGTATGTACAAATATTTTGGTCTGACATGAGACAATGGTTGCGAGACAACTGTGTAAACTGCACTAATTTTGAGTTCACAAAAAGTCTTATTGTCTTTGGCACAGCTACGCACTTTAGGTCAGACACTGTCTTAGACCTCATAATATTAGTTGCTAAGTTCTATGTTTACAAATGTAGATTGGAAGAAACCCTGCCTAATTTAAGGCACTTTGTTAGAATTATGAAGAGTCGCTATCTATGTGAGAAGTACCGATTTGGAATTAATGGTCAGAGCAACAAGTTTTGTCATATGTGGTATCACTATGCTACACGTTTTGGCGAATTGTAATGCTGTTGCAGTGTTAGAGGCACTGGCTGCAACCTCACCATTGGCGGTAGTGTGCAGACGGCTTCTGGCACTGCCAGGCATCTCACTAAGGCATCCAGGGTTGGTTCAAGGTAGCAAGGGTGGCCTAGCTGGATTCCCTTGTGCATGTATCCGTCAGTGCTATCTATAGCACTGAGGAAAGCATGCCCAGGCAGTCACATTTGTGTCTGTTCAGCGCGACTGTTCAGACCTATGTAAACTTTGCTTGTCATTTGTTGTGTGTTCGAGCGGTGTGTGATCTAAGAGAGTGGGACGGGGAATGGGGAGGGGGGGGGGTAAATAGGATCGTGGGTGGGGTGGGGAGGGCGGGTACATACTTATGTGCTAATATTTTTTCTATACCTTTTGGTCTGTGATTGTGTAACTTGATTTGTAATGTAATTATGTATATATGGTTTATGTATAAATATGTGTGTGTGCATATATATATATATATATATATATATATATATATATATATATATATATATATATATATATATATATATATATATATATATATATATATATATATATATATATATATATATATATATATATATATATATATATATTGTATGCTTAATCCAAATACAGAAATAAAGAACTCGGGGAAAAAAACCTGTTGGCGTCATCCGACACACAGGCGACACAAATTGTTCTCAGGTAATTTACCTTGCAAAAAATAGGTGTGTAACGATCAAAGAAAATTTCACCGAAAATGGCATATTATAACTGACGAGGCAAAGAAAGCTCTGTACACAGTAATTTCAAACAAGATAAAAACAAATTGTTTTTCTTCAAAACAAAGTTAACCCTTTGGCTGTCGGCAGCGGTTTTGTCGCGATGATTCCTATATAGGAATCATCGCGACAAAAATCGCTACCGACAGCCAAATGGTTAATAATTAACTCATTGATCAGATTCATTATAATAATAATAATAATAATAATAATAATAATAATAATAATAATAATAATAATAATAATAATAATAATAATAATAATAATAATAATAATTACGGTATTTATAATGCTCTTATCTTATAATAATTATAACTCTAAGCGCGCACTCACAACTCGCGCACGCATGCGCACGCTTTAGACAACGACTCACGTACGACAAATGGTGAAATACATTGCGACAGTCAGCTTTTGTGGGGAGTGTGGTGATATAGTGCTAGAACTGTTGAAAGAGGTGAGTTTTGAGGACGGACTGAAAGGAGGAGAGAGAGACTTTCTGACGGAGAGAGAGTGGGAGAGTGTTCCAGGTGGAAGGACCATAAACTGAGAAGGCGCGGGGGCCGAAAGTGCTGAGTTTGGTGCGGGGGATGTGGAGACGGAGAGGGTCGGAGGCGGAGCGGAGGGAGCGGGAAGGAGTGTAGGGGTGAAGTAAGTTGGAGAGATAGGCAGGAGCGCAGTTGTTCAGGGATTTGTAGCAGAGAGACAGAATCTTGTATTGGATGCGTTGTGGGATGGGAAGCCAGTGAAGGAGTTTGAGCAGGGGTGTGATGTGGTCGGATTTTTTCTTTCTGAGGACGAGGCGGGCAGCATTGTTCTGGACGCGCTGGAGAGTGGAAGTGGTGGAGTAAGGGAGGCCGGAAAGGAGAGAGTTGCAGTAGTCGATGCGAGATAGGATGAGAGAGACAGCAAGTTTGGTGGCAGCTTCGGTGGTGAGGTATTTTCTGATCTGACTGATGCGGCGGAGGTGGAAGTAGCATGCCTGGACAGTGGCGGAGACGAAGCTGGTCATGGTAAGAGAGGAATCAAGAATAACGCCAAGGTTTTTGGCCGAGTCACTGAGGGAGATGGGGGTGCTGTCGAGTTGAAGGTGGAGAGAGGGAGGGAGCTGGGAAAGTTTCTGGCGAGTGCTTACCAGCATGGCTTCCGTTTTGTCGTCGTTCAGTTTAAGCTTGTTTGCTGTCATCCAGTTTTTCACGTCTTCATAGCAGTCAGCCGTGCGAGTCAGTAGTGACTGAGTGTTGTCGAGTTTGTCTTTGTCTAGTAGTTGTGAGTCGTCAGCGTAGAGGTGGTGGCGTATGTGGTGAGACTGTATGATGTTGGACAGGGGGGAGGTGTAGAGTGTGAAAAGGACCGGGCCCAGGACGGACCCCTGTGGTACTCCGCAGGAGAGCGTGACTGGGTTGGAGGAGACGCCGTCAATGGTGACGGACTGCTGTCTGTCAGAGAGGTAGGAGAGAAACCAGGAGTGAGAAAACAAAAGAAATATTATATAGGCCTAAGGCGGATCAGTGCATAACACGCGAAATCAAAACTTTTTAAATGTTATTAGACTAATCGGACTATATATTAGACTATATATATAGGCCGCGTATATATAGAAACGCTATAAGTAACCGATTAGTCTAATAACATTTGAGAAGTTTTGATTTCGCGTGTATATATATATATATATATATATATATATATATATATATATATATATATATATATATATATATATATATATATATATATATATATATATATATATATATATATATATATATATATATATATATATATATATATATATATATATATATAATGTTATGGGTAGACCATCGAAGCCGATGATGTCGTCAGTGTGCATGACTTCTATTTGTGGGTGCGGGTCTGGCTGGCCAAGCCAATCCTGGAGCCACACCTGCCAGGGCAATGGGGGTACTGGAACATAGCTGTGGGGAGAGTCGACGCTGTCTTTCTGCGAGCTCTGGCACTGGTGATCCGTTTGCGCCGATTTTGTTCAAAGAGCGTGCAGGCTTTCCTGGTGGCGGCACGCCAGCCAGATCTGTCTTGTGCTTGTGCTTCAAGTTCCTTTACCGGGAAGACGCAGTACTTGAGGGTGTCTTTTATGCAGTCTTTGAAGCGTTTCTTTGGCCGTCCTTGCTTCCTGTGGCCTTTTGAGAGTGCACCATACAGGAGTTGGCGTGGCATACGAGAATCATCCATGCGTATGACATGACCTGTCCAGCAAAGTTGTGTCTTTAAGATCAAGGCTTCAACACTCACTAAGCCAGCATTGTCCAGGACTTCCAGGTTTGTCACCGTGTCTTGACATTTGATGCCCATGAGTGAGCGCAGGGATCTCATGTGGAAACGTTCAAGCTGCTTGAGGTGTTTTCTGTACAGCGTCCATGACTCACAGCCGTGGAGGAGGCTGGGGAGGACTACTGCCTTGTAGACTTTGATCTTGGTGGAGAGCTTGACGTTGTTGTTATTCAACACACGAGTGCGCAGACGACCCAGGGCTTGGCTGGCTTTGCTGATGCGACCTGCGATTTCCTTGTCGATAGTACTGTCAGAAGAGATGATGCTCCCCAGGTACCTGAACTGGTCGACAGTCTTCAGCTCGGTGCCTTCGATATACACTTGGGGGGGGGGGGGGGGGGGGGGGGGGCTCTTGTGCCTGGGGCTGGTTGGTGCAGGACCTCGGTCTTGTTGAGACTGATGGTGAGGCCGAACAGTCGAGAGGCTTCCGAGAACCTGTTGACGATGGTCTGGAGGTCAGACTCCGTGTGCGCCATCAGCGCACAGTCATCGGCAAACAGCGCCTCAAGGATTATTCTCTCGATGGTCTTGGTCCTGGCGTTCAGTCGACGGAGGTCGAAGAGAGAACCGTCTAGTCTGTACTTCAGGTACACTCCCTTCTCAAAGTCGCGTACTGCACGGGTCAGGACACACGTGAAGAACAGGTTGAACATCACGGGGGCAAGAACACAACCTTGTTTGACACCGTTGGAAATGTCGAAGGGTGCGGATGTGTCGCCGTTTGACTGGACAACTCCTACCATTCCATCATGGAATAGGCGGCTGATGTTTGTGAACTTCCTGGGGCAGCCGAGCTTTGCGAGGATGACCCAATGCTCTTCTCTGTTACGGTGTCGAATGCTTTGGTCAGGTCTATGAAGACAGTGTAGAGGTCCATGTGCTGCTCAATGCATTTCTCCTGGACCTGTCTCACAGAGAAGACCATGTCGACTGTGCTGCGGCCGGGTCTGAAACCACACTGAGCCTTTGGGAGTGCTTCCTCAGATACAGAGCTGATCAGGCGATTGTGGATGACTCTCGCGAGGATCTTGCCAGCAATGGACAAGAGTGAGATCCCTCGGTAATTGGCACAGTCTGCCTTGCTGCCCTTGTTCTTGAACAGGGAGACGATTGTAGCATCTCTAAATTCCTGTGGCATGTTCTCCTCTGCCCAGATGCATGTCAGAATGTTGAGGAAGGCGTCAAGTATCTCAGGTCCATCTGCTTTGAAGAGCTCTGCGGGGATGCCATCCATGCCTGCAGCCTTGCCGGAGCTAGTCTGGTTGATCGCTTTCTTGACCTCGTCCAGGGTAGGCGGGAGGTCAAGGTCTTCCAGTGTCGGCTTCTGGGGAATCATGGCGGTGGTCGATTTGGCAGGCACTAAGTGACTTCTTGAGACCGTCTTTGTATCTCTTCTTTGGTGCCCCTCTGTCTCGGTGTCCAGTGGCGAGCTCGCCGAACAGGGTGATCTTGGGTAGGCGATGATCCTCCATCCTGAAGACGTGCCCCGCCCAGCGAAGCTGTGTCCGCAGCAACAAAGCCTCGATGCTCACAGTTTCCGCCTGTTCAGTTGTTCCCAGAGTGTTTCAGGGGAGGAGTCTGCTGGATCAGCTGTGTCTTTGAGCATGCGCTGCAAATCTGTCTGAAAGGCAGCTTTCACGTCGTCACGCTGAAGTCTGGCAACATCAAGCTTTTTCTTGGGGGGGGGGGGGGGGGCCTTTCTTGGGTTTCAGCTTGAGGCGGAGCCTGAGTTTGCAGCGGACAAGTCTGTGGTCAGTGTGGCACTCTGCGCTGAATATCACTCTGGTGGGTGAGGAGGACGTCACTGCGATCCCTCTGACGCACTAGGACATAGTCGATAAGGTGCCAGTGCTTGGAGCGAGGATGCATCCAGGTGGTCTTTCGACTGTCCTTTTGATGACAAGTTGATGCTCTACACAGAACTCCAACATTGTCATTGCAGTTCCCAACACCATGCTTGCCGAGGACTCCTTTCCAGGCTTCAGAGTCCTGGCCCACTCTGGCATTGAAGTCGCCAAGGATGATGACTTTGTCGTCTGCAGGGGTGCTCTGTAGGAGGCTGCGCAGGTCAGTGTAGAACTTGTCTTTTTCTGCAGGCTCTGCCAGGAGGGTTGGGGAGTACACACTGAGAAGGTGGTGTCTCAGTGGGAGGCGCATGGACATGATGCGGTCAGAGTGACCCGTTGGTAGGGTTTCCAGCTTAGTTGCAATGGAGGTCTTGACCATGAAGCCCACGCCTGAGAACCGTCTTTCTGATGCAGGCCTGCCTGACCAGTAGACGGTGTATCCAGCGCCAAGTTCTTGGAGGCTGCCTTCGTCCGGGAGGCGTACTTCGCTGAGCGCGGCGTTGTCGATGTTTAACCTCCGCAATTCATGGGCAATGAGGGCGGAGCGACGTTCAGGGCGTCCGCTGTCTGCTGTGTCGAGCATGGTTCGGATGTTCCAGCATGCTACGTTGAGTCTGGTCGTGATCGTCATGAGAGTGGATCCGTTGTTTTTTCTTGTTTTTCTGACCTCAGGAGAAGATGCCCGTTGACCGCGGCTAGCCAACTGGGGTTGCGAGGGGATGAGCTTTGGTTAGGCCACCTTTTCTAGGCCCCTCTCCGTGTGGAGCAAGCAGTGCTGTCCCTAGAGAAGGTTGCTTGGTCGTTCAGGGTGTGCCGAGTGACGTTGTCATCCCCAGGTCAACATCAGGCGACCAATATCCTGAACCGCCTGCATGCAGTTTTGGGACTGCGGTTTCCTGTGACATCTTTCACCTGCCGTTTCTCCCCTTGCCCATCGCTACAGGACTTGGGATGGGCAGTGTCATGGTCCGTGGACGTTTCCTAAAACCTGCGCGGTGGAGCTTTATGGTGGAGTGCAGTGTGCGCAGTACTGACCCCACCCTTTAAGCCCTTGGTTCGTCTGCCATGGCCTAGCAAGCTGGGACGGTGGCATCGAGGTCCTCGGGTCGTAGGTTTTATATCAGACTGTCCTTGTCCTAGTCTCTGGCTCAAAAGCCTTCCCCGGAGACACGGGGGCTTTGATGTCAGGGTTTTCCTCCCTTAGCCTTTCCGCAGCCAAGCGGCCAGGCCTGCAAGGCAGCAGGACAATGATTTATTTTCGAGGTTCTCTCCTCTAGATCCGCCGTGTTTAGCCTGGGGGCTAGTGCTTCCCAGTTTTTGGGGTCACCTCGGAGAGGATGTGGCCATGGACCACGCACGGGCGGTCTTGGGATAGAGGGATGCTATGCTAGTCCGGAGGGATTACACACGAGGGTGCCTCACAAAGGCCAAGAGGCCCTAGCCTAGAGGGATCCTGGGGAGGCGCTGTAAGAGTTCCCCACTAACCGCACCACCAACGCAACTCGTCCCCTGGGGCCCCCACCCTTTGAGTCAGGCAGAGACCCCTTGACCCCAACAATATATATATATATATATATATATATATATATATATATATATATATATATATATATATATATATATATATATATATATATATAATATATATATATATATATATATATATATATATATATTGTTGGCATCCTTTTGTCTCGGAAGACAATAGAGTATATGCGCTTGCTGGGTCAGTCCGTGTGATCTCTTCAGGGCGCAAGCCTGGAAGCCTGGGCGAAGTGTATAGAGATCCTGGGATGCTCAGTCGTCAAGATCCCCCTCTCGGCCTCGCTGATGTAGTCCAAAGGAATGCAAAGCTGTACGTTTGGCACCAGTTTGGCTGCAGGAGCTGCCAGAGCAGTGTGTGAATACAGGCAGCTGTCCGCCTTCGGGGCTCCACTCCTGATTTGAAGGGGTTTACTCCCCCACATTTGGCCGTTGGATCAAGCCTGATCTCCTCCGTCCTTTAGCCGTTGGCTGTCAGAAACAGCTCATCCGCCTAGTGGTGCAGTGTTAACGTGCACCTCCAGCAGGCGATTCGATGTCGACCCTCCTGCAACAACGCAGAATAAAAAACAGACTGTAGAGAGAATAATCTCACGGTTTGGCCCGTTATTACTTTAGCACGGGTCAAAATATTGTTTTAATGACCCTCGTGTAACAACACAGAGAGAAAAAAAGAAACAGAAGTACAAGTGATAATATCACGGTTTGACCCGTGCTAACTTAAAGTATTATTTTATCTTGGACTAACGTTAGCATGGGCCAAACCAGTGGGATAGCACGCTTTTTATGGGAAGGGCCTTGTAACTTTTATTTAACTGTTCCCCAGGGCCAGGAATACTGCATGTTACGTTTGTGCTTGTGTTATTCTTTGAGAGTGTGTTAATCATAGGAAAGATCCGATATTCATTTGAGTTATTTTGGATAAAAATTACGTACATTTTTAGTAGGATTATTTTTATTTTGCACGGAGACTGACTTGTGATCGATTTTTGTTGTGACGCGTAGTTTCGCCTACATTAGAGTGGAAGGTTCGAGCAGGGTCGCGATCTTTCTGGTGACCTCAAATATAACGTTATAGTGTCGGCTACATTTCGTAACATTGTATCAAAGACGCCTAAATAGTAGTGGAGTTTTGTAGGCCATTCTAGTGTATTCATTTTCATGAATATTAATGAGTTTTGGTTACGTTTTCTTTTCTGATTGGTTGTGTTGGGAGAATTTGCTAGATTGTTCTGGAAACTGATCTGTAATATTATAAAAGACCGTGTTAGGAAGTATGTGTGTAGATTGTATGAGAGACGCAATGTGTCAAAAGTGTTGATGCATTGTAGAGGAGACACTGTATCAGTGTTGGTTCATTTGTGAATGCATTGTGTGGAGATCGCATCGCTGCAATAAAATATTGTTGAAACTGTTACTCCTGAGTGGTCTACAATCTTGTGCCACGAATGACAGTTGCAGCTGAGTGAAGTTTCTTTACAAGAACCCTACGTGCGTGCGTCTGGTGTGATATCATGATACGACTACGACTACCATGTAACACTGCACGACAAAAGTCCATCAAAAGAAATTATCCGTAAGAAACAGCTATCATTTGGGAACTATACTGACGAGGGAGGCGAAAGTCACTCATCAGTTGAAAACGAGGCATTCCATGGAATGTCTCGTTTTCGACTAATGAGTGACATTCGCCTCCCTCAAGAACGATAAGTGCTTCAAGAAAGATAGCTGCTGTAAAAATACAAATACATTCAATATTTAGGTCAAGCAACTGGGATACCAGATTTTAACTGCAGCCACAGAATATCCTAGGCAGCCTATCGGCGTCAGTCCTTTTTCTGTCGGCAGCACTTGTTTACGAAGTTATTCCTGCATGACCCTTTGGCTCTACTGAAAGCCAAAGGGATAGCCTAGTACCTGCGCTCACATAGATGTACCAGTATCTACGCTTGGCAAACTTAGAATGGTGTAGATGGGGAAATTGACCTAGGCATGGTGACCCAGAAGTCAAATCGAAGCTTTTCTTTTCAAACATTGCTCGTGAATAGAGTTATTTAGACTAAACGTGTCTGTTATGTGTTAACTATTTTCTGTGTGTCTATTAAGTAATATAGCATTTCTCTTTCTTTTCTTTTTTTTTTTTTTTCTTTTTTTCCTCCCCCCCCCCCCCCCCCCCCCACCTTCACCCCCCCCCCCCCCACCCCCCCCCCCCCCGTTTTTTGTTTGCTTTTTTTTTTTTTTTTGAAAGCAGCAAAACATTCTCTGCGTGTGGCATTCTTATTCCTGCACTATGGCCTACTGACCTGCGCCCGACCTTTGCCATATATTTAAAACACCACAAGGAAATGCCTTAGTATTCCGGCAAATCCTTGAGCGGGAGGTACTATGCAATAAAGTCACGTGATTTCCAGTTTCGCAGACCCCTGTCCGAGGCAGATTACCAAAGAAATATAAATCCAACAACTAACCCCTTCGCTGCCAGTGATCGCGGTTTTCGCGTCTGAAACCACTGCACACTGACCGACGACATTAGCGTGAGGAACACAAATGAAAATGATCCAAAGATAGAGAAAACCCCAACAGAGAAGGAAACGCTCTTAGAAAAGACAGTTACAACACCATTGTGCACGCATTTTGTCAGTCACCTTTTTAGTCTGGGAAAAAAAAAAAGATAAGCATAAGAAACACGTAGGACTAACAAGAGACATAAACCTTCATAGGCATAAGAAACAGGTAGGACTAACAAGAGACATAAACCTTCATAGGCATAAGAAACAGGTAGGACTAACAAGAGACATAAACCTTCATAGGCATAAGAAACAGGTAGGAGTAACAAGAGACATAAACCTTCATAGGCATAAGAAACACGTAGGACTAACAAGAGACATAAACCTTCATAGACATAAGAAACACGTAGGACTAACAAGAGACATAAACCTTCATAGGCATAAGAAACAGGTAGGACTAACAAGAGACATAAACCTTCATAGGCATAAGAAACAGGTAGGAGTAACAAGAGACATAAACCTTCATAGGCATAAGAAACAGGTAGGACTAACAAGAGACATAAACCTTCATAGGCATAAGAAACAGGTAGGAGTAACAAGAGACATAAACCTTCATGAGCCCCCGCATTCGCGGGGGCTCATGAGGGTTTATCTTTCTTGCAGCTAGATAACGTTCGCCAGTTAGGGGGTTAAAACATCACGGGGAAATCTCGTAGCATTCTGACCAATCCTTGAGTGGGAAGGAAGACGCAGTAAGATCGCGTGATTTACAGTTCTGCAGACCCGGTCCGAGGGAGATTACTTGAAAGGGATATGAACCGGCAGCTAAAATACACTCAACCTCAGACGTTGTTTTCCCAGCCGATGACGGTGGGGATGTCGTTGGCGAAGATGTTGGCGTTGTACAGGGGGTGGTTGATGTAGCTGCTGAGGGTGAACTGCTGGCGGTAAGGGTTGGTTCCCGCGCGGTTGTGGATGAAGCAGCTGATGCTATAGAAACAGTCAGCTCGGCTGGAAAAGATTGAGGCCGGGCAGCGGTTCGCTTGGTTAACAAATTGGCTGGCTGGATCATCCATCCCGTAACTGCTGGGGCATGTTGCCCCTATTTGGCAAAAGACAGTAAGCCCATTTTTTTTTTTTAAAGGGAGATTTTTATTAGTTGATCACACTCATGGTTGTTTAACCCATTTAACCGCATGGCTGCACTTCCCAAATTTGTGGGGTGTTACCTGATGGCGATGTGCCAGTTGCAGGAGGTGGATTGGCCATGATAATTCAAGGGTAGTGCCAGATTAGTTTGGCGCCTTCAGGCGCCAAGCTAATCTGGCACTATCCTTGAATTATCTTGGCCAGGTCAGTCCACCTGTTGTAGGGCGTTGGGGCTAAATTGGTTAAACAAAACTAAAAAGCGATCTGGGGTCAGTTACACGAGTGAGCTATATTAGTCCTGCGCCAGCCACTAAGCAAGGCGCTCAGCTACAGCGGAGCACCTTGCTTAGTGGCTGTTCGCAGGACTAAGCTCACTCATGCAACTGGCGCCTGAGGCTTACTCAACGCAGTGAGCAACAATGACGAAGTAGTAAGTGCCGGCCATGTTCTTGATGAGACAGCCGCCGCAGATGTGGTAGCCATTGTACTCCAAGCTGCACTGAAACCCACAGACAGATGACCTATGCGGCGGAACTTGTCCAGAAATCGACGAAACCCATCCAAGCACCCAGACTGAAGAAACCCGTAAAATACACGATAATACAAAACCTGACAACACCGATTTTATTCATATGAAGTCGTTACACCAAAATAGCTGTTCAGTGTAGCTTAACTCATTCTACCCCAAGACCGAAATCTTTAAATTTTGCCGTTGTCCTCTGAAGACTGCATTGCATTGCAGTACACAGATCGACCATGAAAGTTCAAGGGTGATGCCAGAATAGCTTGGCGCCCGTAGGCGCCAAGATATTCTGGCATCACCCTTGAACTATCATGGTCGATACATATCTTGTTGTGGTGTGTCTGGGGTAGAATGAGTTAACCGATTTAGCCCCGACGAACTACAGCAGGAGACGGGTCGACCATGATAATTCAAGGGTAGCGGCAGATTAGTTTGGGCGCCATTAGGCGCCAAACTAATCTGGCACGACCCTTGAATTATCATGACTGTCCGTCTCCTGCTGCAGGTAGATAGTCGTTAGGTGACACCTTCAAAGCTTGGAAAGGTGGCCTTCGGCTTAAATGGGTTAAAATGAACGTATTAGGGTGGCCGATCTCTCTTTTTTTTTCAAATAAGCATGGCGTTTTCTCAGGAGATGACCAGTGGTCTAAGTATTGTTTGTTTGTTTGTTTGTTTGTTTGTTTGTTTGTTTGTTTGTTTGTTTGTTTGTTTGTTGGCTGGTTGGTTGGTTGGTTGGTTGGTTGGTTGGTTGGTTGGTTGGTTGGTTGGTTGGTTGGTTGGTTGGTTGGGTGGGTGGGTGGGTTGTTGGTGATGGTTGGTTGGTTGGTTATGTGGGTGGGTGGGTGGTTGGTTGGTTCACGACTACTTTTTATGTGCACTGGTATGTGATTTTGGAGGTGAGCAGAGTAGCGCAGGTGGTAGAGGGTTCGAATCCACCAGGGGTTAAAGTTTGTTTGGACTTTTTCGGTGTCCCGCCTTTGAAATCACCATCGTGGTGGGAAAAGACTGTAACGTTTAACGTTCACTTGATTGTGGGTTCACTTGGGTCCGTTATGTCCAAAGGTGCCGACTAACACACAAATGCGCCCGTCAATACATCAGTGTTGTTTGTGGAACATAGCCGTAATCTATCCAAGAGGGGGGGGGGACCTACACCTCATTGGAAGATTACAAAGTAAAGTAGGTAAAAGCACTGTCAGGGGAGATAATTGTGCAGTATCGACCAATGATCATAGATCAAGTTTGATCGAAGCACAACAACAACAACAACAACAAAAAGATAGGAAAAAAGGGTGAGCTAAGTAAGTGACTGGTAGTAGTGAATATGGAAGCCCCCCGAAGGGAGGCGTATCGAATATTCACTAGATTTCCAGACCCTTGATGCATGGAACTTTAGATCTAGGTCCACGGGGGGTCCAGATTTAGCCGGTGTGGACAGCTGTTTCGGTCTTGGCGACCTCGTCAGCACACAATACGCATACTGGTGGAAGGCAGGAACTTTTGCCTATCTTTTCTTTTTATTTATTTTCTACCCCTCGTTGTATTGTACGCACACGCACTTAAGAAACGCGACAGCTTTGATGAATTATAAAGCTGCTTTGTACTAAGGCGTAACCCCTTGACTGCCGGGACACGCCGAGTCAGAACCACCCAACTGCAAACCACTTCTACCAATAAGGTAATCCAGACCAAAACTGTGTATGCCAAGCGTGTAAAATGCAAAGAAGTACCCAACGGAGAAAGAAACACGCTTAGAAAAAACAGTTACAACACAACGGAGAAAGAAACACGCTTAGAAAAGACAGTTACAACACAATTGGGTATTTCTGGGTATTTCTTATCAATAACGTATTTGTTTTCATTTCTCCACTATTTAACTTAAAAAAAAATCCAGCTTAAAATGAAATCTTCTGACCTGGATCACACCAGACATGACTGACGTCAAAATAATGCACATGTATACATAACAGACTTGTAACGTAATATAAAATCTTCATGGCGTTGCCGTCTGCATGACCATCAGCATTGTCTACATATTGCCAGAGTAATGCAATGGAAGAGATGAGTGACTATTTGCCTCCAAAGTCCTGATTTTGCCTCAAAAGACTTTTATAATTCTTCAATAAAATAGTCGCATAGGATGCTCGTGTGCTTTCGATTTCGCAAAGATTCTTTCTTTTGTGGTCTGTTACACACTACTGCTGCAACTGTGTGCTGAAAACAACTCCTGTAGTGCGCTTATTGCTTCGAACAACACTATGTAACTTTGTACTTCATAACGTTTTGTCGATCTTGTATAGAACAAAACTGGCATGCAAGACGCGTCTCAAAGAGGGGCACAAATAGTGCGCCATCAGCCGCTACAAAGACTTTTGTGCCAAGGTCACAGTTTCCGTTAAAGATATTGGTCGTGTGACGTAGGAATGAAAACAAAGGTTATTGTAGAGAGGTCACATGGAACGGTTTGCGCTAAAGCGATTGATCGTGTGACGTAGGAATGAAACCAGATTGTTTATCGAACTCACCAGCCTTTATGTTCAACAACATCCACACAAGAAAGACCTTCAGTTCTTATGTCGACTTACCTGCAAGTGGTACAATAGCCAGTATAAACATCTTGTGTGTATTAGTCCGCTCTAGGACTGCCCTCACGGGCAACTGGACAGTCGTGTCAGACAATCACTCCTTATACAGGCGGTCAGCGTTTGGTCAAATGGACTGGCCTCTTTTGGTCAGTTCTTGGGCTGGCTGGGTTTGACCTCTTCGCTGCCGAGAAGAATTGAACACCACCCAACTGCATGAGGTATAGATCCTCATGAGCCCCAGCAGTAGCGGGGGCTCATGAGGATCTATATCTCTTGCTGAAGCCACTTTGGATCCAAGTTCCTTGGATTTCAAAAATACTACCTGCAACCACTGTGCGTACATTTTTTTTTTTTTTGTTGTTTCTGAAATGTGTTCATTCAAAGACCAAACTGTCCAAACTGGGTTCAAATTGGTCTCGGCAAGAGGCATAGATCCTCATGTGCCCCCGATCTATGTCTCTTGCAGTTGGATCGTGTTAACGTTTTCTGGGCAGTGAAGGGGTTAAATTTCAGGTCACGGAAGAAACCTGAGATACGGCTTCCCTAGCAAGCGGCATAGATCCTCATAACTCCCTACTACTGTAGGGGCCGGCTTTTGACGATCTGTGTCCCTTGCCAAGGGCATGCACTGACCAGTACCAATACCCGAGTGATAAGGGATCGTTCAGCTGACCTCAATGTCCGTTAAACCAAGACCCCATCAGGTCATCATACAGAAGGAATTATACAGATTCCTTTGTTCATCAAAGGGCAGAGATTGTTCGAAATCCAGACCCAAAGTTGACCGCCAAGCCTGCAAATGTAAAGAAATACCCAAGAAAGAAACGTGCTTAGAAAAGTCTAGTACTTGTAACACAGTTTGTGTTGTACTTGTTCTTTCGAAACGAGTTTCGTTGTCACTAACGAAATCTCCTAAATAAATGTATCTATTAATGTAGTCAAATAAACACCAGCCACCCGGCTAACCAAAAAGAGACCCCCACCACCACCCCCACCCCCACCCCCACCACCCCCCCCCCCCCACCATCCCCTCCCCGCCTCCTTCTCGTTTGGAGAGTGAAACCGGGCTCCACCACCCACCCACCCCCAGCCCACCCCGACTCCCACTCCCTACCCCCCCCCCCCCACCCCCTTCCTCCCTGTAATTTGGTTTTTGGGCCATAGATCAGCTGTACTGCCGTATGGTTAAACAAGATGGGATGAACTATGTCCCACAAAGTCCCTTCTATATCAGAGTTGTCTTCGATGTCAAGGGTCTCTTACCTTTTGTCTTTGCGGACCTGATTCTGATGTTGAAATATCTCCTTTTGAAAAAACTCGCAAATGTGCCAATGCGCCATAGTGAACTCTATAAGGGGTGCAGTGCATACGCGTCATTGATTTGTCAAACGTCATTTGTCATGACGGGTTTTTTTTTACGTCATTTTATATTTAACGTGATATGAGTTTCGCTTTCGCTTCAAGACTTGAGAAAATGGTGACAAAGCTAGAATTTCACGGTACAGTTTCAGTCTTGCGATAATTTGTGTGAAATCAGGTTGATTTTACCTAGCTACATGATATACAACGTACACCTGCATGCTCTTCTGAAAGCCGGCGAGTCGATGTGTGTGTATGCGTGTGCGTGTGCGTGTGCCGCGTGCGTGCGTGCGTGCGTGCTTGCGCGCTCGCTCCAAACATCCTCAAGAGGCATAGATGTTCATGCGCCTTTCGGGCGCATGAGGATCTATGCCTCTTGGAGATACGCGCATGATGTGTGTGTGTGTGTGTGTGTGTGTGTGTGTGTGTGTGTGTGTGTGTGTGTGTGTGTGTGAGAGAGAGAGAGAGAGAATTACGTCATATTTAAGTATTGCGTCAATGTGTGCGGGGTAACGGAGTTGCTTCTTTTACGTCACCGCCACTGTCTTACTGTCTCCAGTCAAGTTTTTTTACCGTTTTAAATTTTTCTCCGAAAAGAATTAATTTTTACTAAAGAAGTTGAAATGGTAGAAAGCTGGCTTAACAAAAAAACAGTTTTTAAAAAAAACTCATCCAATGTCTTTCTCTAAACTAGCTATATCCAAAATTTAAAGTAAATATGACAAAAATTACGGACTCTAATGTGGGTCAACGGACTTCCTATAAACAGTCTTTTATGTCCTCAATGAGACACCCAATTACAATATGCCGCTCGGATGCTCTCTTACACCCCTTGAATAAAGTATTTCGCTAAGTGGCATGCTTGTGAGTACAGCAATATTGGAGATTCTCTTGTTAACATACATACGCGCGCGCGCGCGCACGCATGCACGCACTCACACACACACACACACACACACACACACACTCACACACATACACACACACACATACATACATACATACATACATACATATATACATACGCACACTCATACGGCACTTCGCGCCAAACTACGTTCAGCAGGGAGTTTAGCGTATCCAGACATGACGTAATTTTTTTCTTGTTACTTTAGTTATATAGTTGTCAGAGGTTTAGGCCTGCCCTCCTTTGACATCATGGACATGCTATTAAATTCGCCCCACCGCGATCACTGACCCTTCCTAAAAAAAAAATCCCTTCTATACAGTAAAAGAGAATTAAACACGATTAAAAGGCACACGCACTAAATAAAGTACGTGTGAACCTTAGTGCTTGTTTCGTCACGGATGGGCCCACATGTTCTAAACCTTGTAATTTGATTCTTTTGGCCAGAGATTAGCTGTATTGCCTTATGGTCGGAAAATAATTAAAGTACGTGTGAACTTATAGTGCTTGTTTCGTCAGATGGGCCCACATGTTCCGAACTTGAAATAAGATCAACTCCGCTCTGCAAAGGTGTCCGCGTCATGTTGACGTACTACAGTAGCTTACTTACTTACTTACGCCTGTCACCCCTACCCGGGTATAGGCCGTCGACGAGAGACCTCCAGCAACTCCTGTCCTGTGCTTCTCCTTCGATTCTACTCCAGGTGGTTCCCAGTCTCTTGATGTCTGCTTGGAGGTCTCGAAGCCAGGAGTTTCTCGGCCTACCTCTTTTCCTCTTTCCCTGGGGGTTCCATGACAATGCCTGCCTAGTGCTACTGGAAGCTGGCTTTCTCAGGCTGTGACCGATCCATCCCCATCTTCTTCGCCCAATTTCATTCTCTGCTGTTATCTGCTCTGTTCTGTCCCAGAGTCTGACGTTGCTGATCTTCTCTGGCAAGTGGGTCTGTACTCTGTTGACTGTGGTTTTTGTCAATCTCCAAGTCTCTGCTCCATATAGGAGAACTGCTTTTACATTGGAGTTGAAAATCCGGACTTTGGTGTGTTGTGACAGCTCTCTGGAACTCCACACCTTTTTTAACTGGAGAAAGGCTGCTCTGGCTTTACCGATTCGTGCTCTGACATCTGCATCAGTGCCGCCTTTTTTGTCTATGATGCTCCCAAGATAGGTGAAGGACTCCACCTCCTCCAACGGGGTGCCAGCAAGCAAGATTGGTTCTTCCCTGGTTGTGTTCAGCCTCATTGTCTTTGTTTTCTGTTTGTGAATGGTGAGGCCCACTTGGGACGAGATGTCAGCAAGCCTCGTGGTCTTGTCCTGCATTTGTTGACGAGTGTGGGACAGTAATGCCAAGTCGTCTGCAAAATCGAGGTCGTCAAGCTGTGTCCACAGTGTCCACTGTATTCCACTTCGTCTGTGCTCTGTGGTCATCTTCATGACCCAGTCTATGGCCAGTAGGAAGAGGAACGGAGACAGCAGACACCCCTGCCTGACACCAGTTCTGACCTGGAGCTCCCTGGTGAACTGCCCTTCGTGGATCACGCGACATGTCATGCCATCATAGCTGCTCTTGATCAGGCGGACGAGCTTTGTGGGTACACCGTAGTGTCGTAGGAGTTTCCACAGAGTCTCTCGGTCCACACTGTCAAATGCTTTCTCATAATCCACAAAGTTGACGTACAGCGGGGAGCTCCACTCCAGAGACTGTTCCACGATGATGCGGAGAGTGGCGATGTACTACAGTAGGCCCGCTACAATTTCGTCGCGTAATGAAGCCTCGCGAAGAAACCGTACATTAACTTGACCGGGTGCTGGGCGCGTGAGTGTGCTACGCGAAGAAGCCATAGTTTCGTATTAAATCAGCCGGTCGTCTGCCTTTGCCGATTATTTGACTCTGCATGCCATTTCGTGATTCTTGTACGGGCAAGACCGATTAGCTGTACAGATTTGGTACGCAATACTGAAGACTCAGGCGCAGGCACGAAGCTCACTCATGCAACTGAACCCTGACTCCACGAATACGGGATACGGCTCGACTGGACCAGTACAGTGCAAATGCGTAAGTCCTGCCCTAGCCACTAAGCAGGTGTTCTGATATTGCGGATCAACTTGCTTAGTAGGCTTGCGCAGGACGAAGCTCACTCATGCAACTGATCCCTGTTTCTCTACAAATACGGACACGGATCGACCGATACAGTTCAACTGCGGTGCCTGAATAGCAATAGTTTGCCTCTAAGCGCCGGCTACTAACAATGACCAAGAAATGTAACTCGTTTGACGTGCTAGAATAGTTTTGACGCCTCAAGGCTCTACAGACTGACCACGATAGTTCAACTGCGGTGCCAGATTAGTTTGTCTCCAACCTCTGGGCGCCACAGATTAACCAAGGTCAGTAGTTAAATTGCGGTGCCAGAATAGCTTGACACCTCCAGGCACCGCAGATTAACCAAGATAGTTCAGTTGCGGTGCCAGAATAGTTTCACTGACACCAGCTTCTAGGTGCTACTGGTTAACTAAGATAGTTCAGTTGCTGTGCTAGAATAGCGCGGCTTGACGCCAAGCTATCCTGGCACCACCCTCAAGCTATTCCGGTCGATATGTCACCTGAACTGTCCTATAATCTTCCGTAGGACAACTCCAGATTTGGGGATCTTGATGTCAGCACTTTAATGCGAGTGTTTCACTTCCCGAATTAGTCAGCATGCGGATATGCAATTAGCCCCTTCCCTGTCGAGCAAAAAGTAAAGGGATCCAACTGCAAGAGACACACACACACACACACACACACACACACACACACACACACATACACACACACACACACACACACACACACACACACACACACACACACACACAGAGGAGCACAAAAGCCTCACATTTATTCTAGGGCTCTGGAATTGATGCGAATGTTTAGAACTCACCTTATAACTAAGTTCTATAACTTAAAATAAAATAGACATTTTCTAGAAACAGAGCCACTAGATGCCGAAAAAATGGGTTTCTACCAATAAAGTGGGTGGGTGTCTCTCTCACACAAAAAACTGGCATTACAGTCAAAATGGGTGTTTCACAACATTAGGCGTCTGTAATAAGGTCAAGTGCATGGAATACTTTTTTTTCACTTTCATTTTTTTTGTTTTGTTTTGTTTTTCAACTTAATGTGTATGTATGCATTAACATTCTTAACATTGTATGGTGCAAAATTGAATGAACACTGGCCTGTAACCTTTCGATTATGATTTTTACAGAGGAAATCTTTTAAACATTGCTACGTTTTGTCATTCTGAAGCAAAACAGTTTATGCATGGCATTTATGTGAGAATTCTGGAAATTAAACGACTTTTTAAAAAAAAAAATGTATTCTGCAGTTCGAGACAAACAGCAACAGAGCATTTTGAATATTAACCTTATTATTCGGAATACACCAGTGTGTGCAACATGTGTGACTAAAATAGTCCAAAGGGTAGTGGCAGAATAGCTTGGCGCCTCTAGGCGCCAAGCTATTGTGGCACCACCCTTGAACTAATAATGCCATTGGTCTATGTTCTCATCTGTAAGTTCTGTAATGTAGCTTGCATATATGGCAGTGTACAAATTTGAAGCTTTTAGCCTCAGTATGATGCAGGTTAAAAAGTGTGGAAAAATATGAAAGACAGAAAAAGACCCAGACGAAGAAACTAACACTTAACTTATTCTACCCCAGACACACCAGAGCAAAATAAAGATCGACCATGATAGTTCAAGGCTGATGCCAGAATAGAGTGGCGCCTATGGCCGCCAAGCTATTCTGGCATCACCCTTGAACTATCGTGGTCGATCTGTGTCCTGCCCTGCAACGCAGTTTTCAGAAGACGACTTCAACATTTGGGGATTCCGGCCTTGAGGTAGAATGAGTTAAAATGACAAAACAGAACACTGACATTAATTAATGAACTGACAACATAGGAAATCAATCACTTGAAACTTCAGCCTTTATTAATCACATCAAAGGTGCATGCATATAAAAACACAATAATTGTTTGTAAACACTTCAAATCAAACAATCAAGAACAGTCAAACCCTTTTCTGCCAACTTTGCGATGAGGAAAACTAGTTCTTGCCCAAGTTCGGCATGTAAAGGGTTACCGCGACTTATGTGCCTCTATTCATAAAATGGAGAGAGAAATATAATACCGAGTTCTAGCAAGTGCGACAATAAAGCTTAGCCGAGTTGGTATACCTCGTCCAGTGCCTAGGTTAAATGTACCAGTGGTGCCAATGTTGCTATATTGGCACCAGACCGGTCGTTCGGACTGGTCTGGTGCATCCGATCGGTTTAGAGCGTGTGCTTTCTGCACCTGTAATGGGCAACCTCGGAGAAAGAATCACGTGAGCTTCGTTTGACTGGTGCAAAATAACATGAATAAAGAATAAACCCTTTCCCATATATGCAATCCAGCAATTATGCATCCATCCTTATGCTAGCACCATGAAACATTACGCGATTTGGCAGATTTTAAAAATAGCTTTTTTAAATCCTCAATGGAGGTGATTTTTGCGACATCTGCGTCGTTTGTGGCAGAAAGCACCGTCAAAGTTGAAGTTCGAGAAATGAGCGCACTACATGTACAATAGACTTGATTCAGTGGTGTTGGGCATGACTCAAGCCTCCGCCATCTCTACACAAAACTGGCGTGTTCGGGGAGATAAAAGGCTACAAGTTAAAACCGCAAACGAACCTTTTTTTTCCCGACTGCGATCACAATCTTCTGCGTGAACGAACGAGACCACACTACAAGTGCACAAGCCAACCTGCGCGCGCAGTTCTGGTGCACATGACCGGTCCGGTGCGAAAATAGCAACAGTGGCACCGCTGGTGCGTTTAACCTAGGTAGAGGGCGAGGTATACCAACTCAGCTAAGGTTTATGCTTCCTGTGACTTTAGAAACAATGCACAGTATGCAAAGTGTACTTTATAGTAACAAAAAAAAAAAGTTACAGACATTTCCAAAATGATCCAGGCGTACATCAGATAAAAACAAGCTATACACACTGAAAAAATAACACTCTTGTAATAAATGTTTATCATGTTGACAAAGGTTTTCTTATCTTATTATTGTCTTTCGTTCCGATTGGTTGTACATTGCTGAACGTCCGGACGTGCCAGCACTGATAATGAAGGGGAAAAGAATAAAATAAAATAATGAACAGAATATTGAATGCATGTCGCCAGCCAGTCTAATACGCTAAGTAAACCTAAGATCATTTAGCAACACACATCCAAAATCAAGAGAGACACACCACCACCACCCTCCCCCCCCCCCCAAAAAAAAAAAAAAAAAAAAAAAAAAAAAAAAAAAAAACCCAAACAAACAAAACAACAACAAACAAAAAAAATTATTCAGACCCAAAAGGTGACTGCCAATCATGTAAAATGCAAAGAAGTGCCCAACGGAGAAAGAAACACGCTTAGAAAAGACGGTTACAACACAATTTAGTAAGATTTCGGGTATATCCGCCTTGTCAAAACGGACAAAGAAACAGAGAGATCAGTCGCTACTTATCTTTGTTCACAGAAGGAATGTGCCCCATTCCTTCTGCGAATGAAGATAAGTAGCGACTGATCTCTCTGTTTGTTTGTCCGTTTTGACAAAGCGGATTTACCCGAAATCTTAATAAATTGTGTTGTAACCGTCTTTTTTAAGAGTGTTTCTTTCTCCGTTGGATACTTCTTTTCAAGAGATACAGGCAGCGCAGACAGCAGGGAGAGCTTAAAAAAGGAAAATACAAGTTAATTGACCAAGGGTAGACAGAAACACATGCCCCAGAATTGAGAGGAAAACCCACCCTTTGGGGCTGACCAGGGTGACCCTCGGAACTGAAAAGTAGTTGACCCCACCCAAGTCCCCCAGGGCAGACCTGGGTGGGGGCCACTGTTTAGTTGCAAAGTATGGTTAATGAATGTTACACAATCCAGACCAAAAAGGTGACTGCCAAGCGTGTAATAAGCAAAGAAGTACCCAACGGAGAAAGAAACACGCTTAGAAAAGACGGGTACAACACAATGTATTAATATTTCGGGTAAATACCCTTTGTCAAAATAGACAAACAAACAGAGAGATTAGCCGCTACTTATCTTCATTGGCAAAAGGAACGTGCTGCACATTCCTTCTGCCAATGAAGATAAAGTAGCGGCTAATCTCTCTGTTTGTTTGTCTATTCTGACAACGGGTATTTACCGGAAATATTAATAAATTGTGTTGTACCCGACTTTTCTAAGCGTGTTTCTTTCTCCGTTGGGTACTTCTTTAATGTTACACAGCATACAAAATGATCCAGGTGTACATCAGATAAAAACAGAGCTATACACGCTGGAAACAACCGAATAATAACGTTCTTGTAATAAGTCTTTATGTTGACAATGTTTGTTTCTTTTTGTCTTATTAATGTCTTTCGTCCCCAACCGCCGTTTCATCAGCAGTTCCATTTTCAAAGTTTTACATGTATACAAAACAGTATACAAAAATGATGCAGGCGCACCAACCCCATAGTAGCACCCTTGTAATAAATCTTTATGTCGACAATGGTTTTCTTACTCCTTATTATTGTCTCTCGTCCCCAAACCCCGTTCCATCAGCAGTTCCATTTTCAAAGTTTTACATGTTATATACAGTATACAAAAGGATGCAGGCGCACCAACCCCATAGTACAGCACTCTTGTAATAAATCTTTATGATGACAATGGTTTTCTTACTCCTTATTATTGTCTCTCGTCCCCCCCCCCCCCCCCCCCCCCCCCCCCCCGTTCCATCAGCAGTTCCATTTTCAAAGTTTTCCATGCCCCTTATTATTGTCTCTCGTCCCCAAGCGTCGTTCCATTTGCAGTTCCATTGACAAAAACAAGCTAGACATGCTGAAACCAACCCAATAATAATGAACACTCTTGTAATAAATCTGTATGAAAAGGAAAATGACGCGAGTGTCGGAGAATCTCAATTCATTTCTTTTGTAACTTCTTCAGTCTGTTGCGGATGTAATCCTTAATGTTTGTCCAGCGCCTATGTCTAAGTGCGGGGTCTTCTGCAATGGCCTGCTGTATCTCGGCCTTTCCAGGAAGTTTGTTCACGACGAGGTGTGTCTTGAAACGAGTTTCAACAGTTTTCTCTTCAGCTTTCCCCCATGGTTTCCTTGTAAATCTAGCTTTCTTTCGAGCAGGAGCCGACGCAGAACTGTCATCATCAAAACTATCTAGTTTGTCATCAGGCTCTGGACGTCTTTTCTCCGTCATGCTCAATGATTCCTGTGTTGTTGACTTGCTATTTGCTTCATTCTCAGGTGCTGTTTCCCCAGCGACCTCTCTGCGAGTTTCTGATGTGTTTTCATTGTCAAAGTCAATCTCTTCATCATCGCCCAGTTCAGCTCTAATGCAACTCTCAAAATCTGTCATCCCATTGTTAACTGACAGAAGAATCTTTGCCACTTTTGCCTTCTGAAGGACGTCTTGAGGTTGGCGGTAGATATGGCGATGTATCCGAATATCATGACCAAGGAAGTCTGCCAGCTGATCCTGGTCTAACTCCGAGATGGCCATGGCCTGAGCCAAAGTTGCAACCTGCTTCCGTAACTGAGTAAATGTGAACATGGCTGGGTTTGACACTTGCGCTTGCAGTGCATGTTCCTTCAGAACATCATGGCTTCTGTAAGGCCTCTGACCAGAAGGTGTGGCAAAGATGTACTGGGAACCGGCGAGAGCTGGCACTGATTGCCTCATTTGAAGGATTCTGTCCACAGTTGTCATCATCTTCTTCGTCAGCAAAATGGGAACACTCCTATTAAACTTGCCCCTGATTTCCACTCGCTGAAAATGATTCACCATTTTCTTCTCAACCTCTGTGAGACCTTTCAAGATATCTTGATTGGTGGTCGATCCAATCTTAGCATTCTGGAAGTCTGATACCTTCATTCTCTGAACTTCTCCCCCTCGTTTTCGGTTGAAAAGTGATACAGCGCAAAGAGTTGCTTTAACCACTGTCGGATAATCTTCCGAAACCACCCTTGTCTCAAGAAGCTGTTGGACCTTCCTCACATCTTCACATGATGGGATCAGCTTGGGTTTGTTCATGGTCATTTTCCCGACCGACTGGGCTGCTGTAGCTGACACACAATCGTACCAGTCCCCGGTGAAGACAGAGTCAAACCGCTGCGCCTCAGAGAGCTCCTGTCGCCACCTGTCATCTGAACCATTCCCAAGCTGTTTGGATGCCAGCGACTGTTTGATCTGTGAACATTTTTTCAAAGCATGGCCTATGCGCATTGCAAGATTGCCTTTTTTGAACTGATGTGTGTCCTCATCAAATTCTGCTAGCTCTTTTACAGCCAGTACAACATGATCAAAGCTAGCTGCATTGACCACAGCATTTAAACTTGCGATTTTCATTTCTGACCTCACTCTAAGAATCTTTAATAGTCTCCCTAACTCCCGCATCCTGGAGCTGATTTGCCCAGCCGTGTGTTCTTCAATGTCCCTGCGGTCAAATAATCCCTTTCCATACTCCAAAAGCAAGGGGTCAGTTCTGATGAGACGGCTTATCTCATCCTGTCTCTGTCTGGCTAAAACCTTATGATAGAAGGAAAAGTCAACGTCTAAAGGTATTGGAAGCATTAGCCGCCCACGTTGAGCAGCCTCACCTCTCTTAGTGAACTGAAACCCTCCTTGTTTCTGACAGCAACGTTTTGAGTGTACAGAGATCAGCTTTTTTTTATAGAGCCCGTTGCAATGGCTACAGGCGAGAAGGTCGTCTACCTTACTAGTTTTGGTGCGATACTTAGGAATCAAACATCCTGATTTCTTTTCAAGAACTGCAACATTATGCATGTAATCCCCCTCATCTTGTATTCTGATCCATGCTTGACGTCTCTGCTTAGTCCCTTTTTTTATCATCAAAATTTTAGCAATGTCTGCCTCATCTGCATGGACATCGTGTAAGTGCGTGCTCATTTTCAAAACAAGCTTGCCACAAAATTTGCATGCATGTTTCTTGTCCCATTTGTACTTTCCTTTCCCTCTCTGCGACACGTGCACACCCGTTTCTTTGGTAAGCGCTCTTTCCCCACCCCCAACATCATGTTCCTTCTGCCTATCCACATTGTCATTGCCACCCCCTAATTCATCCCCTAACGCACACTGCACCTTGCTGGTACTTGCTTCACTGACACCTGCCCACCCTGAAACAGCCACTTTGAAATCTAACATATTCAATACAAAACTGTCTGTGTCAGAGACCCCAGAGATTGATGGCGATGCACCGTCTGAATCCTGTGAGCTCGAGCCAGGAACAAACTCCTCGTCATCACTGTCCTTGTATTGCGATGCGCTTGCACTCTCGGCAGTCTCAGGCCCATCCCAGGCTCCACTTGCCAACTGGAAAAGGAAAGAAAACAAGAAAGCTGCATTAGTACAAAAGCAGCCCAATTTTGGTTTAAGGGGCCTTGCACAAGAAAGCAAAATCCATGTTTTCTGAAAATGTAAGCAGTTTTCACACATCTGTCAACCCCGCGTGACCCTTTGAGAGAGGTCACTCAAATTGGTATGTTTACAAAGATCTTGCCACAAAGTATCCTTGGGCCAAGCTTGAAGAATGTGGCTTGAAAAGCCTCCGAGAAAATGCCACTGTTAACGTTTACCATGGACGCGGATGGCCCAGAACATAAACTCACTTTTGCTTCGCACGCGAGCCAATAAAATAAAGATGATCATAGAATCACTTACCAGTTTGTAATTGGGGGCATTCCGCTGCCGTCTATGCACCCTCCTACCAGACGCACCCTCTGTGACAGACGACGCTGGGCCATCATGCTGCTGCTGACTAATTTTGCCATGGGCCTTGGTCATGTGCCAGGAAGGGGCGTGCTTGTCCACTTCCATAGATCCCGATGGGTTTGGACATCCTGCTGCCATCCGGCGCTGGGTGTGTGCAGAAAGTGCTGAGTGTGACCAAAACGGTGTTGCTGCAATCATGTCAAATACAACCATGTAAACCATTGACATTTTGAATCAGATATATACATAATTACAGCAGTACCCCCTGCCCCCTACGAACAATAACTGGTAATACAGTAAAATGCGACACTTCAGTTGCAAAATCCGAAAAAAAAACTATTCGTGGAAGTCTGTTTTTCGAATCGCGAGGTAGTTTTGCGTACGAGGATTCAAATCTGGCGCCATCTTGTTTCAACAGTGCATGCATACAAGCATGCCAAGTTACATTTCGTTCACAATCACACATGTCAGAAGGAAAAAAAGCAACCCAATCGCGTGACAGATTGACCTTGTAATGTGTTATTGAACAAATTCCTTTCGTTGAAGAAGAAAGCTTTTGTTAAATTCGTGGGGTTCTATTATCTGTTACTACAAGACTGACGGGCTGAGCAGCAGGCTGAGACGCGGGTCGTAGCAGACTCAGTTTTCTCGGCCAAACGGGTCCATATAGGCTACTGTGCAATTGTATCTGATTGGGAGCATCTCAGTTAAATTACTGCGCTGAAGAAGTACACTTGGGCGTGCTTTAAACTAAGAAATATTGCATAAAAACAATCTTACCTGATGGAACGGCGACGGTTGGCGGGACGAGAGACAATAGAAGGGGAAACCACTCAGTTCACTCTGCGCAGCCGAACGATGCTTGCTTCCGTGGTGACACTCTGGCCCAGTGCGTTTAAAACACACAAGATTAGGTAAACCTGCAAAAATGGGACATCCAATTTTTTTTTCTTCTGACTTTTGAATTAAAAATAATGCAGAAACAACCCTCAGAAAAAATGGGTGTCTGGCTTGGCCGCCCAGAATTTTACACACACCCATTTTCCAGAAGGATGGTAAAGAAAGTCACCCATATTAGTGGTTTCGTGCACCCACACACACACACACACACACACACACACACACACACACACACACACACGCGCGCGCGCGCGCGCGCACACACACGCGCGCACACACGTTGTTTTTGTTTTGTTTTGTCTTTGTTTTTGTGGGGGTTTTTGTTGTTGTTGTTGTTGGGGTTTTTTTGTTTTGTTTTGTTTTGTTTTTTTTGGGGGGGTGGGGGGGGGGGCATTTGTGTACGGGAATCCTGTGGAAACTGTGCACCAGCATCAATAGCCTCTCTTCTTTCTCTAACCACCACCCCCCCTCCCCCGTCCCCCCCACCCACCCCGCCCCTACGTTGTTAGTTTTTCCGCCCCCGAAAGTCCCTCCCCATCCCCACCCACCCCCTCCTTACTGTATATGTTACGTTAAAGTGACCTTCGAGGTTACACGTTTCTTTATATGATAAGAGTGAGAAACAAGTGGGGCGTGTATCGTCACCTGGTGGTCCAGAAAATAGGACTCTGTGTGTGTTCGTGCGTGCGTGCGTGCGTCTGTGTGTGTGTGTGTGTGTGTGTGTGTTCGTGTGTGCGTGCGTCTGTGTGTGTGTTGCGTGTGTGTGAGTGTGTGTGTGTGTGTGTGTGTGTGTGTGTGTGTGTGTGTGTGTGTGTGTGTGTGTGTGTGTGTGTGTGTGTGTGTGTGAGTAAGTGCAAATCTCTTTTCTGCCATCTGCTCACGTATACGACAAGAAAAACATAACATGAAGGAAGCAGAGAGAGAGAGAGAGAGAGAGTAATGTAATGAAAATTAATGAACGAATAATTTCATTCTTTTTTTGTTTGTTTGTTTGTTTGTTTGTTTGGTTATTTGTTTGTTTGTTAGTTGGTTGGTTGGTTGGTTGGTTGGTTGGTTGGTTGGTTGGTTGGTTGGTTGGTTGGTTGGTTGGACGGTTCGTTCCTTCGTTGGTTCGTTCGCTAGCTCGCTCGCTTGTTCGTTCGTTTGTTGCTTTGGTTGTTGTTATTTTGGTTGTGTGTTTTTTTAATCGTATTTAACACCATCAAAACAGTGCTGTATTATAGAACGAATGAATGAACGATCTGAACAAACAAACGAACGAATGAACGAGGAATCAGACTAACGAACACCAAGCAAACGAAATTCGGTTGAAGAGTCTATGGAACGTCAGAGAGTAGGCTTAAAATAATGATTTCTCGCAGAAGCTGTCCCGATTTTGGGCCAGGATGCTAACCGGCCCACATTTCAATGACTACGGTACGGTATCAATCTCAGTGTATTGCGTAGACCTTGTTCTTCTGTACAGATTATCTACCTCCTTGTCAGTGTGATGGAGCAATTGTGGTCGGTCAGTCACGATCAGGCACCGCAACTAAACTGAACTATCATGATCAGTCGACCTGTCTCCCGCGAATTGTACTGTCTTAGTTAATAGCCAATGTATGAAAGGAGCACATGCAAACCAGTCGCTCATCAAACCCATTTCAAAAGCAAGAAGCATAGATTCGCATGAGCCCTGCAACTGCAGGGGCTCATAAGAATCTATGCCTCTTGCTGGAAGCCGTTAGCTCCATTTGCATTTTCCAAATTCCAGATCATCAAGGTTGAAATCTACGCGTCTAACACTAAATCGGTGAAGAGTGCAATATTACTGTACTGTGAGAAAATGGCCAATGCTACCCTAAACAGGCAAAAAAACAGTAAATCCAGTTTTTGGAAAAGCGAGATTTTCATTGTTACTACGATGGAATTCTCGCTTTTCACAAAACTGGACTTACTGTCTTTTGCCTTGCACGGGAAGAACAGTTCCAGCTGTCGCTCTGACCGCCATATAATCACTATGATCATGACGTAGGTCAAAGATTACCGTACTTGTGTCATATAATGGCAATCTCAACCCCCATCCTCCTGTCTTCACCCACCCCCGCAAACCTCTGGGACTCGGAGCAGCATAGGCGTTCGGTGGTCATCGGGATTTTTGGACGACATTGCTTTATGACCAATCATTGACCGTTCATTGTACATGTATTATCACTGAGTCACGTTTTGCTTGACACTAGTTCAGATACTGAGCTGGCAGATGTGATTACGAGACATGAATCAAATGCCCGAGGCATTTAACCGAGGATATTTTGATTCGAGTCAAGTCAACCTTAAAACCGACGTCTGTCGGTTATCGATATTATAACACGCAAAATGTGGCTCAATACAATTTATGTACCCAGTCCTGAACAAAACTTTACCTGGAGTCCTTAACCCATGTCATACTGAGGCTAAACGCATCAAATTTGTACACTGCCATATGCAAGCTACATTATAGTACTTACAGATAAGGATATAGACCAATTGCTTTAGTTCAAGGGCCGCTGGTGCCAGAATAGCTTGGCGCCTAGAGGCGCCAAGCTATTCTGGCACTACCCTTGAACTATTTTACCGCCGTGAGATGGCCTTAGTTGCCTGCTCGGCATTAAACCCAAATAACTAACTAACTAACTTGAACTATTTTAGTCAAACTTATTTCACACACTGGCGTATTCCGAATGATAAGGGTTAAGTTTGCGGCTAATTGCGGTGTTCGGACAAAACAATGGCAGACGGCTGCGTCAGTACCGGACTGTCGCCTCTGTGCGCGACTCCGTCTATGTAGACATCAACGCATCTATAATCGTACGTGCTGTTGATTAAATTCTGCTTATAATTGCATCAAGGATTAGAACCGGAAATACCAGCAGGTTTGTCTATTTCTCCTTTTTCAGATTATCATTTCGCGAGAAAATCTAGCAGGCATCTAGTCGGTTTCACTAGTGCTACGCCCGATTCGCTTCGCATGTTTACTGCTGCCTGTTTTCCGTTCGTTTGTGCATTAAGCTATTCAGCCCTGACGCACTACAGCAGGAGATGGGTCGACCATAATAATTCATATGTAGTGCCAGACTAGCTTGGCGCCTCTAGGCGCCAAGCTAATCCGCTCAGTGGCACTGCCCTTGAATTATCATGGTCGATCCATCTCCTGCAACAGGTGCATAGTCGTTAGATGACGCCTCCAAAATTTGGGAAATACGTGCGCCGGACTGAAAGAGATGAGAAAAAGAAATGTAAATCATGTGTACAAATGGGTATAAGGAGCTTGTTTACCAGTGCAAAGCTCACTGTTGGTTGACCACCGTAGGTCAAGCCTTGCCACCTGAAAACTCCAATGTTAGTTTCTAACGGGCCCTGAAAATCCGATCGTCATTCCTCCTAACTAGATGAATGATATTGGGGTTTAGACGGTACGTTTTCACACTAGTTTATTTTTTTGATTGCGTGGTCACACTAATTGTCTCCCTCGATTTGCAATCGCTGTTCACCCCCCCCCCCCCCCCCCCCAAACACACACTTTGGTACCGGTTTTAGGCCACTTTACAAATTTCAAATACAAGCGATCAAAAATCTCTGTAACTTCAGTAGCTGAACCGGCCCTTCGTCTGTCTTGTACTGTGTTTGTCTTAAATGGCGTAAATCCGTGTCTGTTACGTGAGTGTGTGTGTTGGGTTTCACAGAGTTCGCGGCGCTTTGAGTCGATTTGCCCAAAAATTGAGATAAAGCGCCTATATAATAACGCCTACTTCCTAAGTTCCGGAGAAAGACATGGGTTATATAAGAGACCTGATCCATTCTTATTAGGAATGGAAATGATTGTCTTATTCTATACCTGCGTATTTCTCTGTGGGCTGGCGATTGGGTGCCTGATAGGCGGGGGCAGGGGATCTAACTGTTGTCTGTCCAGCGCTGTGATTCCCCGGGTTTGAGTACTGACAATTCTGCCAGCGCTAGCCTCACCTATCTGGTTTGTGAGTATCATGTATAACTCGAGGCAAAATTTGTATCGTTACATTGTTGTGTAATGTTCTGTGCATCTACTGTGGGAAATCAGGGTATTTACCCGACCACATATAGTAGCGCACCTTCATGTTTGTGTATGTATGTTTCTCCTGCCTACTTCCTAAGTTCCGGAGAAAGACATGGGTTATATAAGAGACCTGATCCATTCTTATTAGGAATGGAAATGATTGTCTTATTCTATACCTGCGTATTTCTCTGTGGGCTGGCGATTGGGTGCCTGATAGGCGGGGGCAGGGGATCTAACTGTTGTCTGTCCAGCGCTGTGATTCCCCTTGGTTTGAGTACTGACAATTCTGCCAGCGCTAGCCTCACCTATCTGGTTTGTGAGTATCATGTATAACTCGAGGCAAAATTTGTATCGTTACATTGTTGTGTAATGTTCTGTGCATCTACTGTGGGAAATCAGGGTATTTACCCGACCACATATAGTAGCGCACCTTCATGTTTGTGTATGTATGTTTCTCCTGCCTACTTCCTAAGTTCCGGAGAAAGACATGGGTTATATAAGAGACCTGATCCATTCTTATTAGGAATGGAAATGATTGTCTTATTCTATACCTGCGTATTTCTCTGTGGGCTGGCGATTGGGTGCCTGATAGGCGGGGGCAGGGGATCTAACTGTTGTCTGTCCAGCGCTGTGATTCCCCTTGGTTTGAGTACTGACAATTCTGCCAGCGCTAGCCTCACCTATCTGGTTTGTGAGTATCATGTATAACTCGAGGCAAAATTTGTATCGTTACATTGTTGTGTAATGTTCTGTGCATCTACTGTGGGAAATCAGGGTATTTACCCGACCACATATAGTAGCGCACCTTCATGTTTGTGTATGTATGTTTCTCCTGCCTACTTCCTAAGTTCCGGAGAAAGACATGGGTTATATAAGAGACCTGATCCATTCTTATTAGGAATGGAAATGATTGTCTTATTCTATACCTGCGTATTTCTCTGTGCGGGCTGGCGATTGGGTGCCTGATAGGCGGGGGCAGGGGATCTAACTGTTGTCTGTCCAGCGCTGTGATTCCCCTTGGTTTGAGTACTGTATATAATAACGGTATTATTATTATTAGACAACTAGTGTAGACGCGTAGTCAGTATGACCCACAATTCAGTCAGTTACCGTCAAGCGCCTGTAGAAAGGTTAATGGTCAGTCAGTCACGTCGTAACCCTTGGCGTAATTCAGTCGGTCCCGAATTCCAGAATACGAATAAATTTGATTGTGTTCATTCCTACGTCACACGACAGAGCGCAAACGGCCTTACAACGTGGCGGCCTCCCTACAAAAACCTTTGTTGTTGCGACTAATGGTGGACTTCATGCAGCTTCTCTTTATGGCGTGCCTCCATTGGATACCAGTTTTGTTCCTTAAAAACAACATCAAAACGTTACATGGTACGAAGTTAGTGTTGTCTGAAAAGAGAGGTACAGTAGCACACATTTGCAACTATATATTGTGTAACTAACCACAGAAGAAAGAACATTTGCGGAATCGAAAGCACATCGGGGTCCCATGCCGACTAGTTTACATTAAGTCGAAGAATGTTACAGTCTTATGAGACAGTCACTCACCTCTTTCATTGCATTATTCTGACAATTTATAGACAATACTGCTGAAAACGCCATGAAAGGTCTATATTACGTCATAAGTATATTAGTGTTAAGTATATATTATTTTGACGGCAGTCATGTCTGGTGTGATCCAATCATCCTGGTCAGAAGATTCAGTACAAACACTTTATTGGTAGCAGGGGGTTTTCTACACGGACCATTGTAGGCCTACAGAAGGTCAAATTAACGATTGTACCCTTCAGGCCTTCGGGGGCCCGTGTAGCGACCCCTGCTTCCACTGATTAACTTATATTATTAATCCCCTTGTGTAGCCTCATTGTTTACCATTGTGGCCGATGCACAAGGGGCCGTTTAAGGCGTTTACTTCCAGGCCAATATAATCATTTTACAGACTCCTTTCTATGCTTTGCAAAGAGTCAAAGATCTGTCAATTGGTAAATGTTAAAGTAACCTTCATAACGCACATCCATGTGTTTACTGAGCATCAGGTGACGTAAATCACGAAACTAGGTGAACTAAATTTCATCTCTCTCTCTCTCTCTCTCTCTCTCTCTCTCTCTCTCTCTCTCTCTCTCTCTCTCTCTCTCTCTCTCTCTCTCTCTCTCTCTCTCTCTCTCTCTCTCTCTCTCTCTCTCTCTCTCTCTCTGTTTGAGTGTGTGTGTGTGTGTGTGTGTGTGTGTGTGTGTATGAGTGTGTGTGTGTGTGTGTGTGTGTGTACGTGCGTGCATGTGTGTGTGTGTGTCACTAGTGTGTGTGTGTGTGTTTGTGCATGTGCACGTGTGTGTGTGTGTGTGTGTGTGTGTGTGTGTGTGTGTGTGTGTGTGTGTGTGTGTGTGTGTGTGTGTGTGTGTTTATGTTTTGTGTATCAGTAAGTGTGTGCGTAAGTGTTTGACGCATGCCGTGATCAAAGAATTCCGCTGATAAGAAGAGACACACGCAAGGTCAGACCCGACCGTAGTTGTACACATCTCTCTTTACGTTCAAGCGGCAGCCGTTCACTTCAGAGTGGGTATATTAAGGTCACGGCAGAGCCTGATTAACACTGATGATTTACCTCTTCACTGGCAGTGGACACGCAGATTGTGTCTCTGAAAATCGTTGTAAATTCATCATCATAGAAATTATTGTCATACCAACGTCCAAGATCCCCAGCCGTCAAAGGAACATGCATGCACATGGTTTCAGCAAGAGGTATAGATCCTCATGAGCCCCCGCTACTGCGGGAGCTCATGACTGAGGATCTATAACTCTTGCATTTAGGTGGTGTTCATTTTTTCTCTATAAAAGGGTTTAAGTAGTGCCTAATTAGTTGGTCACCTTACAATATACGGTCCCGGTGACTCTCTGCCATTAATTACTGATTTTGTTATAGTGGTGACAAAACAGAGCCAGTATCGTGCAACAGAGTTGACCAAGTTTGTCCTGACAGTCAAAGAGCTCCGGCCAGCAGGCAGAAGGTCCTCGAAGCAACGTAGGCCTTATTTGGCTCGCGCTTAACTACATGTATAGCCAACATCGACCCAAGGACCTTTTGGTCACTTGGGTTTCTCTCACACCTTACACCGACCGAATCGACAGCGCAATCTCTCTGTCACATAAAGCAAAGACATTCCCAAGAAAGAAGGAAAAGCGCGGTTGTGTGCTGTCGTGTTGTACTTGTCCTTTCTTATTTGGCTCGAGCTTAACTACATGTATAGCCAGCATCTACCCAAGTTGTTCTTTCTATCTCTGTTGAGTATTTTTGTGCATTTCAGTACATGCATTTTCGTTAACCGTTCACGTTAACCGGTATTTTACTGGGAAGGCAAATACCGGAAGAGGAAGGACTCGAAACCGGTACTGATTAGAAAGGAAAATTTGTTGAAGAATACCGGAATTTACAATGCACTGACTTGTTTATTCAATGCGCAAAAGGCCATCGGGCCGACGTCGGCCCGATGGCCTTTTGCGCATTGGGTACCGGTTTTGACGGCAGGCGTCGGTTTAGCCATGTGCTATTGAAAGAAAATACCGGGTGTAAAAAAAAACAGGCGCCGACACTGTTGGCAGTCACCTTTTTGTTCTCATTTCATGAACTGAAAGCTTCCCTGCGAGAGACGGATAGATACGCATGACGACTGCAGATGGGAGAGACTCATGAATATCTATGCCTTTTGCTGGTACTGAATACGTCTGTGTTCTGGTAACCCGTTGTGCCTTAAGGTCGAGATCCCCTAATTGTATTGTCCTTGGAAGACTGCATTACAATTCACGAAGCAGCATGACTATGATAGTTCAAGGTTGGTGCCTGAATAGCTTGGCGCCCATAGGCGTCAAGCTATTCTGGCACCATCCTTAAACTACCATGGTCGTTCCATATATTGCTGTGAGTGAGATCCCCAAATTGTGTTGTCCTCTCAGTGAAGACTGCATTATTTCAAGGTTGGTGTCTGAATGGCTTGGCGCCCATAGGTCGGGGCTAAATGAGTTAATGGAGACGGTCACAGGGTTTCACTTCATCCTACATTATGCCGTCCATTAGTCGCCAGGGTATGTTGCAACTTTAAACCGCCGATAAGACTTATAAGACTATTGTGTGTCGAAATACTTAGATACGCTATAGCACTCGAAATGACCTTGTTTGAATGCGTCACGAACAAAGAGGGGGGAGGGGGGAGGAGGGGGGATCTAAGTGGAGGGGGGGGGGGGAGGGGGAATCTGTACCAATGCAGTCAACCAAAGATGGAGTGGGTGGGTGAAGGTGTGCAGAAGCGAAGAAATGAAACAATATTTTGCTTTTGTTGCCCCTTTGGGAGTCGGTACCGATTTTCGTCGCGATGATTCCTCTAGGAATGGTCGATCTATCTCCTAATCTGTAATATGCCTCCATAGAACATTTTTTTTTTCAAATTCAGCCTCCAGATGTATTGTAGGCCTAGGTAGGCACACCGTCTTAACAGAGATGTCGTTGCTGCTTTTTTCAGTCGGCTGTCACGGAACTCTTCTACTTAGCAAAGGAGAAGAACTGCAAGAAAGTATTTCATTTCACACTATTCAAACTACATCAAAAACGAACGTTACGTCAGTCCTTTTATTCAGCAGCAACTCAAGTTATTATAGTAAGACACAGGCACCAAGGACATTTATAAAAGAAATATTATAGTGAACTATCAGCCTTGTCTTGTGTGATGAAACTCTATGCCAACGCATAGGGTTCACACAGTAAGTTTAATACGGTACAGTTTTGTTAGCGGTTTGTCTTGTGACAACTATTCTGTGTGGCACGAGACCCACGTGGAATCTTTAAGGAACGTTTGGCACGGGGAGTTTTAGTGAGTTTAGTTGAGAACTCAGTCTGTCAGAGGGTGAAATAAGTTAGTACGGGGCTTTGCCGTCAGTGTGGACAGACGTGTGTGAGATACCTTTGCCCGTATTCCAAGACTCTGGAACCTAGAATTCAGAGTGCTTGTCGGAGGTTGGAGCGACGGACGCCGAGACGTCAGTCACCAGGGACCTAATACGAGGTCATCTCTCCATCTCTTCACTCAGGAAGTGAGCGACCGGTGCCGAGACACCTGGGTCACAGCGAGGATTGCGCTACACGGTACGAGTAACGAGGACGTCCACGGTACGAGAGACAGGACGACTCGGGAGCATACGAAGAAGGACTTGCACGCCTAGAAGTGAAAAGGACTGAACATAACCAGGCGAGAACACCAAACAGGTTGGAGTGTGAGATACTACTACCTAGCCTGGCATTGATAGTGTGTATGTGGGTGGGATGTTGAGATGCTGGTAGTTGGAAAGGGGTGGTGTAAATAGTTTGATAATCTTTTGAGCGTTTTCTTTATTTATCTGGTATACAAGTCTTCGTTAGAAAGAAAGCCCGTGAGTTGTGTTTTACCGCGTGAATGCGCCCGTCTGAATCAGTGGCGGTGTATGCGTCTGTTGTGCGAGAGTCTGTACGTGCAACTGGGGGCAAGTCTGCGTGCGTTACAGTGGTGACCGGGTTTTAGCGGTATTTTAGAGTAGTTGCGGGCGCTAGTGGGTAGCGAGTTTAGAATAAGGTTTGATTGTTATATGGGTGTTTGTAGGTATTAGTTCCCCTCTCCGCTGCAAGGGGGTAAGATCCGTTGTCTCTGTAGTTTTCTTGATCTTACGAGGAGCTAGTTCTTGTTTCTTCCTTTTGTATAGTTAGTATTCTTTCTCCTTGCTCTTCTTTCTATCTTTCTTATTTTTCGTTCCATCTGGACGTCTTCAAGTAGGTCACTATTTCTTGTGCGTAGGTTGTTGGTATTTTTGTGGGTCATATTTTAAGTTTTGCCGTTGGTTTGTTTGTGTTTTTGTATTTTGTACGTTTTCAAATTTTTGGAAGTTTTTGTAGTAATTATGGAGTCAGACCAGGTAGAGGTGTACATTAAAGCAAGGAGAGAGTCTAGGGCTTAAGGACGATAAACTTTTTGATTACGTTGAGAAATGTAAGGATAGGGAGGATAGGGCGAGAGAAAGAGAGGTTCAGAAAGCCTTAAATGAGAAGGAGTTAGAAGCGCAGAGAGAGAGAGAGAGAGAGAGAGAGAGAGAGAGAGAGAGAGAGAGAGAGAGAGAGAGAGAGAGAGAGAGAGAGAGAGAGAGAGAGAGTACATAAGAAAGAGGAACAAGAGTTAAAAGAGAAAGAACTAGCGTTTCAGAGAGAGAAAGACGAGAAGTCACTAGCGTTTCAGAGAGAGAAAGACGAGAAGTCACTAGCGTTTCAGAGAGAGAAGGACGAGAGGGAACAAGCTTTAAGAAAGAAAGAACTAGAGTATCAGAGAGAGAAAGAAGAGAAAGATAGGGAGTCGAAAGAGAGAGATAGGGAGGTACAGTTGCAGTTAGCTCGAGACGCGGGGTCTAGAACAGCTCCAGATAATGATCCAGTAGGCCGAGGCATACGTAATTTACCTAGATTACCGATGTTTAAGGAGTCTGTTGACTCCAATGACGCTTTTTTGTGTCGTTTCGAGGCTCACGCGCAGGCGTTGAGTTGGCCTTCTGCCAAATGGCCCGTTTTACTTTCGTCGGTGCTAGGTCAGGCCTTGAGTCTTTTCCATAGCCTGAATGTTTCGGGAAACGTAGATTACGAGACTTTGAAGGAGTGTCTCTTACAGAAGTTCCAGTGCAGTGCGGAGGGTTTCAGAGAACGCTGGTGAGCTTGTCGGCCAGAGACAGGGGAATCGTTTGTGTCGTTTGGCAAGCGATTGTCCCATTTGCTCGTGCGTTGGGTCGAACTGTCCAAGATCGACCACACGTACGAGGATTTGTTTGATCTCGTACGAGGATTTGTTTGATCTCGTGTTGGCGGAACAGTTCTTTGGTAGCGTTTCCAAGGATCTAGCGGTATTCTTGAGAAAGCGTAACCTCAAGAGTACAGAAGAGTTAGTTCAGAACGCGGAGGCTTTTCGGCTGGCGCATCCGACGAGAAACCTAGCGCGTAGGACCGAGTCACCGCCAGTCGGGTTGCTCGCTGCTAACACGACTGGGGGATATCGGGGCGTCAATACCTTGCGTGGGGCCTAGCTGTTTAAAGGTAGAGGTATTTTCCGTTCTCGACGTGGGGATAGAGGTAACAGCAATAGTGGTCGCGATCCTTACGCACGAGGAGAGAAGTCTGGACGTGGGTACGGACGTGATCGAGTTGCTACTCCGGACACTCAGTGTTTTGCGTGTCATGAGTACGGGCATTTTAGTCGTGACTGTCCTAGCAGTAGTTCAGGGGCTCGGTGTTTCACCTGTCAGGGGTACGGCCATCTGGCTCATCAATGTCCTAGCGATACTGGTATGGTGGAGGGGGCGGAGCAGCCCACTCACGTGGCCAGTTTTGCAGTCCCAGTAAGGGAGGAACCACAGCTGGGCAAAGTGTGTTCAGCTGAGGGAGGTGGTTGCCTACCGCTGGTGGACGGTGTTGTAAATGGATGTCTCGCTTCTATTCTCCGTGACTCAGGCACAACGACCGCAGGGGTCAGACGTAGCCTTGTTAGGAAAGATCAGTACACGGGGGAGACGCAGAAAGTGATTTCGTTCGGAGGGAAGGTAGAAGTTTTTCCTTCGGCAAAGATAGAGGTTGACACGGAATTTTTCACAGGGGATCTGATTTCTTGTGTCATCGACGAGCCAGTAGTTGATTTAGCTCTCGGTAATATGGAGGGTGTGCAGCCAGTCATCGGTAGGGTTGGGGCGATGAAGCGAGCTCACGTTCCTCGCGGTGCAGTCGCATCAATCGCAACAAGAGCTCAGAGCAAGCGTGCTCGTGAGCAAACGGACCTTGTTATTGCCGTCCAGAGTCAGGCGATCGGTCAGCGGGTTTGGCCCAAAAGTCGGGTTGGCCAGAGACGGCATAGTTCTGTTGCGGACAGAAATGCCGCTCACCACCCCGTCGTTAGGTAGGTCGGAGACTGTTGAGTCTCGCGATTGTGTGTGGGCTCGTTTTCATTTCTGGAGGTATTAACGCGTTAGTTCTGTTTTCACGTTCGCTGTGCGATCCGAGAATGTGCGTTGAGGTTCAAGGCTGTGTGTTTAGTTTTTTTGGTTATGATAAGATAGTCTTGCGTCCAGTTGTCTTAAAAAGAAACTCGGTCGTTTCTTTTTTTCCCGAGGAAGGGGGAATTGTGATGAAACTCTATGCCCACGCATAGGGTTCACACAGTAGGTTTAATACGCTACAGTTTTGTTAGCGGTTTGTCTTGTGACAACTATTCTGTGTGGCACGAGACCCACGTGGAATCTTTAAGAAACGTTTGGCACGGGGAGTTTTAGTGAGTTTAGGTGAGAACTCAGTCTGTCAGAGGGTGAAATAAGTTAGTACGGGGCTTTACTGTCAGTGTGGACAGACGTGTGTGAGATACCTTTGCCCTTATTCCAAGACTCTGGAACCTAGAATTCAGAGTGCTTGTCGGAGGTTGGAGCGACGGACGCCGAGACGTCAGTCACCAGGGACCTAATGCGAGGTCATCTCTCCATCTCTTCACTCAGGAAGTGCGCGACCGGTGCCGAGACACCTGGGTCACGGCGAGGATTGCGCTACACGGTACGAGTAACGAGGACGTCCACGGTACGAGAGACAGGACGACTCGGGAGCATACGAAGAAGGACTTGCACGCCTACACGTGAAAAGGACTGAACGTAACCAGGCGAGAACACCAAACAGGTTGGAGTGTGAGATACTACTACCTAGCCTGGCATTGATATGTGTATGTGGATGTGATGTTGAGATGCTGGTAGTTGGAAAGGGGTGGTGTAACTAGTTTGATAATCTTTTGAGCCTTTTCTTTATTTATCAGGTATAAAAGTCTTCGTTAGAAAAAAGCCCGTGAGTTGTGTTTTACCGCGTGAATGCGCCCGTCTGAGTCAGTAGCGGTGTATGCGTCTGTTGTGCGAGAGTCCGTACGTGCGACTGGGGGCAAGTCTGTGTGCGTTACATCTTGCTTGGAACAGGTTCCTTAACCCTGCCAGTGCCGAGAAAAGGCGAACACAATCCAGCTGCATGAGGCATAGATCCTCATGAGCCCCCGCAACTGAAGGGGTTCATGAGGATATATGCCTCTTGCTGACAACGATTGTTTATTCACGTTCCTGTGACGGATCCTGGTCCTGCCGGAATTAACAAAGAGTCTAGAAACACGATCTACGCCCACCGGCATTGAAGTGGTTAAATAACGCGATAATCTAATATCCTAGTCAATACTGTCACGGGAAACATAGATAGGTCAGTTAGATAATAGTGTGTATACATTCCGAGTTTGCTGGTCAGTGTTCAAACCCACAACCTTCTGATAACAGTCCCCCGCATTAGTCAGGCTTTTCCTGCGTGATCTGCAACAGGCGGCACAGATTCTCATGGGCCCCTTCAGCCGCAGGGGCCCTGGGGAATCCATGCCTCTTGTTTGTGGAGATGACACGCGTTTGCATCCGCAGACTCACTGAGGCACGTGTAGGCTATAGTCCGTTTGAGCAAAGCTTGCCTCGTGTATTTTCGCAAATAACTTTTGAACGCAAATGATTTCAAGACAACTCTAAGAAGAAAAGATGATCACCAACTTCAGTTGGTCCTAACTTTTTAAAATTTTCTTTTAGTCTTGACGACAGCGGTTTAGTCGCTGCCCTCGGGAACTTTTGAACATGATCTATTTGTGAACATGGACATACTGGGATTGTTGTTACTGAGTGTTTACCCACTAATTATTTTACTATGGTAGACTTTAATTATGCAGCTTGTGTAATAATGTACTGAGATGTTTGTATTATAAGTAGTGAGGGTTAGGACTAGGTTGAAACACGCGTATTATGTATGCTTATGTAAAGGTGGGTGTGAATGTATAAGTGCCGCTCAGTTCAGTCCATAAAAGATGTTTGTGTGAAAGAAAAACAGAAGATGGTGGTAGAAAACCCTTTAAAATAGTAACAGATAACGACGTTTCGGATCAAAGATCCTTCCTCAGGTGACATGGAAACAAACGTAGAACAGAAAAGAACACGACAGAAAGAAAAGACGTCATCCTGTATAGAGAGAATTTAGAATGACGTAAAAAAAAAAAAAAAAAAAAAACCCACACACACACAATATAGTGACGCAACTGAATACACATGCACAAAACACGTAGCACAAAACTTACGTCTATATATATACACGTCACTGCATACATTCGCATTCACTCGTGCCTGCTACAGCTCACGCACATGCACACACACACACACACACACACACACACACACACACACACACACACACACACACACTCAAAGGTAGCCTCCAGTATCAACAGTGAGGTCAAGTCTGGCACCAACTACCCATCAGGCCGAGCATACATCCCTAGGGGCGAATGTTCCCGAAGGCAAGCCGCGCGGATGGTAAGTGCCAAGCCTGTCCGCACATCTAACACCTTACCACCTGGCACACACCCTTGTCAGCAACCACACTGCAAAGCATGTCCATACATCAACACATCCCCCGTCATCACCGGACCCCTGTCATCTTTTCATGTCCACCGATCATTCACATGCCAGTCATCGGATATTGTCTATGTCATCTCATGTTCTCACTGCCCAAAGATGTTGTATGTGGGGGAGACTATTACATACCGTACACTCCCTGAACGCTGCGAGGAGCATGTTCGTTCGATCCGCCTCGGATACAACAACCAGGTTGGACGTCATTTCAACCAACCTCCTCATAGCCTCACACATTTCAGCATATGCATCCTTTGGCAAAATACGTCCCACTTCATCCGCCGCAAAATGACAGAATCCTTTTTCGCGGACAGGCTTGGCACTTACCATCCGCGCGGCTTGAACCACCATCTTCTGTTTGTTCAGGGGGGGGGGGGGGGCCTTCCATATGCATTGCTTTCGGTCACTTTTTTTGGCGCCCCCTCTCTTTCCTATCTCTTTTTTTCTTTTTCTTTTTTTTTTCTTTTTTTTTTTTTGTGCTTTGGCCACAGTGGATCTGTGATCACTGGTCGATCATGCACATTTCTCTCCCCTGACAGTGCTATTATCTACTTTGCTTTGTAACCTTCCTAAAATGTTAGCACTGACAGTCTCCCCTTTTCTTTTCATTTTGGACTTTATACAAATTTACTGATGTAGTCTATGTGTGCGAACGATAACGAGGGCAGTCTAGAGACCGCAGAGTAGACATGCAGTACTTTCCGATTCAGCAGTAGCCCTCCTGATGCGTGCTGGTCTGTGATTTTGGCCGTAAGGTTCAAAATCACAGACATGCTCACAAATGAGTTTGACCCTGATAGACATTAACAATCACGGTGACTTGCATCATTCATGAGCTCAAAGGGGAGAAGTCTACATTTGTACACTTGGTATCTCGTACTGATCTGTACTCCCATACAATCTCTTGGCAGTTTTTGCAAAGCCTCTTGTTGCTGTTGTTGTTGCTGCTGCTGCTGTTGTGTTACTGCTGCTGCTGCTGCTACTGCTGCTTCTGCTGCTTGTTGCTGTTGTTGATGTTGTTGCCGTTTGGTGTTTTTCCCGTTTTTCTTTTAAACGTGTGACCAAGGCATACTTGCCTATACAACTGAGAAGCAAAAGAAATGGGACACTTTTAGACTGATTCCAAAATGTCGCATTTCTTTTTTCTCCTCAGTATATGTACATGTACTTGGCAGTGATTTAGTGAAATCAAACAATCCAGACCAAAAAGGTGACTGCCAAGCGTGTAATATGCAAAGAAGTACCCAACGGAGAAAGAAACACGCTTAGAAAAGCCGGGTACAACACAATTTATTAATAATTATTTCGGGTAAATACCCTTTCCTCGCGCTGGGACCATATGGCGTTGAGGCGCGTCCCCTGGGTGGTGGATAGGGGGTCCCTCGTGAGAGGGGTGCACCGAATGAAATAAGGTGCCGTGAACCAACATGGTCTAAGGGAAGGTGACCCCGACAGAAAACCCCTGGTCCTCCTAGTAAGGTGGTTGGGCGTGGGGGTAGCTTCCCCACCTGCAAAAAAGGAAATAGCTACAAAAACGCCGACGAAAAGACTAACAGTAATTCCTTTCCTGGAGGAGGAAGGTTCTTCTACCAGAAGACTTATGACGTCCTGTGGTGAAAGCCGGAAGTCTTCGGAAGCCACAGGACCGAGCCGCCTCTCTCTATCCAGGGATACAGCCATAGGCACATGGAACGTCAAGACCATGTACCAGAGCGGCAAGGCCGCCCAGATAGCAGCGGAAATGCAAAGGTACAACCTTTCCCTGCTAGGTATCAGTGAAGCCAGATGGACGCAGTCTGGCCAGAAAAGGCTGTTAAGTGGGGAGATGATTCTGTATTCAGGTCATGAAGAGGAGAATGCCCCCCATACAGAAGGTGTAGCATTCATGCTGTCACCAGTGGCACAGAGAGCGCTGATGGGCTGGGAACCTCTTGGGCCAAGAATTATCACAGCAGCCTTTAGAACCAAGAAAAAGTTCAAGCTGAACGTCATCCAATGTTATGCGCCCACTAATGACAGTGACGAGGAAGAGAAACAAGAGTTCTACAACCGACTCCAGAGTGCCGTGGACAAATGTGCGGAGCGAGACATCACCATCGTCATGGGCGATTTTAATGCCAAAATAAGAGAGGACAACACCGGATACGAAGAGGTGATGGGGAGACAGGGACTATGCTCAGAGATGAGTGAGAACGGGGAGAGGTTTGTAGACTTTTGTGCTCTAAACCGACTTGTCATTGGAGGCAGCATCTTCCCACACAGAAGAATACACAAAGCAACTTGGGTCTCACCTGATCATACAACAGAGAACCAAATAGACCATATCTGCATTAGCAAGAAATTTAGAAGATCCCTTCAAGATGTTCGAGTCAGGAGGGGAGCAGATGTCGCCTCCGACCACCATCTGCTTACCTTAAGAATGAAGCTCAAGCTAAAGAAAAGCCGCACAGAGACAACAAGAAGACAGCGCTATAATGTAGGCTTCCTGAGAGAAACTGGAGTTAGAGAAGAGTTCAAACTGGTGCTGTCCAACCGGTTTCAAGCGCTACAGGAGCTAGTAAATGAAGAGGAGGCGGTCACCACAGAGCAGCAGTGGAAGGCAGTTAGAGAGGCGCTGAACTCAACCTGCAAAGACACTGTAGGGTTCAGGAAACACCATCACAAGGACTGGCTGTCGGCACAGACCTTGAAGAAGATAGAAGTGAGGAAGCAGAAGAAAGCAGCTGTCAACAACAGTCGCACGAGAGCAGCCAAAGTAAGGGCACATGGGGAATACTCGGAAGCCAACCGCGAGGTGAAGAGTAGTATCAGGGCAGACAAGAGGGCCTACACAGACAGCCTGGCAGCAGAGGCAGAAAAGGCAGCAGGCAGCGGCAACATGAAACAGCTCTACGACATCACCAGAAGATTGTCAGGCAAGTATGGCCATACAGAAAGACCAGTAAAAGACAAAGAAGGCAAGCCTATTGCAGACAGAGCAGACCAACTCGACAGATGGGCCGAGTATTTTGAAGAGTTACTGAACAGACCTAGCCCACCCGACCCCCCAGACATCCAGTCGGCAGAGACCGACCTACCCATCAGCTGTGACAGACCCAGCCGGGAAGAGATCAGAAGAGCAGTGGCATTCTTGAAGAACGGCAAAGCAGCAGGCCCAGATGGCATCCCAGCGGAGTCTCTGAAAGCAGACCTAGAGACAACAGTGGAGATGCTGTACCCACTGTTTGGAAAGATCTGGGAAGAGGAGGTGATGCCGGCTGACTGGAAGGAGGGGTACCTAATCAAGCTTCCCAAGAAAGGCGACCTCAGCAAGTGTTCCAACTACAGAGGAATCACCTTGCTGTCAGTACCAGGAAAGGTCTTCAACAGGATCATCCTGGAGAGAATGAAGAGCTCCGTTGACCCCCAGCTGAGAGACCAGCAAGCAGGATTCAGGAAGAACCGATCATGTACAGACCAGATCGCCACTCTCCGCATCATTGTGGAACAGTCTCTGGAGTGGAGCTCCCCGCTGTACGTCAACTTTGTGGATTATGAGAAAGCATTTGACAGTGTGGACCGAGAGACTCTGTGGAAACTCCTACGACACTACGGTGTACCCACAAAGCTCGTCCGCCTGATCAAGAGCAGCTACGATGGCATGACATGTCGCGTGATCCACGAAGGGCAGTTCACCAGGGAGCTCCAGGTCAGAACCGGTGTCAGGCAGGGGTGTCTGCTGTCTCCGTTCCTCTTCCTACTGGCCATAGACTGGGTCATGAAGAGGACCACAGAGCAGAGAAGAAGCGGAATACAGTGGACACTGTGGACACAGCTTGACGACCTCGATTTTGCAGACGACTTGGCATTACTGTCCCACACTCATCAACAAATGCAGGACAAGACCACGAGGCGTGCTGACATCTCGTCCCAAGTGGGCCTCACCATTCACAAACAGAAAACAAAGACAATGAGGCTGAACGCAACCAGGGAAGAACCAGTCTTGCTTGCCGACACCCCGTTGGAGGAGGTGGAGTCCTTCACCTATCTCGGGAGCATCATAGACAAAAAAGGCGGCACTGATGCAGATGTCAGAGCACGAATTGGTAAAGCCAGAGCAGCCTTTCTCCAGTTGAAAAAAGTGTGGAGTTCCAGAGAGCTGTCACAACACACCAAAGTCCGGATTTTCAACTCCAATGTAAAAGCAGTTCTCCTATATGGAGCAGAGACTTGGAGATTGACAAAAACCACAGTCAATAGAGTACAGACCTTCATGAACAGTTGCCTTAGAAACATTTTGAAAATCCACTGGCCAGAGAAGATCAGCAACGTCAGACTCTGGGAGAGAACAGAGCAGATAATAGCAGAGAATGAAATTGGGCGAAGAAGATGGGGATGGATCGGTCACAGTCTGAGAAAGCCAGCTTCCAGTATCACTAGGCAGGCATTGTCATGGAACCCCCAGGGAAAGAGGAAAAGAGGTAGGCCGAGAAACTCCTGGCGTCGAGACCTCCAAGCAGACATCAAGAGACTGGGAACCACCTGGAGTAGAATCGAAGGAGAAGCACAGGACAGGAGTTGCTGGAGGTCTCTCGTCGACGGCCTATACCCGGGTAGGGGTGACAGGCGTAAGTAAGTAAGTAAATACCCTTTGTCAAAATAGACAAACAAACAAACAGAGAGATTAGCCGCTACTTATCTTCATTGGCAGAAGGAATGTGCCAATGAAGATAAGTAGCGGCTAATCTCTCTGTTTGTTTGTTTGTCTATTTTGACAAAGGGTATTTACCCGAAATATTAATAAATTGTGTTGTACCCGTCTTTTCTAAGCGTGTTTTTTCTCCGTTGGGTACTTCTAGTGATTTTTTTTAATTTTAAACTTTTTTATTTGCATACCACACACATACACATAACACAATCAAAGTTACAAATTGCAGAATTACAGATCCAATACAATATACTACACATATCTTTCAAGTTTATCAACAAAAAAGACATAATGTTTACTTATAATCTACAATATACTGAGTATGAGAGATGAGGGAGAAAGAGAGAGAGAGAGAGAGAGAGAGAGAGAGAGAGAGAGAGAGAGAGAGAGAGAGAGAGAGAGAGAGAGAGAGAGAGAGAGAGAGAGAGAGAGGCAAGAAAAACAGTGATAAAATAATACAATTACGGAGTACAAAGACCAATGACGATTAAATAGCTCTAATTTACCTTTCATTACGTATGTATGTTTTTCTACAGAATAGCGGTATTTAAGCATCTGCTTAAAATGCACAATATTTGGAAAAATATTTTGCAGTCTTGATTTGTATATGTGAAATTTTGCCAATAGCAGAATAAGGTCAAACACCTTATCTGTGACAATATTTTGCTGTCTACCAAAAAGTACAAATATCTCAGACAGGGAGAGAGTGGGAAAGTGATTATCATCATCATCATCAGTCCCTTGCCCGAACTGGGCGTTGGGGGGACTGAAAGGCAGCAGCAACAGACAGTGCTCTCCACTGAGTTCTATTTTGGGCGGTGGCAAGCAAGTCTGGCATCTCGAGTTCGGTCCATTCTTTTATGTTTGCGACCCAACTCTTTCTCTGACGACCTCGCCGACGACTTCCTTCGAGAGTGCCTTGGAGGATAGTCTTGGACAAGGTGTTGTGTCGGGTCACGTGGCCAAACCAAGCAAGCTTGCGCCGTTTCACGGTTGCCAGAAGGGGTTCATGTGGGCCCACCAGGGAAGTGACGATGCTCCGTACATATTCGTTGGTCTTGTGCTCGCGGTACGAGATGCGGAGCAACTTCCTCAGGCACTTGTTCTCAAAGGCCTGGATTTTCTTTTCTGAGTCTGCAAGCAGTGTCCAAGTCTCACAGCCGTAGAGTAGAATAGACACTACGAGGGACTTGTAAAGCCTGTACTTGATGGTGAAGCTGATGGAGTTACTTCGCCATATCCTGTCCAGCCTGGCCATTGCGGATGTTGCTGTACCTATCCTGATACGGATCTCTGCTATGCAACTACCGTCTTTGGACAGGGTGGCTCCCAAGTACTTGAAGCTATTGACCTCTTCTAGCTTCTGGCCGTTCATGTGAATGTTGCTGCTGCTGTCGCTTGTGGTGTTGATCATCACTTTGCTTTTATCCGTACTGATCTCCATGCCATAAGACCCTGCGCTACTTGAAAGTTTGTCTGTCAGGTTTTGGAGCTCACTATTGCTGCCTGCCATGAGGTCAATGTCGTCTGCGAATCGAAGATTGCACAGGCATCTGCCACCAATAGAGATTGAAGTATGGTGGTCGTGGAGGGTTTCCTGCATGATCTTCTCCAGGAATATGTTGAAAAGGACAGGAGAGAGCAGGCATCCTTGACGGACACCGATCGTCGTCCTGAAGAACTCGCCTGACTGATTGTTAAGTAGAACCGCGCTGCAGGCGTTCTTGTAAAGCGCTTCTATCATTTGGATCAGTCCCTCCTCTATGTTGAACGATCTCATGACTTGCCAGAGTCCGTCGTGCCAGACGCGATCAAAGGTGATTATATGTATCTTTTAACCAGTCGATTAGATCTGTCCAGAAGGACTGGACATGTCCACAGTTCCAGAAAAGGTGTGTTAAGGTTTCTTCCTCACTTCCACAAAAAGTACAGACAGGTGAATCTGACAATTTTCTCAAAAAAAGATATCTTTTCGTTGGAAGCATTCGGTGGATAAGTCTGTACTGAAACCAGCGTAGCTGAGGATCAGAAGTAGTTTTTATGGCCGTACAGAATATTTTCTCCCACTCTAAATGAGTTTTAAAGTGCTTGCTCCATTTTTCTACGCAGATGGGATTTGATCTTAGCTTGGTCAGCCGTTGATAAGTAATCTTGCACCCTTCCAAGCACCAGTGTCCGAGATGACTATTGAACTATCTGCGTCTATGTTGACACTTTTTTCGTATTCTCTAATTGCTCTAATAATTCCAGCATAGGTAAGAAAGTGTGTGCTTATATCATGATATTTTACCTTGAAGTCTTCAAAACTTAAAAAGTTTCCGTAATTATCCATAAGATCTCTAACTTGAAAGATCCCATTGCATACCCATTCGGGGACATGTACAATTTTTCTATCAAGCACAATATGTACATTATAATGAATACATTCATTTGCAAAATCACTTAAACACTCTATCGTACACTTATTGCACACTTTTTTTATAATGTCTAAGAACATCAAACCAAAACTTGTTGTCTGCACACTTTAACATCAGTATATTAGCAAACTCCCCTCCGAGCTGAAAAATGTTTACAAACCTAGGATATGACAAGAACAAAATCGTTTTCACAAGAGAGTCATTACAGTACAGTCTTCTCAGCCAGCTCACCTTCATAGATGAGAGGAATGAGTAAATATCCACCATTTTCAAACCACCTTGCTCAAAAGAGGAACAAGCTTGAGATTTGTTAACCTTTCCTCTTTTATTGTTCCACAGGAACGAGAAAAATAATTTATTTACTTCCATCAGAAAAGTGTCTGCTGGAGCCGGAATATTAAGAAATAAGTGTACAATTTTGGACAATGCAAGGGTTTTTATAACAGTTACTTTTCCATAAGGTGTCAGGTCCCTTCTGGACCCGACTGAAATAATCTTCCTAATTTCTATTAATTTATTTTCGTAGTTTATTTCCACAATATCTTCAGTATTAGTAGAGAATTTTACTCCCAAGACTGTAGATATACTTGGGTTCCACGATAAATTCAAATTTCGCATAAACCGTTTATTTGAATTTTTCCTTGACCCAACCCATATAACGTGCGTTTTGTCATAGTTTATTTTCAGCCCTGACATTACAGCAAACCTTTCAAGGGTTTCTATGCATTCACAAAAGGACTTTTCATCGTCATCTAAATACAAAGTGGTGTCGTCTGCAAACTGGGACAACAGAATATGGATATTTCCAATATTAATACCTTTAATATTCTCATTTTGTCTAATCATAATGGACAAAACTTCTGCCACAATTAAGTACAAGTATGGCGATGCGGGGTCCCCTTGCCTGACTCCTCTGCCTACACTGAACCATTTAGAGTATCGTCCATTTAAGGAGACACAAGCACTGATATCTGTGTAAAATGTTTTAATCCAGTGTTTGATACTGGGACCGAAATTGAATAAATCAAGAGCTTTAGCAATAAATGACCACGACACACTATCGAAGGCCTTCTCAAAGTCTATCAGGAGGAGAAGGCCCGGGATACGATGTTTCTCTGTTGCTACTAGCACATCGTATAATAATCTGATATTCTCTCCAATATAACGTCCTTTTAGGAAGCCTTTTTGATCATCATGTATGAGGCCAGGAAGGACAGACTTCAATCGTTCCGCTATGCAGGCGGAAGCAATCTTATATGACGTATTTAGTAATGTTATTGGTCTCCAGTTTTTAATGTATTTCTTTTCCTTACCTTCCTTGGGTATACATGTTATTATACCCTGCCTTTGGGTTATTGACATGTGCCCTACTTCAAAAGCATGGTTAATAGATCTAACCAAAAACACACCAATATCATTCCAGAAAAATTTATAAAATTCGTTAGTAAAACCATCTGAGCCTGGACTTTTATTATTCTTCGTGTTTTTTTAGAACGTACAGGGCTTCTCTGGCTAATATAGGACCTTCAATGCCATCACTCTCATCTTGTGGTAAACGTGGAGCAGTAACAATGGATGGCAAGTCAACATCTAGCACCTTATTAGGTTTATACAATGTTTCATAAAAACACTTTGTATCTTCAATTATTTGCTCAGGATCAAAAATTAATTCACCGTTGTCGTTCTCAATATAGTTCATTGCATTGTGTGTGTAGTGTCGTTTCTCAAGGTTGCAAAAGTATCTCGTTGCTCTCTCACCCTCACATATCCATCTGGCTCTCGAACGAACTATCATGCCGTCAATTTTCTTCTTCTTCTTCTTCTTCTCGAACGCCGTCACACTTGGAGTTTGGCTCTCAAAATGAAATCTGTGGTCTTCTGTAGCGCCTCCACAGGCCCGTACAGTTTCTCTTGTAGAGTGGCGGGCTTCGGCCATATCTCCTCCCTCAGCGGCTGTTGGTTCCCACAGTCCTGGAGGATGTGCTCTGCGGTCTGCTCTGCTTCTCCACAAGGGCACAGGGGAGATGGCACGAGGTGGAAGCGTCTGTGCAGGTGGAAATTGAGTCGGTTGTGCCCGGTCCTCAGACGAAAGATGGTCACCTGCTCTTGTCTGGACAGTTGATGGTAACTGTCTAGGGGCCGTTGTGGTGGTCTGTACACAGACTTAATGATGGTCTTCATCTCTGTGAAGCTGACTCCATTTTCATCTTGTTCTTTCTCTGCGCCCACTTTTGCCATTCTGTCAGCTTCTTCATTGCCGTAGATGCCACAGTGTGAAGGGATCCATTGCAGCACCAGTCTGGTGCACTTGATGTTTTGCAGTGCCTCTTGTAGACGTGGCAGTTTGCTTGCTGTTGCTGCCTCAAGGACAGACATGGCATCAGTAAGAAAGACAATCTGGGCATCAGGGTCTGCAGTGCCACTAAGGGTGTTAGCTGCGCGGACTAGGGCTTCCACCTCAGCTCTGTAATTTGTGCAGTGAAGGCCTGTTGGTACTGCCTCTGCCTGCCATTTTCCGTTTGGGTACTGAATGTACACCCCAGCCCCTCCATCCTGAACTGCATCTGTGGCTGATCCATCGGTGTATGCCCGTATCCATGCTTCCTGGGGATACTTTTCTTCGAGCATGGCCAGTGTCAGGGCTTTCTTGCTCACAGTGCTGTGCTCATCTCTGGTGGTGATGTAGGGTACCGTGGAAGAGATGGTGATGTTTTCTGGCTTACTTTCCCAAGGTGGAAGGTCGCTAGCAGGATTCAGAGCCTCTACCTGCGCAGGCAGCTTTGCCTGGTGTTTTCTCTGCAGTGCTCTCGTCTCCTTCACAAAGCTTGATCTTTTCAGTCTCCCTGAGGTTGGTTGTTTCATCCTAGCGTTCATAGGATGGTCTTTGGAAGACTTGACCTTTGTGGACTGTATCAAGGCTTTGCAATCTCTTCTCATGCGCAGGGGTGGGATGCCCGTTGTCTCTTCCATCTTTTCAATTGGTGTGGATCTCATTGCGCCGGTGATGATACGCAGTGCCTGGTTCTGAAGTCAATTTTCTTATTTCTAATAGTTTGCAGTTCTTCTTTTAATGTCTGGAGCCCTTGTGAATTAACATCACTTAGATTATTTTCTAACTTGTAAATTTCACTTTCTAGTCTCTTTTCTTGTTTGTCTTCTTCTTTTTTCTTGAATGAGCCATACGAGATACTTTTCCCCCTGATCTCCATAAGTATCATTTCAAAGAACAAACTGTCATCGACGGTTAATTGAAAATCCTCATTGTTAATTGTATGTACATTGTCGAAATTATAGACAAGTGCCCCATATTGTTTTTTAAGGTCCACCAAAACCTTTTTTACGGAATCAGCGTAGACTTTGTCTTTTAACAGACAGTTATTGAATTTCCAATAGGATCGTGCTTTTCTTCTTACTTCATCGGTCATCAGTTCCATAGAGATCAAAGAATGGTCAGATCTGTAGCTTATACCTATATCCACTTTTTTGAGTTTTGGCAACAAAACGTCTGACACCAAAAAATAATCTAGTCTACCCCTCTGTGTGGAATTAAACCTTCTCCATGTATATTCCCTCTTATCAGGGTTTAATTCTCTCCATATGTCCACCAGTTCAAGAACTGACATCAATTCCACAATTTGTTTTCTCGCCCTCGGGCGATGTATACCCCTATAACAAAAGGAATCCATGGTTGGGTTAAGGATGATATTCCAGTCACCAGCCATAATAATGTTTTCGCTATCCATGTTCCTTACATGATCACACAGCTTTTGGAAAAAAGACGGTGAGTCGCATCCGCTAGGGCCATATACGTTAGCAAGAGTACAACGTTTTCCGGCTATGTCGATATCCATTATAATAAAACAACCACCACCATCCCGAATTATATTGTGAACCTTGTACTCAAAATTATTGTTAAACAAAATAGCTACGCCCTTACTGTTTGACTCGTTACCGCTGAGCCAACATTCATAACCCCATTGACTTCTTATGGTGTTTTCTAGGTGAACTTTCAGGTGTGTTTCTTGTAAGAAGTAAATACTTGCGTTTTTCTTTCGAAGGTGATCAAAAATATCACGCCGTTTCCTAAAATCAGATAGCCCGTTACAGTTGAATGAACATATTTTCAGCGAGCTTGACTTAGCCATTCAAGACATTTACATGGCAAATATGACTCATAATAATAGTCAATCTCACAGTTATAGCATCTCGTAATTGAAAAGGTGGCCACGCATAACACAAAAGACCTGCAGGCGGATACACACCAAAGATTACAATACTATAAGGCAACATATGAACAAAAATACATGTGAGTTTGCACCCGGACCAGACAAATAAATGCATGCATAAAAGGATCATTGGGTACAGTATTTTTTTCATGTCTATAAGGTTACAAGTCCGTCTTGTATCCAAACCCATCGTGCTCATCAAGCATACAGAGAGAAAGAAGGACAGACAAGAAAAAAGAGAAAAAAAGAGACTACACAGAGAAAAGAGGAACATGAATTTCAAACATAGTACAAATATATAACAGAATATACAACACATACTTCACGAGACAAGAACTAATCAAAAATCGGCTAGGCCGTGCTGACCTAATATCCTGAATAAATTACGTGACAATAAAACAAATGCAGCCTGTTTAAACCTGAATACGGGTGGAGAAGGGTGGGAGCGGGGGAAGAGGTGGGAGGAGGGGGGTTGGGGGGAGGGGGTTGGGGGTTGGGGTTGGGGATAGGTGACAGATGTCTAAGTATATGAAGAGAAAGCCGAGGTAACAGAGCTATCCAGAATTATTACACCTCTGTTGGGGAAACCGATAAAGAGGGCAGGAAAATAAATAAATAAAATAAAATAAATAAAAAAATAATTTAAAAAAATAAATAACTAAATAAATAAAAAATAAATAAATAATAAATAAATAAATTTTAAAAAAATTATTTAAAAAATAAAAATAATATAAAAATAAAATTATATATATATATATATATATATATATATATATATATATATATATATATATATATATATATATATATATATATATATATATATATATATATATATATATATATATATATATATATAAACCCACCGATGTACGACACAAAGATAAGATTTACATAATGCGTGAGGACAAGAGCCATCACTCGCATTATACAATGGTAGGGGGAAAAAAAAAAAAAAAGCTCGTGGATCGAGCACTAACCTTATTTCACTCACATGGCAGCCGGGTCGGCTTGCGCACCCGAGAAGAAAGAACGTACACCGAATCAGGTAAGTCAAAGTATAGTCTGATCCTACAAAAGTAAATGCTCATACAATTAGAGTCAACGCCTCAAAGCCTGTATCAGCCATTGTCACAGTGTAGTGCACGTGCAGATAGCGAAACCTGTGTACTTGAGGAAGTTGGGCTGTGGATAAGGCTATAGTCTGTTACTACAATGGGTGACATCCGCGAAATATATGTCGCACACACACACACACACACACTGTAAGCCATGGCTCCACACTAAACTATGCAAATAGTTCTATAGTGCATTCTTCATTTTTTTTTTTAAGTTATGGAAAAAAGGAAAAGAGAAATCAGTGTACACATGCTTCCAATAGTTAACCATCATTGATCGATCCACAGGCTATGGTCGTTGATTCATCTCCATTGGACTATGTTTACTAATAGTCTATTCTGACCAAACTCGAAACATCAGAAGGAGACCATTAGCAATCGTGCAAACGCAGTACATCCTGCTCCATGGGTCTGGATCGCTGATTTAAAAAAGGCAGACATACGAACTGATACAAATATACGTGTATGTAGGTAGTATCAAGTAGCCCTGATGTTATAGCCCGTTCCTACAACCGGCCACACTTTGAACACATCGGCCATTACCCAATAGTCATGTTCATTCAAAGTGGAAAAGCTATAATCATAATTTTATTCATTCCATTTCGGTTGCACGGAAAGTGTACGTAATACATCAGTTCAGAAAGGTATTATAATAGTCTGTTCCTATACAGGCGTATCTACTGAACGATCGCAGGCGTGTTATATCTAAAGTGGCTAGTTACACTAGGAAAACCTTGCCGATATAGTCCTTGTCAACAAGTTAGGCATGTGTAAACTGACCGAAGGGTGATTTTAGAGTTTAAATTTACACATGGACATGAACAGCAAAGTATCTTGTGCAAGGTGTGTGTTGCCTATAACCCCTTCCCCATCCAGCGCCAAGCGTGAGGGCTGGCTCAAGCGTAACGACCCGGCGGTACTGTCCGAGGGGCACCAAGCCACCCAGGCAACACTACCGAGCCGTCAGAGTCGCTCCACCTCTCACATGTTATACTATACAGTGTGTAGGCATAGGCTCGGCACTGGAAGTGAGTGAGGTAAAGCATGAGGTAAACAAGTAGAATGCATAAGCGTGACCAAAAGGAAGAGCCCGGTATTAGGCAGAGGCCTGCGGTCACAACAGTAGACCACGACCTCTGGCCCCGACCCAAACCAGGCCCGCCGCCCCCGGGCCACGCCCACGCTAGTGATTTAGTGGTCACGTCAAGTAAAAATACTTTATTATTCCTTAAAGGGAATTATAGGTAAAGAAGACTATTGAGCCGACACCGAAAATTAAGTCTGCATGGATGAGTATGAAGAATACATGAAAAATGCGACTTTTAAATTTTATGTTTAAATTTATCCTAAATTTTATCGGATTGGTGTTGTGGATGAGTTGTTTTTTACGATCACAGCCGTGCACATTGCATATGTCCACCCTAGAGGCACAAAGAGGGGCCTTTCATAATATAAGCCTTACAGTGCGGATAAGGCAAACCACGCGTAGAAAAATAAATCTGCGCTTGATCCTGTTTGCCACTAGCTGGTGGATTTAGTGGGTGTAAACCTAGTAGATTACGCAGTGTGTAATCTCTGTCATTTCGACACCGAGATCGTCAAACCGTAACCGACATACACACACACACACACACACACACACACACACACACACACACACACACACACACACACACACACACACAAACACACATATCTCTTTCCCTTCCAGTGCCAACTACAAGCGGATATAAAAAGTCATTGCTTATACTAGAAATACGCCACGCTTATTGGGCACTGCCCTTCAGCTATCATGGTCGAGGTATTCACGTATTCACTGTGATTCTCACACTTTGTACTTTGCCCGGCACTCGTATTGCTCAGTTCGCTCAAGACGATGCAACAATGCGAGGCGATTGGCTCTAGATGTGAAGGGACAGGAAGTAAAATGGAAGGTCGGTCCTTACAAGCAAAAAATCATCGGCCCGATGTCAGCCCCAGCCGTTGGCCCGTGAACACATGTGCGCCGGCCAACTGCGGCCGACGTCGGCCCCAGGAGCTTTTGCTTACTGAGACTGGGATTTGCTGTCACATAGTCTTGTCTCACGCAGTCTTCATAACTGTGACTGACTGCCCGTGGACATAATTCAAGTTACAGCTGCCACATGTAAGACGCCGGCTTTCGAGAATGTTCCGCCCGTTCCACGAGACTCGACAGTAGCGTGTCGGACACACTGGGTCACACACCACATTAACTTTTACACCTGCCGGTTCTAGCAGACGACAGTTTTGCAGCAACGGTTTAGGCGACGGTATCACAACCCAGAGTTACGTAAAGCTAAGCAAGCAAGGTAAGTTGTATATATATATATTTAGAGAGAGAGAGAGACAGCAGAGCTGCGAAGTTTTTTGCTGATCATGAAGGGATTACACGTGTTTGCATTAATGGGTCACCACACTTTGACACTCAGTGGGCCTAGCAGACGACAGTAGGCAGGAGCCTTATTCCAGCAGAGAGACCAAGCAAACCGTCAAGTTTGTGCGAAGACTTAATCCCCTGCGCGTATTTTATTATAACAGAGATTGATTCAATCTCCACAATAAAATATGCGCAAGGGAAAACCTGACTGCTAGCTTGATCCATATATTCTGTGTTTATGGTCTTATGCAGTAAAGTGTGTATTAGCACAAATGTGTCACTGACACTCACTATTTATTGAATAGCAGGTCGAGCAAACGACAGCGGTTTGCAGCGGCAACAGACAGACGGTGTTTTTTTTTTCGACTAAGGACACGACAGTCGAGTGATTCAGCAAGTTTTTATGATAAATCAGCTATTTTTCAGTTCTGACAAATAACATTCACCGCCGCACTCGGGGTTGTAAACGGACCGGCACGAGCAGACGACAGTTTGCAGCAACAAATAAACACATAAAATTATATGTAGGCCTGCTAAAATGCCGCGTATGTGCGGCTTCATCTGGGGTCTGTAACTGATACGACCTTGATCATGCAGAAGTGACTCCATTACATTTTTTCGTTATTGCTCGCCGCAGGCTCACGGCAACCTTACTGCACAGTTGCCGGCTGTAGGGACATCGTCTGTGTGTTTACGTCAATACATGAGCATGCTGTGGTTGGTAGATCGGCGTACGACATGTTTGCTCGCGCTAAAATGCCATGGCGCTTTTGAAGCTAAAGTTAGACCGGGTAGGCGAGCTGCCTATGCAAGTCAGTCACGATCAAGCGCGTTTCTGCTTAAAGAATGTTCTTATACGCGAGTCAGTATTCGAGTCAAGCCATTCCGGCAGATCATGGACGGTCACAGCCAATGGCGTAGACAGTGAGCTAACGGGCAAGGCTTTAAAAACGTGGTCACTCACTCCTATTAATGACTGACGCAAGTTAGTCATCGTTTCAGTCATGCCTGAATTACGATGGAAAAAAACATAAGACGTGTAGGAGGCGCAAGTTGACAATACTCTCGGTGAGTTTGGTCCTGGCAGCGTACTTAAATGTCCTTGGGCGGCTCAGTCAGCATATTAGAAGCAGTCGGTACGCAGCAGTGTCGCGCCACAGCAGGCAGCCGTCGTAAGTTCACTGTGGTGTAACTAATTTATTCTCTGCAGGCGTTCGTTCACGGATTTCAAGTGATTTTCTTGATGATCATAGTGCCAGTCAGTCTAGTTAAAGCATGAACATACTGGAGCCGGTTGCAGCCATTGGCAGGCCCTAATCACTGCCGGTGGTTGCAAGCACAAGAGTCGCAAAGGCTTTCAACTCCTCACACGGGTTGTCTCGCTCGATTCGCTGCCCTTGCGCAGCGAATCGAGGGAGACAACCAGTGTGCGTATTTGCTCACTCAACTTGCCGCCGGTTTTCTTTGCAGCATCGAGTGAGCTACTGAGATTTCGCTGAATAAGTCTGCATCATCAGCATCAATATGGAGCGCAAGGTTCTGATCGTGCTGACTAGTCACGGCCAAATGGGCAACACAGGCAAGCCTACTGGGTGGTACCTACCCGAGGTGGCTCACCCATACCACGTCTTCAAGGCGGCTGGTTACTCCTGCACTTTCATCAGCCCGAAAGGAGGCAAGGCTCCAATGGTAAGTAGTTAGTTGGTTAGATGTCGGGGAGAAGGGGGGGGGGGAGTGTCAGTGTGTTTGTTTGTGTGTCTGTGCTTGTGTATTTGCATGTCTGTGTGTTTTTCAGGGGGGGGGGGGGGTGTCTGTATCTGTGTGTGTGTGCAGTCTGTGGCTGTGTGTGCTGAGGGGGGGGGGGGGAGGGAGGTGGTGCAAAAGTGAAGTGAACAGACCGGGACAGTCGGACACGCGATTGCATTTCCCTCTCACAGTCCAATGATTATTCGTGATTACGTTGTTGTGTTACACAATTCGTGAGATGTTAAAGTTGTCGTTTTCAAATTGATAAGCGCGCTAATATAAATTTAGTCATTTAAACCGGCTCACAAGACAAAGATGGCCAAACTGGCTGATCGTATTTATTGCACTGACACCGTTTCAATTTGAAGCTATGAAATTAAAGTATGTTCTCAAACGTTATGACTGATGTAGGACCCCTCCAGCGCAGAGGCTTTCAAGGATGACAAGATCTGTCAGGAGTTTTTGGCCAACAAAGAGGTGATGGGGTTGATTGACAACACACTAACCGCTGCAAAGGTGTCGGCAGGGTAAGCTCACAGTGACAAGACACATTCGGTGACACAGGCATTCAGCATATTCAGCCGCGCATTTCTTCCACCGCTCCCAGTAGCACAACGCGTTCGGGTCTATGACGGCCGCAGTGGGCCCGCTCACAGTCGTGTGCGGGCCGGCCACAGCGGCGGTCATGGGCCCGAGGACCTTTGCTTACTGGTGCTAGTTGTCACCCCCACCCCAGCCCTTCGCACCCCCCCCCCCCAGCCCGCCACACCCCCCCACCCCCCACCCCTCCCCCAATGAAAGAGTAGAGGAGGGGTTGGTTGGTTAGTTCGGGGTTTAATGTCCACGGCACCGAAGTGATATTGGACGGCCCTGACGGGAGGGTTTATGAGGGACACGGAAATCTATTTCTTATGGAGTACGACCTGAACACTGATCAATTCAGGCGCACTGCAACTGTGGCACTTTGATTTACCAGGACCTTTTAACGGACATGGTATGAACAAGCCCGTCCTTTTTCCCTAGATAGGCGGAGGGGCCAGCAGAGTATCTGCTGCCCCCAACCCCTCTTTCCCCCCAACATTTTAAAGAGAACAAACCATGGGGAAAAAATATTAAACTTATATATTTTATAATACGACACAATACATTTATTTATTTGGAGAACAAAATATTAACAAAATCGTTTAGGAGAGGAATTGTTTTTGTTTGAATTTTACGAGGAGGTTTTTACAACAACTATGAAAAAATCTTCCTATGCTACTGAAGTGTAGGCCTACAATAAACCTTACAGCAAATATCTTATATGGTCTACACGTGTTCCTGTTATTTTCAGTGATTTTGACGTGGTGTTTTACGCCGGTGGTCACGGCCCGATGTTTGATCTGCCCGAAGATTCAGCTATCGCCGCTCTGGCCACGCAGGTGTATGAAAAGGGCGGCATTCTGGCGGCTGTCTGCCACGGCACTGTCGGTATGTTGTACAGGACACACACACACACACACACACACACACACACACACACACACACACACACACACACACATGTGCACCGATAACGCAGAGCCGGATTGGTTATGCTTTCCGACGGCATTGTTATCCAAGCGATTAGACAAGTCCAGCTGGCCGAGCCGCTCGGCGCTGTATACAGTTTCGACAGCCTTTAGATGTTCGGAGAAAAAAAAGAATAAATTGGTAAAGAAAAAAAATGGCACGACTTTTGACTTAAACAGTGGATTATACTCCACTATTTCGTCGAAACGTGTTCAATTTTGACCTATTTCTGATTTCCAAATGTCTAATGGCCATACAAACCAGGCAGTAGTCTGATCAGTTCAGTCGCAAGTCTTGAAAATCCTGACCAAGAAAGGTGACAGACAAGCGTGTAAAATGCAGAGAAGAACCGCCCAACAGAGAAAGAAACACGCTTAGTAAAGACAGTTTCAACAGTTACAACACAATTTCTTAACATTTCGAATTCTTTAAAATATTAAGAAATTGTGTTGTAACCGTCCTTTCTAAGCGTGTTTCTTTTTCCGTTGGGTTCTTACCAATACGCAAAAGGCCATCGGGTCGATGTCGGCCGCTGTTGGCCCGCGCACGGCCGTGCGCGGGCCAATGGCGGCCGACATCGACCCGATGGCCTTTGCGCACTGGTTCTCAGTCACAGTCTTAGTAGTTCTAGCGGCTCCACCCCCCCCCCCCCCCCTCCCACCCCACCCCGCCCCCCCCCACCCCCCCAAAAAAAAATAAATAAATAAATAAAAAATAGAAATATAAAAAATATTTTTAAAATGACATCTTCATTTTTGTCGAATGCAGGGCTGGTTCCGGTGAAGCTGTCCAACGGCGACAGCGTGCTGAAAGGGCAGAGTGTGACGTCATTCAGCAACGACGAGGAAGACGCGGTCAACCTGTCGTCTGCCATGCCATTCATGCTGGAGACCAGACTCAAGGAGCTTGGCGCCAAATACTCCGCGGCTGCTAACTGGCAGGAGCATGTTGTGGTGAGTTAGATGTCCAACCTGCCCGTTATCCCCTTTTCTGCCATAAAAGTAGGAGCACCACCCAACTGCAAGGCGCCACCCAAGTGCAAGAGGAAAGAGCCCCTGCAGATGCGGGGGCTCTTGGGGTTCTTTGCCTCTTTCTGAACCTGTGCATGGCCATGTTTTTGTTTGTTTGTGTGGGGTTTTTTTTGTGATCGTGAAATTATATTATTATAAATTCATAATTGTACGTCCACTAGCCGTGAAGGGGATTAAAATGTTGTATTTATTTCACTCCTCTTGGGCACGTGACGTGTTGCGGTCCGGCAGCGAAAAAAAAAAAAAAAAAAAGAGCGGAAAAGTTGGGTTCATGGTTCACACGAATTATGGTTAGAGAACGTAGGCCTCTCAGCTGTGTTTTGGCGCTTTTTTTTCAGCGAAGTTTGTCGCTGCTGTAACGGCATCCATGTACACTGAGGAGCAAAAGAAACGCGACCTTGTGTTTCCAATCATTTCCAAAATGTCACATTTCATTTGCTCGTCAGCATAATACAGTAAACAGAAAATTCGACTCTGCTCAAACTTAAGTTTTCAGTTTTTTGTCGATTGTGTTTGTGTGGGTTTTCTTTTACACCATTACCCCTTTACTGCCTAGAAAAAGTGAATTAAACACCACCTAACTGCATGAGGTATAGATCTTCATGAGCCCCCGCAGTTGCGGGGGCTCATGAAGATCTATACCTCCTAAGTTCATCTATAGCCCTTGATGAAACCGCTGGGTCCGCCATGTAAGTTCCGCCTTTGTCTTGGGACTGGCTGGGGATCTTCAATGTTAAATTTCCCAATGATTTCCAAAACTGACACAGTCTGCGTCCACCGCGGAAGTGACGATGTTTATTTGTCTGTCTGTACCAGGTGAGCGGGCGGATTGTGACAGGGCAGAACCCAGCGTCGGCCACGGCGACCGGAGAGGGAGTGGTCAAAGTTCTGGGATCCTAAATTTGGACCGCAGATGTGTCCAGCAATGCCGAGTTTTTAGTGTCGTGTATCATTAGTAAACTGACCAACTTTGATTGGTGTGTCATTAGTAAGCCAACGTGCGATTGGCGGCTGCGAGTCAATGAACGCGTACCTTTGTGATTGGATAAATCCTATCACAAACACGTTCTGTGCTTTGCATTGGCCTGTACGACGCATGCTTGTAGCGAGTTTCCCGACAACGAAGAAAGAAAGGCGCTTAGACTGAAAAGACAATAACAGCACAATTTATTAATATTTCGGGTTAAAGTCATTTTTGGTGAAATAGACATACAAACAAGTACACAATGTGCCACTTATCTTTTCGTAATCGGAAGTAATAGGTTGTCTTGAAATAGACGATATCCGACTCAGAACTGAGTGGATTCAAACTAGTGTTTCCACTAAAACAGTGGATTAAGAGCCCGGACAAACATGCGATATCGAATGTGTCTCCGGTCGTTTAATCCACTGTTTTAGTCAAAACCCGTGCAATTTTTGTCTGTCTCTTGATATTTTCGAACAACGTCTATTGTCTTTTCTAAGCATGTTTTTTTTTTCGTTAGGATTTTACACGCTTGGCAGTCACCTTGTTGGTCTAGATTTCACATACATCTAGCCTACACAGAAAGTCATCAATTCTATCTCTGTGCCTGCGTGGGGCTTCTCCCATTGCCCAAAAGACCATCGGGCCGACATCGGCGGCTGTTGGACCGGGCCGACGTCGGCCGCCGCTGGCCCGCGCACGGCCGTGCGCGGGCCAGCGGCGGCCGACGTCGGCCCGATGGCCTTTGCGGCGCACTGGGCTGACACCGAGGCAGACTTGAAAGCCTTTTGTTACTGGAGTACCTACATCCTAGGCAGCAATTTCTTCGCTATTTTTTTTTTTTTTAATGCAATGTAGCCTACATTTGCAGCTGATGAATTCATGATATTCTACGTCTTGAAATATTCACACTGAACAAAGTCCTATATGTTGTTTGGGTTTGTTTTTCGTGACATGCGTTACCTTGTCCATTCGGCCTGCATATACACGAGTAACCTTTGGGATTACTCACATCATGATTTTTTCCCCCTGTTCAGTACTAGCTTAAAAGGAGGAAAAAGGCCATTTTCATCTTACCATCAAATGATGTATGTCAGTGAGTCATTTACCATGCCCGGAAATTTTCAGAGGCTAGAACAACACGCCAAAATGAACCTCACGCTAGATCAACCTGGCGTTACTTTAGCGTAAGCCAGGGTGACTACGGATTGATTTGGTGAGACTCTTTTCGTCGTTTTACATTGAACTTAAATCGAATCTCTGCATTTACAGACTAACGTATTCACAAAGTACTGACATGACATACGTTTAACTCTTTGGCTGTCGGTAGCGCTTTTTGTCGAGGTGATTCCTGTGGGAATCACCTCGACAAAAATCGCTGCCGACAGCCAAAAACTGAGGTAACAAGCTAAAAAAAAAAAAAAAACACGTTTACTGCCAATCAGTTCTTATGACTCGCTTTACGGTTTACTTTCACAATTTTTTTTTTCTTCTGTTATGGACACATCATTACTTGCCTTTTTACTGCCTTGTGCGTTTTTCGTTTGATGTTGAAAAAAACTTAATGGAGCACCGTACATATATTTATGTTTGTATGGTTTAGTTTTATATAAACATCAACTTCAAATAAAATAATGCTTCTCGTAAAATGTGTGTAGTGTGTGAGCGCGAATGCGCGCGCGCGCGTGTGTGTGTGTGTGTGTGTGTGTGTGGTGTGTGCGTGCGCGCGCGCGCGCGCGAAAAGGGAGGTAAATCATATTCTTGTCGCGCACACACGCACGAACACATACTGATGGGCCCGGACACACAAACGCGCTTACACGCACACACAGAAAAAAATAAAGTTGTCAGTGGTACTATTTTCAATCAGTTTTACAGACAGCACATAATTACAACCATTGTATCTGTCACATTTGCATATTGAAATAAAAATAATAATAAGAGAAGTGCTCAGTTCTGTTATTTCCGAGCAAGTAAACGATAACAAACAAATTTGAAGATGGGTTTCGTGCTGGAGTTGATTTGGACCAGTGACCGAGAAGACCACTAAATGTACAGCGCAGTAGTATTAACCCCCTTTACTGCCGAGAAAAAGGTGAACATGATCCAACTGCAAGAGACATAGATCCTCATGAGCCCCCCCGCGACTGCGGGGGGCTCATGAGGATCTATGCCTCTTGCTGAGACCAATTTGTATGCCAGTTTCTTGGACGGTGTTGGCTTTTGGTCGTTGAGTGAACCAAGACTTCACAAACAAAAATGTACGTACCGTGGCAGGGAAGGTGTTTATTAATACCGTCAGGCCACTTGTTCGCTTTACGCAAGGGGGCATAAACGGAGCGGCAGTGTCCAAAAGGCACACATCAGCACATGTAACCCCCATCACTGCCAGTGGTCGCATGTTGCGTTCCTGACATGTTCGTTAGTTCAGCGCCCCGGAACTGCATCCGCCCAAAGAATACGTTTACGAAGTCAACAAGAGACATAGATCTGCATGAGCCCCCGCGATTGCGGGGGCTCATTAAGATCTACGTATCTTGCAGCTGGAACGTGTTAAGTCTTTTTTCCTCGGCAGAGAAGGTTAACTCATTCGAGACGTGTCGCCTCCGGATACTCGGGTTGAAGCCGCGTATCCGGGGGCAGCACGTCTCGAATGAGTTAGTTTCATGGCACGCAGTTACATGCAGATCTTTCAGGCGAGGGAAATAACCTGCACGTTTGTTTCATCTTCGCGCTGACTGGTCGCATCTCCACGGCATACGGCCCTATCTCCACGGCAACCAACTTCATGACCTTGACCGCGGCAGCGGACCATATCTCCATGGCAGCCAGACCCGTGATAGTGTTGATCGCCGGCGGCGGCGTCGACGGGTCGCTGTTGAATGTCTCCGGCGGCAGGAGGGTTGACCCCTGGGCCTGCATGCACAGTGGGGTTAACCTTGCCGTTGACATTCAGCTCGAGGGGGTTAACCCGCGCACGGGCAGGGCGGCAGCAGAGAGCCCACAGCTGGTCCTGGAACTTGCGGTTGAGAAAGGTGTAGATGACCGGGTTCACGCAGCACGTGGAGTAGCCCACCAGCTGCAGAAAAGCCCGCGCCTGACGGAACCCCGACTCGTGCTCTCCGCCCCTGCGGAACTCCATGTACAGCGACGCCGAGAAGAAAGGCAGCCACAGCAAGGTGAAGGTCACCACCAAGGTCACCAGCATCAAGGTCACGCGTCGCCGTCGGGCCAGACCGGGATGCGAGATGCTGAGACGAGGGTTCGCGAGGGCTTCCTGAGTCACGCGACTCGGCGTCCACAAGCGTCGCGCAATGGCCCCGTAGGCGAAGCCCATGACGCACATGGGCAGGAGATAGAGACAGGCGTAGATGCAGACGGTGTAAGTCTGCCGCTGTCGCTCTGTGAAATTCTCCGCGCACACCCAGACCAGGCCAAGGATCTCGCCTGCAAACAAGAGGGGCGGATTGGTTAGTTCGGGGTTTAACGTCCACGGCACCGAAGTGATAATGGACGGCCCTAACGGGCGGGTTTATGGGAGACAGGGAAATCTATTGCCTATCAATCAATCAATCAATCAATCAATCAATCAATCAATCAATCAATCAATCAATCAATCAATCAATCAACTTTATTATTCCAAATACATGTTGCCACGTACAGGAAAATTTGTTTCCCCACCTCAGGTGCAACTCGCAATCACCCAAACTCACACAACAGTTTACACACAACACTGAAATGGACAATGGCTCGGGACGGGTGAAGCCCGTCGCCAAGGCGTCTCATGGCCGGCGCCCACGGCCCCAACCCGACCTGAACCTCCCTAACACAAAACAAACTAAGGACAGCCCTATCATAGTAGTTCATATAATGTTTTTAAACTTTCTGCTTGGCTGATACTAGTTACACAAATTGGAAATACGCATCAACAAAACAAAAAGACGAATTATACTTTCACAGTAGCTACCTGGGGGCCCGTCGCTATAAGAACAGCGCCGGCTATTAGACGACCTAAACACTGGTCAACTCAGGCGCACTCGAACTGTGCCACTTTGATTTACCGGGACCTTTCAACGTACATGCTATTGAACAAGTCCGTCTTTCCCCCCGGTTTGCCGCGTATCCGTAGGCGGCACTCTCGAATGAGTTAACCCATTTAATTCAAATGCCGCCTTTGCTACTGGACATTTTGGAGCCTAACGACCGCAAGAGATGGATCGACTATGATAATTCAAGGATAGTGCCAGATTAGCTTGGCGCCTGATGGATGTATCCCATATTTGATAATTGTGTCCTCAGGGCTTGATTAGTTAGAAACAGAACTCTTACCATTGGCCTGTAGGCGCCAAGATATTCTGACAACACCCTTGAATTATCATGGTCGATCTGTCTCCAGCAGAATTCTGGCGAAGACCTCAAAGGATATCTCCTTTTTTAAAAAATTGTCCTCAAGGTTTAATAGTAATAATCATTCTTATGAGTAATGCGCAGTATCTCTTACAAAAAGGCTCAAAGCCCGAATGCGTTATTTATAAACGGAACTCTTACCATTGGTGTTTCGCTTGATGCGCTTGTCCAGGCGCATGACCAATAGCTGCGGAATAGCCGTCATCAAGGACACGGCCCAAACTCCCAGCAGGCTTAGCAACGTCCACTTCCGCCCATTCACGCGCCTGTGTAGATCTTCGCGACATATCACCAGGTACCTGTCATGGGGAGACGACAGTGGGCCGTGGGCCGGTTTGTGATTTTGGACCTTACGACATTAAGCCGTAAGGTCCAATATCACAAACTAGCACACATTTGGTGTCAGGACTTAACACGTTTGATTTCTGGGTCCGACAGTTAACACATTTCATTTCAGTGGTCAGCAACCGGCAGCGAGGCAGGTCGGACTCAGTCATAAGGCCCCGCTACACATGCCCGGTTTTGAGGGCGATTCCCGATCAGTTTCGAATCGGTAGGTGATCGGACCGGACTGCAAAAACGTGTGCACTGCCACACATTCCCCGACTTTATTTAGCCGACCGGTTTGAACCGAAGATCAAAGTCGTACCTGTTCTGCAAAATGGCTGCTAGTTTTGACAGTGATGATGATGTGCTTGCATTATCAGCAGTTTTGCATCATATTCGGGAAGAGGCGTGCAAAACATCAGCAACGGCGGTGGTACTGAGCACAACAGGCGTGTTCCGCCATTTCAGTGCAAACCGTGCTGAAACGACATGATTTGCGAGACGCGATCTGATTGGTTGAAGCTTACGATCGGGACCGATTCGGATCGGAAAAATAGAGCAGGTTCTAGACACCCGATTCCCAGCTGATTGGGACCGGATCGGATAATTGACGTCATCCGATCGCAATCGGATCGGAATCGGCTTCAAAATCGGGGCACAACCGGCACGTGTGGCGGGGCCTATAGCCAGTTACGGTTTTCGAAAAGCGGCCTTAAAGGCCCCGCTACACACGCCCGGTTTTGAGGCCGATTCCCGATCAGTTTCGAATCGGTAGGTGATCGGACCGGACTGCAAAAACGTGTGCACTGCCACACATTCCCCGACTTTATTTCAGTAGCCGACCGGTTTGAACCGAAGATCAAAGTCGTACCTGTTCTGCAAAATGGCTGCTAGTTTTGACAGTGATGCTGATGTGCTTGCATTATCAGCAGTTTTGCATCATATTCGGGAAGAGGCGTGCGAAACATCAGCAACGGCGGTGGCGGTACTGAGCACAACAGGCGTGTTCCGCCATTTGCAAACTGAAACGACATGCTTTGCGAGACGCGCTCTGATTGGTTAAAGCTTACGATCGGGACCGATTCGGATCGGAAAAATAGAGCAGGTTCTAGACACCCGATTCCCAGCCGATTGGGACCGGATCGGATAATTGACGTCATCCGATCGCAATCGGATCGGAATCGGCTTCAAAATCGGGGCACAACCGGCACATGTGGCGGGGCCTATAGCCCGGCAGTTACGGTTTTCGGAAAAGCGGCCTTAAAGGCCCCGCTACACATGCCCGGTTTTGAGGCCGATTCCCGATCAGTTTCGAATCGGTAGGTGATCGGACCGGACTGCAAAAACGTGTGTTTGCATTATCAGGCGTGCGAAACATCAGCAACGGCGGTGGTACTGATCACAACAGGCGTGTTCCGCCATTTGCAAACTGAAACGACATGCTTTGCGAGACGCGCTCTAATTGGTTGAAGCTTACGATCGGGACCGATTCGGATCGGAAAAATAGAGCAGGTTCTAGACACCCGATTCCCAGCCGATTGGGACCGGATCGGATAATTGACGTCATCCGATCGCAATCGGATCGGAATCGGCTTCAAAATCGGGGCACAACCGGCACTATTTTTCCGAACCGAATCGGTCCCGATCGTAAGCTTCAACCAATCAGAGCGCGTCTCGCAAAGCATGTCGTTCAGTTCAGTTCAGTTTGCAAATGGCGGAACACGCCTGTTGTGCTCAGTACCACCGCCGTTGCTGATGTTTCGCACGCCTCTTCCCGAATATGATGCAAAACTGCTGATAATGCAAGCACATCATCATCACTGTCAAAACTAGCAGCCATTTTGCAGAACAGGTACGACTTTGATCTTCGGTTCACTAAACCGGTCGGCTAAATAAAGTCGGGGAATGTGTGGCAGTGCACACGTTTTTGCAGTCCGGTCCGATCACCTACCGATTCGAAACTGATCGGGAATCGCCCTCAAAACCGGGCATGTGTAGCGGGGCCTTTAATCGATGTTTTCATTTAACTCATTCAGCCCGACGGTCGTATTTCCCCAATTTAGGAGGTGTCATCTAATGACTATGCATCAGTTGCAGGAGATGGATCGACTATGATAATTCAAGAGCAGTGCCAGATTAGCTTGGCGTCGACAGGCGCCAAGCTAATCTGGCACTACCCTTGATTTATCATGGTCGAGCCACCTCCTGCTGTAGGGCGTCGGGGCTGAATGGGTTAATTCTTTCGACGAGCAGAGCAGCTGATGTAGAGCATACAATGATGGATCAACCAATGGGGGGGGGGGGGGGGGGGGGAGGGTCGGATGTGGGGGGGGGGGGTGAGGCCTTCGGCATTTACTGGCACCAGTCACTTACTTAGCACACTCACACCCCTCCCCTCCACCCTCCTTTTGTTTATATTTTTACCAGCCAGATCAATGATCATTGGTCAATAATATACAGGTCTCTCCCATGTCAGTGCTTGCTTTACAACAACAACAACAACAAAAAAGGGGAGGGGGGGAGCTGCCAAGTGTGTAAAATGCAGAGAACAAAGAAACATGCTTAGAAAAGACTGTTACAACACTATTAATATTTATCTTGTCAGTGTGAAGACGCTAAGGCGTGGCTTCTTCACACTGACAAGATAAGTAGCGAATTGTATAACTTGTCTGGGGGAAAAAATTGTATTTTTGTGACTGTCTTTTCCAAGTGTGCGGCATTTTTTTTTTTTTTTTTTTTTTTTTTTTTTTTTTTTTTTCCTTGGGTTATCTTCTGCCTTCTTACAGTGCTAATATTCATGAGATTCTCTCGGCTGAGTTCTTAAGAAATTACCAACAAAGAAAGAACTGACGCACTACAGCAGGAGATGGATCGACCATGATCGACCATGATAATTCAAGGGTAGTGCCAGATTGGCGGCGGCGCCAAGCTAATCTGGCACTACCCTTGAATTATCATGGTCGATTCATCTCCTGCAACTGGTACATAGTCGTTAGATGACGCCTCCAAAATTTGAGAAATACGGGCGTGGGGTTGAATGAGTTAAAAAGGTCAAATAGAATATCCTTTCTAAGCGCGTTTTTCTTTCTTTGTCGGGTTTTTCTTTGCATTTTACGCGTTCTTGCGGTCAGCTTTTGGGTCCAAGTTGCGCTTCCTGCGCTTACGGGAACATTGGTAACGTCACTCGTCTAATAGTTTACGCATTAGATTCAGGGTCTACGTCACAAGATTACAACACAATACGGCAAAAAGCCAACGCACTGTGCGTCAGTGTAAAAAGTTGACATGACTGAGAACGGTCCACAGCGGGCTGCCTATGCCCCACTATGGGACCAGGAAAATCAGAACTACAGTGATACTCTCTTGCCAGTGTAAAGATGGCTGATCGGCACCACTCCAGCAAGAGACATAAATTCTCATGAGCCCCTGCGGATGCGGATGGAACAGGCTGGCTGAAGGACTGTTCAGTCTGAACCAAAAAGCTGAAATTCAGCTTCCTGAAATTATTTATGAAAGCTGAATCGCCGCCTCCGGGCCTGAAGACTGCCATCCATGCGTCAGGTACCTGTTGACGGCGATGGCGGTGAGGGTTAGGATGTTGTTGACGATTGTGACGCCCTGTAAGTACTCCGTCAGTCGGCACGCCGCCAGTCCCAGTCGCCACTCGTTGTTCACTGTACTCAACAACCTGCGCAGCAGAACGAGAAGTCGAGCCTTTTCAGGCGTGAACCCCTTCAAAGCCAGTTGACGCAGAATGTGTTTAAAGCAATTTTCGTTAATTCAACGACAAAGGCGTCCCAGGAACACAGTTCAAAAGTGGTGTCAGCAAGAGGCATAGATCCTCATGAGCGCCCGCAATTTGCAGAGGGCTCATGAGGATCTATGTCTCTTGCCGTTGGATCGTGTTAATCATTTTTTTTTTTTCCTCGGTGGCAGACTTTGATTGGTAAAATTCGCCGATACAACGAGTTCTCGGCAATGTTGTCTTGCCTCAACTAAGATAAAATAAGATAAGATATACTTTATTGCCATATGCATAAACATTAAGATTTATGTTAAGATCGACACATAAAACATACATACATTACAATCAAGCAGACTCTAAAATACCAAACCACACATATATAATTATATATAGCAGTCATTCTACTAATATGCACACACATCTAAGTAAGTAAAATAAGATAAATCTATCGCATAATAAGCATATTCTGACAACAAAAACCACCAAGTGAGCCGCAACGAAAAACAGATTAACTAAATTCATATATTTATAAAACTGTGTATCCTGTTGAAGAAATGGTTAAGAAAACATATGAAAAACTATAAACAACTAAGATGGGCTGGGCTGTAGGTAATTCTAAAGGGACTTTTGTACCCATCTTTTCATAATCTATGTGAGTGGAAAGCACTGTAGGTTTTCTACTCTCTCTCTCTCTCTCTCTCTCTCTCTCTCTCTCTCTCTCTCTCTCTCTCTCTCTCTCTCTCTCTCTCTCTCTCTCTCTCTCTCTCTCTCTCTCTCTCTCTCTCTCTCTCTCTCTTGAGGGTAACTGACGGTAATCTCCTGCGTTCAACTCATTCAGCCGGACGGCCGTATTTCCCAGATTTTGGAGGCGTCATCTAATGACTATGCACCAGGTGCAGGAGATGGATCGACCCCTCTCCTGCTGTAGTGCGTCAGGGCTGAATGGGTTAATGTAAGTTCATTCATTTGTCCAGCATTATTGTACGACATACGAATAACATTGCAAACTATTAACCATTTATTGCCTGGATTATGTGCTTTAACCCATTTAGCCCCGGGACCCTGCAGCAGGAGACGGAGTGATCATGATAATTCATGGGTAGCGCCAGATGAGCCTGACGCCTTCAGGCGCCAAGCTCATCTGGAGCTACCCTTTAACTATCATGCTCAGTCCATCTCTGAGTTAATTAAGCCACAAAAATTAATTAAACTAATGACACGGCCGCATTTCCCCAAATTTTGGGGGTGTCATCTAACAACAACGCACCAGCTGCAGGAGATGGATCGACCATGCTAATTAAAAGGTGATGTCAGATTAGCTTGGCGCCGTAGGCGCCAATCTAATAAGACACTACCCTTGAATTACCCTTAAATTACCATGGTCGATCCATCTCCCGCTGCAGTGCGTGTGGTTAAATGGATCAAAGCGTCACTGACCTGATGGGCATATTGAATCCCGCCACAAGAACATCGCTGACGGCGAGGGACAGGATGAAGGTGTCCGTGAAGGAACACAGCATACGGGCCCTCACTACGACAACCACAACCAGCGTGTTGGCCAGAAAGGCGCCCACCACCACCAGCGCGTAGAGCGACATCAGGATGGCCAGGAGCTGCTGGGAGAGGGAGGGAGGCAGGAACCACTCAGCGGGCCAGCCGGGGAACCTCCAGGTGCCGTTAGTGGTGGGGGTGTGGCTGAAGTTGCGCAACGTCAGGTTCACGTCCATAGGTGAGCTGGGTAAAAAAAGTTTCAAAGGACATTGTGCAGGGAAGCCTTTGTGAGCCTGATGGTGTTCTTTTATCGTTCGTTCTATTTTTAATTTTTTTTTTAATTTGGGTGGTTTGTTTGATGTTTTTTTCGATGTTCTTTGCTCATGCCTCTCTCTCTCTCTCTCTCTCTCTCTCTCTCTCTCTCTCTCTCTCTCTCTCTCTCTCTCTCTCTCTCTCTCTCTCTCTCTCTCTCTCTCTCTCTCTCTCTCGCCTACGACCGGTTTCGCCCCAAGGGGGGAGGGGGGGGGGTCTTCAGGTAGGCATACGGCGTAACCTGAAATTGCAAACACAACGCATGTACTAGAAAGCCGCCTCCAGAATTTACTGGTAGCACTAGTACAGCGTGGATTGCATCCCTAAAGCTTTATGAGGTGTTGCAGTGGAAGAAGACAGACTAATTTTGAAAAGGCAACACCTAGGCAATTTTGTGGTGCAATTATTCTTTACTTATAACACCTTCACTGCCAGTGCACGCAGATAATGTTTCTGGAATCACTGTTCGTTGAAGGCCAGCCGTCCAAGGAACATGGACAGCAAAGTGGTGAGTGTCCTTTGCTCAGGCCTGTGCCACGTGTGTTCAACTCCTTCGATGCCAGTGGCGGTCGTAAACTGAGCGGTTTCTGAAATCATTGTTCGCTGAAAGTCAAACACCCTTAGTCGTCCAAGGAACATTGATGCTAAATGGTGTCAGCAAGAGGCATAGATCCTCATGAGCCCCTGCAACTGCGGGGGCTCATGAGGATCTATGTCTCTTTAAGTTGGGCTGTGTTCACCTTTTCTCGGACAGTGAAAGGGTCAGATTCATATTCACATCCAGTCAATTCGGTCCCAGCTTAGGGCAGAAATTTGTCTTTTTGCAAAAATATTGATAAGTCGTGTATGGGGATGGATAAAAAATGTACTATAAATTGCACCTACATCTTAGAACACTCTGCCCACCACCACACTTCGCAGAACCATCATCCGTTCGTTGTTAATGATGAGGCAAGCGGCGTGCGTCGTTCAATACCACGAAATCAGAAACTTTGTAGTTAATGTTCTTGTGCCTAGCTGCTTTGTGTATGATTGTCTACAACGCGTAATAAGTCAGCAAGACAGACTGGTACTCCAAATTTCCTCAGCGAAGGAAGTCATCAGAAGTACAAAAACTTAACAGCACACGGCGATGACACTGAATACAACATACTGCGGCTATAACGACAACCCTTAAATCACACACTATGCAACAAATAAACTATCGACATCAACTGGGTGTCTCAGTGACATCTTCAGAATGCAATCAAATGGCTGGATCCCTGGTGATGGCCCGGCCAGGCCACTGGTAAAACAGCACAACAAATACTAAAGCCGAAACGCCTCAGAGCATACGAACACTTGATTAAGTTAGCAATACAGACTTCAATCTAGTCTCGGACCCTCAAAACAGCCGGCGTCGGATCCACACTGAGGTCGAGGACGCAACCCTTTGCGTGTCTGTAGCGGTTTTTGTCGCGATGATTCCTGGTAGGAATCATCGCGAGAATAACCGGCGCTACCGACACGCAAAGGGTTAACTTGTAGGGAAAGTTCAAAGTGTAACAATACCGTGACTGTACAGTTTACGAATATGAACGTTCATTCGCTGATTTCCCATAGATTGTATCAGTCACTTTTTGAACGAATCGAAAATACCTTCGGGAATACATGATGACACCCGGCGGGACAACTGATTCAGTTACTTTCATGTTCAGTCTGCGACTGGCCGTGGCTCACATCCAGACTGGCTCTGATTTGCTGGGTTACGTGTTGGCTCACTGATCCACGCTGGCTGTCTTACTCGACTCTTTGATTGACCAGTGGCGCAGGGAGTTGGGGTTGACAACCAATGTTAGCTTCATCTGCGCTGTGATTTTGGTTCTTACAGCTGTGACGGATCCCAGTGATGATGAGTGATTTTGAACCATACCGTTCTGAAGCCGTCATGTCGCAGATCTTCAACAATTACTGATAACTATCAGATCAACTTCAGACAGACCAGCATTCATCCAGCGTTGGTCTGGACAGCATCGTTTGCCCTTCATTAACACGAAGACTCGGCGTAACTTTCTACGTCAAAGGAACAAAGATTATGGTTCTTGTCATAAAGAGACCGATCTTTATGAGCCCCCGCGGCGTCTGCGGGGGCACATGAAGATCTATGTCTCTTGTATGTGTTTGAGTTTTACTGTTGCCAGGGACCGCGCTCCGCAGGAGGCCTAAGTCCTCAAGCGTGTCCTGGCAGCGAACTCGGTATCAGGGATATTTCTAACTGGAATGACGTTTGTCATTTCCTGAACCATTCTGCCTTGGACAAATGGAGGGGAATTAATTACGTTCGGATGCCTGTGGTTCTCTCTGATGCAAGTGTCACTCGGGGTGACGCGTTTCTGTAAATAATCTGAAGAGCATCTAGTGATATGCGCGTTCATTGATTAATTGCGAGAGAACACTTGCACCGCGGTAGTGATGATTGTCTCCCTTATTAGATTATCGCGTCCGGTTTTGTTCCATGCAGAACTGCAACATTTCAGCAGTAGACTGACCACAATAGTACAAGGGAGATGTCAGAATAGCTTTGGCACAAATCCATTCTGGCACCACCCTTAAACTATCATGTTTGATCGGTCTCCAAAACTGATATTGTAGTCTTCAGCGGACAATTTTAGAAATGTTATTTTGATCCTAAGGCTCCATATTGTAACTTCTGCCACTGCGGTTGAATTGATGAAGTGGTGGCGAGAATTATTATTTAAAACTTTCAGAAAATGTGCGCACGTGTACACACAAGTGTGCAAAGGTATGTTTCGTTGTTGTTGTGGTTTATTTGTGCTTCAAAGATAAAGTTATCGTGCATGTCATCCTCTCTTTCACACACACACACAATCTTCACAAAGAGTTTTTTTTTTAAATGCATTACTGACTAGTGACTTTAATTTCCAAGATTTGTATTAAAGTACTTTGTGCAACTGAATGCCGTCACAAATTGCAAGTCCACAGAGAACGGTAATAATTTGACATCTTCCTCTGGACATAGCTGATCACACCATCACAACCAGAACAGCACAAACATCAACTGCATACACCATTTTCAGAAAAAGAAAAATCACACAAATTGTGCCCAACCTTTCTGTCACTTCTGAGAAGGCATTGAATGCCTCTGCTCCCTTGAGCATGCAGCCACTCCCGGGAAGCACAGGTCCTCGGGCCCAAGACGGCCACAGTGGGTCCACGCACAGCTATGCACTGTGGCCGTAGTGGGCCTGAAAACGTTTTGCTACTGGGGATGTTACTGTTCACAGCACCGGTGGCTGCATGCACAAGAGGGTCATGTGTGAATTTTTTTAAACCAGAACAGGACAAGAAAATAAGAACATACAAACCAAAGCACCTACCCAGTCAAACCCCATGCTCTCTGCATTCAAATTTCCATGTACATTGTAAGATAAAACCAGCCATACTCTGCACTCTATCAGGGCATCACACAAAGCATTTAACAAATGAACAACGAGCAGTTCATCATAACATCATTTACATGTTACATTCGTCCACTCTAAATTACAGCTGTTGTCAAAAACTCCAAAAATACCTCGTCGACCTAAATCTGTGTGCTGGTCTGGTGTTTTGGACCTTATGGGTTAGCCACGAGGTCCAAAATCACAGGCCAGCAAACATATAATATAAACGGTTAATTAATTTATGAACATCACAAGAAATTGTTCAACTACGTTTTCTTAAACATATTTTCTTTCTTACAAGTTACATTGCTACCTGCAATGTGTCTTTCACATACATTTCGACACATAATCCCCCCCCCCCCCCCCCCCCCCCCCTCTCTCCGTTTTCCATTCCCTTAGTGGAAAAAGAGGCCAGCAGATGAATGTCCATATTAAACCATGATATGTGTGATGCCTACCCCTTTCACTGCCAGTGCTGAATCGCTCACAATTCAGAATCATATGCCAAATGCAACAGCCACGTCACCTGAAAGTCATCAACTATGACAGCTCAAGGCTTGTGCCTGACCGGCTTGGCGCCATCAGCAAGACTTGAGCTGTCACGGTCGATCCCTCACTTGCAGCAGGCAATGACGTAAAAGTTACAAAAAATTGCTTACACATAAAAAAAAACTTACACAGCAGAAGTTAGCCAGTGTACCCTGTTATAAACAAGCCACGATGAATACTGTTCTCTGGAACGCACCAGAAACGCGGGTGGGACAAAAGTTGTGATGACGAAAACGACTCGAACCCGCGTCTCGCATCCAGACAACAGTGCAAGGGCCAGTTACCTGCCATTTACTCTTTGAGGGGGGAGAGGTAGTTGTTTTCACGCACACAAAAATCGTCATTCTGGCCGGACACTAATTCCGACCACACACTACAAGCTCTACAAATCGGCTGTTGGCATCGGTGCTTTCAATTCCAGCACCAACTGAGAATGGTTCCTCACCAATGTAATGTAATGCAATGTATCTCAAGGCTAACGTTTGTCTGGCACCTTGACATTACAAGTCACCAGAGATACTCGAGTTATAAAAGTTAAATCGGTAATGCTTGGTGCCTGTAATGTTTATGAAAGCTAAACCCCCTCACGCTAGTAGGGACACATACTGTTTGTGACATCTTTGTTCATTCAATGACCAAAAGACACAACAATCAAAGGAACATGGACACAACAGAGTGGTGTCAGCAAGAGACACAGAACCTCATGCGCCACTCAAGCAGGCTCACGAGGATCAATGTCTGACAGCTGGATCTTCAATTTTTCTCTGCAGTGAAGGGGTTAATGGTAATGCCTAAAACTCTCATAATGAACTCATTACTACAGACATGTAATGGATGGCCAATACCTTCGAATGAACTGCTGCACTAATGGATGGCCAATAACTTAGAATAAACTGCTGCACTATACCTCAGAAATCATCCTTCAGCTAACCACGTGGGTCTGAAATCGAAAGCGTCGACGAAAACCAGCCGTTTGCACTACAGCGCATCAGCCGTTCACAAGGCTGTCACATGATACTTCATCCCTCCATGACGGAGGGTGGGTTGGGAGGGGGGGAAGGAGGGGGGGGGAGGGGGGGGGGGTTTGGAGCGACAGTCAGTTTAAGTAGCAGGATGCAGTGGAGGGTTATTTAACAAATAAAATATGCCCATCAGGTTCTCTGTGGGACTTGCCCTGAGTCAATAAAATAGTACTGCAATATTTATTCATTATGTACACAGCATGATACAACCACTCTTCCGTCCCTTTTAAGTTCACGCAGCATCCAGAGCGAAGTCACATGCTAGGCTGAACCCCCTTGTGCTTGCAAGCACTGCTACTTTAAGCAGTACTGGAGGCCGCATGCACAGAGGGTTAGCCCTTTTCCTCTCAAAACTAAATGACTTCCATTCTAGCAAACGAAAATTATTTAGTTCTGTGAGGCAAAGGGTTAATCATGAAATCATCAGTACTTAGCCGACACCATGGATGCAAAGAAACCAAGGAGCAGGAAGCATAAGTTTACAGTTTCCTCCCATCATCAGTTTAACCCTTATCATTCAGAATACACCACTGTGAAATAGGTTTGACTAAAATAGTTCAAGGGTGGTGCCAAAATAGCTTGGTGCCTCTAGGCGCCAAGCTATTCTGGCACCACCCTTGAACTAAAGCCATTGGTCTATATCCTTATCTGCAAGTACTATTATGTAGCTTGCATATGGCAGTGTATACATTTGAAGCTTTTAGCCTCAGTATGATAGGGGATAAGAAAGTTCTTCAGTTGGATTGATTCTTGGACTCACATTTTGATTTTACTGTATATCACCGAGCAGCCAGAATGAAAAAGTCAGCTACATTGTATACGAAACTTCACAGTTGTCACAAAGAATTTCAGTAAAATCTACAAGATCTGAGCATTAGCTAAGCCCATACTATTTCACTAAAACCAGATCTCACTGCACAAAATACTTTCAAAAAACAACTTCAGCGGATGGTCTAATTCATAAAAATGACCAATACATCAATCAAATACGGAATATTTCTCACGGGAGTCAAATTTCAACTTGATAATTTTGTTCTTTTCAATCAGATCTGACTTCTTTTAAAATGTCCCAGGAAAAGAACAAAACCCAGCGTGATACCATTGCGGAAACCAGAATAAATCAAAGCAGCTGGGCATGTGAACACCCATGTGCATGAAACCACCGGTACCGTGAACACATTGGTGACACTGCCAAAAATGGAAATGACTGAACACAGTATACAGACAACTATGCCCCATGATCCATGGCCAGCAAGAGGCATAAATTCTCAGGAGCCCCATGAGAATTCATGCCTCTTTGAAGATGGAACAGGCTGGCTGAAAGACTTCTTGTCTGAACAAAACAGCTGAAATTCAGCTTTCCGAGGTCTGAATCAGTATCCAGGACTGAAAACTCACCCATGTGTGAACAGTAATGGTGGCTGCATGCGCAAGGCTACTTCATTGTTAAGACAAGGTAAAAAATAAAAGCAGCAGTAGAAGAAACTGACACACCACTGTGAAAGATCATAACTGAACGAACAGAAAACTGGCAGTCACAACTCTGTGATTTTAGGAGTACCATAAAATGCAAAGAAAAGTGAACAATAAAAATCATTGTCCCCCAACCCATAACATCCACAGCAACAAGTTAGCAAAGAATAAAAACCACATAACACCCCAATCAGCTTCAGATGTTCAGAAAATGTTTAATTATCAAGTCCCCTTTTCGTTTGTACCTGAAATCATTCAATGCTAAAGTCCCAGCTGCTGGAGCATGGCTACAAAATGGTGTCAGCAAGAGACACAGATCCTCATGACCCCCACAACTGCGGGGGCTCATGAGGATCTAGGTCTCTTGCATTTGGATCGCATTCAAGTTTCATCGGCAGTGAAGATGCATAATCCACCCATATCCCCTCAATTTTTATAATCAGTTTAAATTTCTTCAATTTTGATGATCTGCTTGTTTTAACTGTGATCACAGTACTAGTCCTTCCTCCACAAACACTGCAGCCAATGGCCTCCCTCTTGCGCACGTGTGCATCGCACTTCTTCATTTATCTCATGATGCAAATCATGGCTTCACGCTGGACGCTGCCACTTGCTTCAGCGACGACCGAGGAGTAGGAATGTCCCAGTCATTTTCAGCAAGACACACAGATTCTCATAAGACCCCGACAGGGGCTCACGAGTATCTATACGTCTTGCTGACAGAAGGAACAGGATGCAACACTGGAATTGACTAAATGCCTGGAGAAGGTGGCTTTACATCAGGTGACTTGATTCTGCCCACAGGGGCTCATGAGAATCTGTGTCTCCTACCAACAGAAGTGACTGACTGGTACTAGACTGCTGTGCAGACTAAATGCCTGGCTAGAGATGATGATCTCACAACAGGCGGCTTGCTTCCGATGGCTTATCTCATAACGCTGCTACATCCACGTTTACATCATGAAAACGTGGCATGATGCAAGCGTCAAGCATGACCAGGCTTCTTCCTGCAAGGACGGTAGTTGCTGGACAGCACCATGAACATGGTGGCTCAAAAGAACCAAAAAGCATGTGAATCTGCCATCACATCCTTGCATGACAGGGAAACAGGCAACCAACCACTAGTCGACCTGAGCCGTGGTCACTCCAGGAACCTGCATGGTGGAAAGCCCTTTCCACGCTAGATTCACACAGTCATTATCAAGCCAACCAGAGCCATGGTCACTCGTGGACAGCTTGACAGCAGCAAACCCTCTCCATGCTTTATTCTCAGAACACATACACGAAACAAACTGCTTCCTTCAGTCCACTTTTTGCAGCCTGGCCACTATTTTGCCATCCCACATGGGCAGGATGACTGTATCGTCTTTGATTTCCTCCCAAACAGCACCTCCATCACCAAACTCATCACTGTGGCTCTTGAAGAAGAACCTACAACAAAAAAACACAAGCTATGATGAGTGACTGACACTTTGAAGACAAGTGGGTGAAAGTTGGTAACAGACGACGTCTTAACTCTTTTGAGATGTGCCGCATCCGGATTTGCGGCGTAAAGCCGCGAATCCGGATGCGGCACGTCTCGAAAGAGTTAACCCGTTCAGCGACAGCTGACGCGGGTTGTGTTTCTGCGATCTTCATTGATTCAACACCAATAAGTCCTAAAGCTGCCCCAGGAAAATGGAAAAAGTGGTGTCAGCAACATATATAGATCCTCATGAGCCCCCGCAACTGCGGGGCTCATGAGGATCGATACCTCTTCAATTGTGTGGTGTTCACATTTTCTTGGCACTGAACCGAGTTAAAATGAGAAGGTTTTGGTCAAACTGAATGCGTTTTGATTAAAACGGTGGACTGCAAGTCTGGACAAATATATGAGCCAGTGACAGAAGGTGGAAACGGATGGGTTGCCAATTTTCCAGTGCAAAGTAAAATATAAATGAAAGTCAAACATGTTGTGATTTATATCCTATTTCAAGAAAACTGCATGTAAATATACATACGTTAGTTGCACGCTTTTAAGTTGTAAAAAGTAAATAAAAACAAAAAAAGAATTCACATATTTGCCGCAGGCAGGCAAAGACCTTTGTGAGATGCAACAAGCTTGATATTGTGCACATGGATATTTTTCAACATTTCATAAAAAATCCTTTCCTATTCTTATGCAACACTTCTATGGAGTGTTTAGCGTCTATTTTACACGAATTTTGTGTGAAAACACATATTTTGGAGTTTTTATTTCATCCCGAAAAAAACGGTTAGTCGAGCGTGACGGGTCATGTCCAAAACACCGTGTGCACTCTGACTTAACGCACACACCCAAGCATGGCCTAGTTGTTCCAACTTTTTAATGAACCTCATCTGCATACATATTTCCGCATAAAACATCTTATTGTACTAGTCTTCGGGGTTCGCGTACGATTATTTTTTACTTTTTGTGGTAAGCTTTTGTTTTCATGTCTGTTCATCACGTTCGACTATTTACTTACTTACTTACGCCTGTCCCCCCTACCCGGGTATAGGCCGTTGACGAGAGACCTCCAGCAACTCCTGTTCTGTGCTTCTCCTTCGATTCTACTCCAGGTGGTTCCCAGTCTCTTGATGTCTGCTTGGAGGTCTCGACGCCAGGAGTTTCTCGGCCTACCTCTTTTCCTCTTTCCCTGGGGGTTCCATGACAATGCCTGCCTAGCGATACTGGAAGCTGGCTTTCTCAGACTGTGACCGATCCATCCCCATCTTCTTTGCCCAATTTCATTCTCTGCTGTTATCTGCTCTGTTCTCTCCCAGAGTCTGACGTTGCTGATCTTCTCTGGCCAGTGGATTTTCAAAATTCTTCTAAGGCAACTGTTCATGAAGGTCTGTACTCTGTTGACTGTGCTTTTTGTCAATCTCCAAGTCTCTGCTCCATATAAGAGAACTGCTTTTACATTGGAGTTGAAAATCCGGACTTTGGTGTGTTGTGACAGCTCTCTGGAGCTCCACACTTTTTTCAACTGGAGAAAGGCTGCTCTGGCTTTACCGATTCGTGCTCTGACATCTGCATCAGTGCCGCCTTTTTTGTCTATGATGCTCCCGAGATAGGTGAAGGACTCCACCTCCTCCAACTGGGTGCCAGCAAGCAAGACTGGTTCTTCCCTGGTTGCGTTCAGCCTCATTGTCTTTGTTTTCTGTTTGTGAATGGTGAGGCCCACTTGGGACGAGATGTCAGCAAGCCTCATGGTCTTGTCCTGCATTTGTTGATGAGTGTGGGACAGTAATGCCAAGTCGTCTGCAAAATCGAGGTCGTCAAGCTGTGTCCAGTGTCCACTGTATTCCACTTCGTCTGTGCTCTGTGGTCATCTTCATGACCCAGTCTATGGCCAGCAGGAAGAGGAACGGAGACAGCAGACACCCCTGCCTGACACCGGTTCTGACCTGGAGCTCCCTGGTGAACTGCCCTTCGTGGATCACGCGACATGTCATGCCATCGTAGCTGCTCTTGATCAGGCGGACGAGCTTTGTGGGTACACCGTAGTGTCGTAGGAGTTTCCACAGAGTCTCTCGGTCCACACTGTCAAATGCTTTCTCATAATCCACAAAGTTGATGTACAGCGGGGAGCTCCACTCCAGAGACTGTTCCACGATGATGCGGAGAGTGGCGATCTGGTCTGTACATGATCGGTTCTTCCTGAATCCTGCTTGCTGGTCTCTCAGCTGGGGGTCAACGGAGCTCTTCATTCTCTCCAGGATGATCCTGTTGAAGACCTTTCCTGGTACTGACAGCAAGGTGATTCCTCTGTAGTTGGAACACTTGCTGAGGTCGCCTTTCTTGGGAAGCTTGATTAGGTACCCCTCCTTCCAGTCAGCCGGCATCACCTCCTCTTCCCAGATCTTTCCAAACAGTGGGTACAGCATCTCCACTGTTGTCTCTAGGTCTTCTTTCAGAGACTCCGCTGGGATGCCATCTGGGCCTGCTGCTTTGCCGTTCTTCAACAATGCCACTGCTCTTCTGATCTCTTCCCAGCTGGGTCTGTCACAGCTGATGGGTAGGTCGGTCTCTGCCGGCTGGATGTCTGGGGGGGTCGGGAGGGCTAGGTCTGTTCAGTAACTCTTCAAAATACTCGGCCCATCTGTCGAGTTGGTCTGCTCTGTCTGCAATAGGCTTGCCTTCTTTGTCTTTTACTGGTCTTTCTGTATGGCCATACTTGCCTGACAATCTTCTGGTAATGTCGTAGAGCTGTTTCATGTTGCCGCTGCCTGCTGCCTTTTCTGCCTCTGCTGCCAGGCTGTCTGTGTAGGCCCTCTTGTCTGCCCTGATACTACTCTTCACCTCGCAGTTGGCTTCCGAGTATTCCCCCTGTGCCCTTACTTTGGCTGCTCTCGTGCGACTGTTGTTGACAGCTGCTTTCTTCTGCTTCCTCACTTCTATCTTCTTCAAGGTCTGTGCCGACAGCCAGTCCTTGTGATGGCGTTTCCTGAACCCTACAGTGTCTTTGCAGGTTGAGTTCAGCGCCTCTCTAACTGCCTTCCACTGCTGCTCTGTGGTGACCGCCTCCTCTTCATTTACTAGCTCCTGTAGTGCTTGAACCTCGCGCTGGGACCATATGGCGTTGAGGCGCGTCCCCTGGGTGGTGGATAGGTGGTCCCTCGTGAGAGGGGTGCACCGAATGAAATAAGGTGCCGTGAACCAACATGGTCTAAGGGAAGGTGACCCCGACAGAAAACCCCTGGTCCTCCTAGTAAGGGGGTTGGGCGTGGGGGCAGCTTCCCCACCCTGCAAAAAAGGAAATAGCTACAAAAACGCCGACGAAAAGACTAACAGTAATTCCTTTCCTGGAGGAGGAAGGTTCTTCTACCAGAAGACTTATGACGTCCTGTGGTGAAAGCCGGAAGTCTTCGGAAGCCACAGGACCGAGCCGCCTCTCTCTATCCAGGGACACAACCAACCCCCAGGGAAAGAGGAAAAGAGGTAGGCCGAGAAACTCCTGGCGTCGAGACCTCCAAGCAGACATCAAGAGACTGGGAACCACCTGGAGTAGAATCGAAGGAGAAGCACAGGACAGGAGTTGCTGGAAGTCTCTCGTCGACGGCCTATACCCGGGTAGGGGTGACAGGCGTAAGTAAGTAAGTAGCGCTTGAAACCGGTTGGACAGCACCAGTTTGAACTCTTCTCTAACTCCAGTTTCTCTCAGGAGGCCTACATTATAGCGCTGTCTTCTTGTTGTCTCTGTGCGGCTTTTCTTTAGCTTGAGCTTCATTCTTAAGGTAAGCAGATGGTGGTCGGAGGCGACATCTGCTCCCCTCCTGACTCAAACATCTTGAAGGGATCTTCTAAATTTCTTGCTAATGCAGATATGGTCTATTTGGTTCTCTGTTGTATTATCAGGTGAGACCCAAGTTGCTTTGTGTATTCTTCTGTGTGGGAAGATGCTGCCTCCAATGACAAGTCGGTTTAGAGCACAAAAGTCTACAAACCTCCCCCCGTTCTCACTCATCTCTGAGCCTAGTCCCTGTCTCCCCATCACCTCTTCGTATCCGGTGTTGTCCTCCCCTATTTTGGCATTAAAATCGCCCATGACGATGGTGATGTCTCGCTCCGCACATTTGTCCAAGGCACTCTGGAGTCGGTCGTAGAACTCTTGTTTCTCTTCCTCGTCACTGTCATTAGTGGACGCATAACACGTTCGACTATTTGCCGATTTCTATTTATGCGGAGTTCGTTTTGTGCCTGCAATTTTGTTCGGAGGTCATGTTTTGGTCACGTGATTAGCCGCAGTGCTTTCATTCATTGGAAATGGCGCCACGGCGTAGCGAAGGTAAGCGAAATTGTTTCATGTCCCATAACTTTCCCTTATCACGTACGACCGTACGTTGCCATTGTGTACATTTGTGTACATGTTTTATTGTGTTTAGTACCTCTAAGCGCGGACATTTTATATAATTTTACGGTGTAAGTGAACGATGAGTGTGTGGTCGAAACTACTCGACAATACTCTCTGAGGTTTGTTCGAAAGTGACTTGTTTTTGAGATGACGACGACTTTTTCAGTAGAAATTTGTCATGTCCCAAATCACCGTCGACTATTTGTTGTCCTGTCCGACACCACGTTCGACTGATAGACGGTCTTTTTTGTAAAATTTTACTGAGGAGTCTCAGATCGGGTTAACTTACTTACTTACGCCTGTCACCCCTACCCGGGTATAGGCCGTCGACGAGAGACCTCCAGCAACTCCTGTCCTGTGCTTCTCCTTCGATTCTACTCCAGGTGGTTCCCAGTCTCTTGATGTCTGCTTGGAGGTCTCGACGCCAGGAGTTTCTCGGCCTACCTCTTTTCCTCTTTCCCTGGGGGTTCCATGACAATGCCTGCCTAGTGATACTGGAAGCTAGCTTTCTCAGGCTGTGACCGATCCATCCCCATCTTCTTCGCCCAATTTCATTCTCTGCTGTTATCTGCTCTGTTCTGTCCCAGAGTCTGACGTTGCTGATCTTCTCTGGCCAGTGGATTTTCAAAATTCTTCTAAGGCAACTGTTCATGAAGGTTTGTACTCTGTTGACTGTGGTTTTTGTCAATCTCCAAGTCTCTGCTCCATACAGGAGAACTGCTTTTACATCAGATCGGGTTAAACTACCTGTTAATTTTCAAACGTGGGTTTCATATACCTCTTTGTTTATGACCTGCGGTGATAATGGCGGATGAATCGTCTGCTTTTCAGTCGACCGTGATAGACATCTTGCGGACATAAAGTGGCTTCATGTCCTTCATGCTCGACGACACTTTGTTTATGCCAAAACATAGCAATAGATCATGTCTGATTTATAATATCTTGTTTTAGTTACTGAGTTTAATCATGAAAATTAACAAAACAAATTGCCAAAAGTTGTGTTCTAACCACCCAAAAATCCTTTTCAGGTCTTCGTCAACTTGATCCTCCAGAGCAAGAAATCAAGACCACTAAAGTTAAAACGAATGCTGACAGATGCCATGAAAATCGCATGGCGCTTTTCAGTAATCCGAGCTCGATTCTCATGGGAAGTAATACTTGAACACTTTAACATGGACAATGTACCTGAGGTACATTTTCCGAAAAAACAAACAAACATACTTCAGTGACTAAAATATGATAATAGTTGATTAATACAATCACAAACATTACTAAATGTTCTTTTCCTAGAATGCACTCAGACTCATCCCCGGCCAGAAACAAGCCCTCCGCAATCTGAGACGACCCCTCCAGATATTATCCTCCTCACTTTTGTGAACATTTTTTTGTCATACAGAGACTGGCTTTTGTTGTGGAAAGCAAATCAAGCAATGCGCTAATTATTTTTCAGGCATCACTTACGGGGTGATGTGCTAAGAAACAGTGCTGAGAAGTGAAAATTGTGGGTTTTTTTTTTTTGTTGTCAGCAACTGCGTTTAATTACCTCTTTCTTTATGGTGTCCATTAATTTACAGTGTACACTGTATGAGTGTCTTTTTGGGGTGAAATTATTTTATGTGGCAACATTTCTTCAGTTATAGGGTGGTATGCTTACAAAGCGTGGTTAGAAATGAGTTCTTGTGATTGCATATTTACATGAGTAGATTAAGTGTGTTGAATAATACTCTACATGTACGCCAAGATTTCATCATGTTTTATGCACAAATTATGTATGAAACCATAATCTTGTCTTCATTTATGAGATTTTATGTTGAGAAACAGTAGTTGGAAAAGAAAATATAGTTTCAAGTGGTTGCAAGTAGAAAAATGCTTTGGTGGTCTTTTTTCATGTCCTCACATATTTCATCACATATGACATATGCTTTTTGTATAAAACCAGTATATATGCCAATAATACCATAAATATGGACTGTAAAGCTAAGAAATAAGCCTTTGAACTTGATTTTATTTTAAAACAAGTGCTTTTGAGGTAAAAAAGAGTTTAAATGTTGTTGTTTCTCATGTCCTCATATTTTGTCACGTTCAACATACACATTCTGTAAAAAACACCGTCACTACTGATACCAACAAAATTTCATGTACAGTTTGGCTGGTGAACATCGTTTTGAAATAAAAAGTTGTGTTTCTTCATTAACTGTGTATTTGTTCTTTCTTTATTGCATTTGTTTGTACCCAGTATATGTCGTATGTGACACAGGACATGAAACTTTACTAAATTTTATGTGCTTAATTTTATAACATTCTTGAAGATTTACACTTTTCTGATGTATTTTAGCATGTTTATATAAAACAACATTTAAAAGTTGCTAATGATTATGTAAATTGAGAAGGATTTTAAAAGAAGTCATGTCCTGTGTCACGTTCAACTATTTCCACTTGACCACCATTTTTTACATGCCTACGGAACACCTGACACTCAACTATCTTCTTATGTATGGTTTTAGATAGTGCAAACACTATAGTTTCAAGGAAGCATAACCAAATATACCAATAATAAATCTTAATTTTGCACAATGCATGCCCTCTGTGAGGCCCACCTTCTGTCACTGGCTCATATGGTATCTGCCGGGCGCTTCTAATCCACTGTTTATTGTCAAAACATGTGCAATTTCAACCTATTCCTGATTTCCAAATAACCTCTACTGTAAAGAAACTGAGCAATGGGCAGACATTTGACTTTGTCAAAGCATTCCTGTTGTTTCTCTACCTAAATTGACATGATATTCATATTAAGCTATAAGTGTAAGAAATGCTTGATTTTTAAACATACAGATATTTGGATTTACAGATTTATGCTTTTCCAGCTGCCAACATTCACTCATGAAAGCAGCCTTACAACCAACAACCCCAAGAAAATCTGCAGGGAAGTAATATACCCTCTGGATTTTACAATTACAAATTATGCTCTTCATGCAATTACTTCCCTTTAAACATTCCACATTTCTAAACTCCTACATGGTTTTTTTCTGGGATCTATGTGAATTTACAGTGTCAAATGTGATAATCATATAACAGAAGCCCGAATAAGCCATCCATCGCATCTGCCCCTGCAATTTTCTTGACAGAAAATGTTCAGCTTCCTTTAGAAACTGAGCATTCCACAAGAGTATGAACTAGTCTCTCATACAGCCTATTCCATCTCCTTCCACATAAATATGTACACCTTTTCCCGACGTACAATTACTCTGTGCCTCAAATTGAGGTCTACTGATGGTTTAAGTATGCAACTGTTGTTTCTCAGATAACTCCACTCACTTCAGACAATTTTGTGCAGCACCCAAGACAACTATATTGTATAACATAATAAATAAAATATAAAATGTTTCCTCTGTGCTACATACTTGTAAGGGCCCTTCTTGGTGACAAGAGCACGGACTTGTGCTAGCGTGACAGTACGGCTCAGAAGCGTGAAGCGGTAAGGGATCGGCTCCTGATCGTAGTAGATTCCCACAACAGTTGAGTCGTTGTGGACATTACTAGCCCCTCCTGAGGGTTTTGGTGTGTGCTGGGAATAACTGCAACATCAAATGAAATACTGTTAACCCATTCAGCATTGAACCAGTGCAAGATATGGTTTGATGGTGAACGTTCAAGTATGGTACCAGAATAACTTGGCGCCTACAGGCGCCAAGCTATTCCTGCGCCAAACTTGAACTATCATAGTCATTTCATGAATGTAGTCTTCTGAATGTAGTCTTCAGGGCAATTCTAAAATTTAGGGATGTTGACCTGAAAACTCTGTGTTAACCCTTTAGATGTCAGTAGCAGCTTTTGTCACGATGATTCCTGCAGAAATCACCACAAAACAAAAACTGCCGACAGCCAAAGGGTTAACACTCACTCATAAAATGAAAGTGTCCACTCCAAGGGACATAGAAATTGTCTCAATACAGGCTACATTACAGGGACTGGTAATGATAAAAAAGGCTGAGGTGGTCTGAGCCTCATGCAACAGTAATTTGCCCTCTCTCTTTCAGGAGCTAACTTGTAAAGCTAACGAGACACATTCAGCAAAGGCAGGAATCACCATCATGAAAACGTGGCATGAATCACCATCTGAAGTGAATAATCCCTTGTCTTTGCATATAACTGATGATATATCCACAACTTCCATCAATGATGATTCAGAGCAAAACGATTTTAACACACACACAAGCAGTAAGTGCAAAAAATCTTTTGCATCGCTTGGTAGATACTATAACCACAGTTTCCATGACTGATGATCACACATGTCAGAGTTCCTTCACACATTGACACACACACACACACACACACACACACACACACACAGAGAGAAAATGTGCTACATACTCTAAAGAGGCTGCCGACGTGTCCAAGTCACTAGGCACTGTGCGAACAGATGACATGTGAGCAGACATTGGAGGCATGCCGACGCCAGGCACAATGCGAGTCTTCTCTTTGGAAGGCACACCAGCGAAAGATCTGCAAAAAAACACACAAAACAATGTTAGGAAATATTCAGATAAACCATGATAGTTCAAAGGTGTTGCCACAAATAGCTTAACCCATTACATCCTGAGGCTGATTTTGTGCGAAGGCTACATTATAGATTAGTAGATCAGTTCAAGGGTGGTGCCAGAATAGCTTGGCGCCAAGCTTTTCTGGCACCACCCTTGAACTATCAGTCAAATTTATTTGAAGCAATGGGTGCATCAGGATGAAACAGGTTAACACCTTTGCACTACGTTTCAACTTGGTCTGGAATTCAAGCATATAACCAATCTGATGTTCCTGGCGCGTGGTACAATAAATGTACTACACTACCACAATGCAGATAGTAACTTGAGCAAGTGATCATCCATTTCACATGGGTGGGCTTTGCCAGCTAAAATTTGTCAGCCCAGGACGTTCACAATGTTGTCTTGCCTCAACTTCCTACCCCTATCTCTGTCCTGCTGTATGTAGTATGTCAAGGTTGAATAGGTCGACAGAAAGATAATTACATGGATGACAGTGCAAGAAACTGAAATGACTGAAAATGGTTTACTTACTAACCATGCACCATAATACATGGCCAGCAAGAGACAAATTCTCATGAGCCCCTGAAGAAGCAGGAGCTCATGAGAATTTATGTCTCTTGCGGGTGGGGACAGGCTGGCTAAAGGGCTCTTATCTGAACCAAAAAGCTGAAATTCAGCTTTCTGGGATTTTGGAAAAGCTGAATCAGTCTCCAGGATTAAAGACTGTCGCCCATGCAGTAGGTATGTGTCCAAACTGCGATACACCCAATCCCCAGAACTGAAGACGGTCACTAGGCACTCCAAAGTGATTTTTTAAGTTACATGATCACATTTGTAAATATGTTTTCCAGATAGGTCTCATTTTTCTAATTCCAATGATATCAAGTTCAAAATAATCGGAAAATTAGATCAAAAGTTATGAATTAATTTGTTTGGTTTTTTTGCACGCCTTTTGGCGACAGTGAAAATTTAATGATTTGTCATTTTTGGAATTTCACAGAACCAACCTTACAGTGATATTGATACTAAATTCTGCTACAATCAACTCTTTATAGTAATTTGTGACAGCCTAGGTTTTTTCGAGGCTCTTGAACAAGGGCATCATGCTGAAAATGATCCTCAAACTTAGTAAAATCACTGATTTTGATGGCTGAAAATTAACAAACACAAGAAAAATCATATCTTGGGTTGTAATTAAGATAGAAACATCATTTAAACATCAAAATGATCAGGATAATGAGATCTGAATAATGGAGCAGGATAGACTACAAACAAAGAGAAATTGTTTTTTGTCATCACCCCCCCTCCCCCCCCCCCCCCCACCCACTCCCTAAAAAAAAAAAAAAAAAAAAAAAAAAAAAAAAAAAAATAAAACCAAAAATTGACAAACACCACAAAATTGATCACCAGCAATTTTAACTATTTAAATTGTTGGATTATAATTTTAACACTTGCGTGAAATTTGCTTGTCTATACAAATCACGGACAGAAAACTACGCACTGATCTCAAAAAAGAAAGTACTTCATCACACTGTAGTACTAGTACAGTAGTAGCAGACGAAAAACAAGCAGGTCACGTGACTTCACAAAAATAACTATATCTCAAAGTGTACGACCACCAGAAGATAATGACTTAAATATAAACGTACCTTAACATCTTTTATAAAAGTAATAATGTTTAATTCATGCTTTCTTGTTAAAGAGAAAATTATATTCGGTATTTCCGATGATAACCCTACACGCTTTGTTTACCTCGCAAGACAGCACCGCTGCTTGCTCAAAAGAAACACTTCGAATACAATTGAAAAGCAAATCTAAAACCTAGCAATGTACAGATCAATCCAAAAATGATATTACATATCGATATTTTCATCTGAAGTCGGTAGATTGGCTAAATCTGATGATATATATTAGCTGAAGCACATGGTACAACTACAGCCTCGCTATCGTTTGTGCACGCCATTCTCCGAACACGCGTTAGCTCGTACACAGAGGCAGCGTGTGCGCTCTTTTGCTTCGCGTGCGGAGTCAAAGAAATGAATAAGTACGAAACTTTGCAATAATATAGAAAAATGATTGACAATTTTAGGCATATATTTTTCGCTCCCGTCTGTTTTGTAGAAGAGTGAGAATATTACGTTTAAACTTTTCTACTTGAAATTTGAATACGTTCCCGTGATCGTATGCAAAAATAAATTATACGAAAATGAAGGGCTAGCTCTACTCTACCTAACTGGCTAGCTATTTTTAGCCTGTGTCGCTTTGACGCGACACGCGAGGCGATTGAAAAGCCGATGTGTGCTGTGAACAACGCGCGCACGCTGTGCCGCCGCGGCAAGTCATGAACAATAGATACGCCAGTAAAACACGCATAAAGTACTAAACATGTAAAAATAAGCACAGAAACACACATGAACACAAAGAGTAGACACCATACTACAACCCAGTATACATTTTATTGATATATGCAGCATATTTTGGTTAATATTGGTGATGGAAAATGGGTGAAATTTGGGTCACGCTTAGTCATGCAAAGAAGGTTTGGAGTACCTACTGTCACCCATGCAGATGGCATATCTGGGCGGCTTTCTAGTAAAAAGACTATCCGTCCACAATGACAGATCTACATGTAAATTCAAGGGTGACGCCAGGACAACTTGGTGCCACGAGGCTATTCTGGAACCACCCTTGAACTATCATGGTAGACGCAAGGCTGTACTAGGTGCCAATCATGACATACTTTGACTTGACGGGTCCTGCAGCTCGAGACTGGTCCTCCAGGCGGCGTTTCGCCTCCACCAGCTGAGTGGTGGGGTTGGGTGGAGTGGGGAGTGGCATGTTCGAATCCTGTGCAAAGGGCTGGTTAGGTAGGATAGGGGCCGAGCTGCCCGACACTGACCATGTGTTCATCCCGCTACGGTCATTTGACGTCGATCGACTAGACATGTGTGTACCCGTTTTCTTACCACTGCAACAGAGATGCAGAAATACAAGGTTAGTAGAAAATAGCTGGTGAAAGTTGTGGTTATTCAGATGTCATTCAGGTCTTCAACAAGGAAAAACAATTTTTTCAAAGACTTACAATAGAAGAAAAAAATACCAGATACATTGGTGACAGTGCAAAAAATTTCAAGTGACTGAAAATGGTCCACGGACTAGCCATGCCCCATGATCCATGACCAGCAAGAGACATAAATTCTCATAAGCCCCTGTCCTGCTGTATGTAGTATGTCAAGGTTGAATAGGTCGACAGAAAGATAATTACATGGATGACAGTGCAAGAAACTGAAACGACTGAAAATGGTTTACTTACTAACCATGCACCATAATACATGGCCAGCAAGAGACAAATTCTCATAAGCCCCTGCAAATGCAGGTGCTCATGAAAACTTATACCTCTTGCAGATGGACAAGACTGGCTGAAGAGCTGTTTTGTCTGCACCAACTTTTGGGATTTTGAAAAAGATGAATCAGTCACCAGGACTGAAGGCTGTCACCCATGCAGATAGTTATGCATGCCAACTGCTAGACACTGATAAGCAGGCAGACAGACAAACCTTTGTCTGTGTTGTGAGGTAGCGGAGGTGGGCGGATAACGGTGAGCACGCTTGTGGGAAGAGGAGGTGCGATCTGTATCAACAGATCCTGACCCAGGGTCGACACTGATTTTCTCGCTCTGCATAATCCACTTCATCACTCTGTCACAGAACACAAACATGGGTTATCACATTTTGTTGGGTTTTTGGAGCACAGATGAGGGGAGAGGATAAGTTAGTTAGTTATTGGGGTTTAAGGGAAGAGGATAAGAGATGCTTATAGACCTCTGGAACAACTTTCAATGCAACCCCTTTGCTGCCTGCGGATGAAGACTGTGTTTTTGAAATTATTGTAAATTCAGCGTCACTCAAAACACCCAATCTGCCATAGTGTCATGGACAAAAGTGGTTTCAGCAAGAGGCAAAGATCCTCAAGCCCCTACAGTTGTGGGGGCTCATGACGATCTATGCCTCTTTTACTCTTGAAAACAGACGTACAAACATAATGACATAATGAATCCGCCAAACATGCCTAAACACACAAAAATGGACATTCACAGCCATGGACAACACTGACAGAAAGGTCAGATATCAGAAAATCGCAGTACCAGAGAGCAATAAAGTCAAACCACACTTTCATAGCGCTAAAATTACAGAAACTTTTAAATAAAAAAAGAGGATGCCCAGTAAGCAAATATTCCTCTGGCTGCTGTCAGCCTCAGTTCACCCATGCACAGCTGTATGTGAGCCAAATAAGGCTGATATTGGCCCAAGAACCTTTTGCTCAACAGGCATCCACGTGGGAGCTATAGATCTGTGAGCTTTACTTCTGACACTACATAATACTGGGGCATGTAAATTGTAATACTGAGGCTAACCTGATATATGCAAAGGCCTATGCACTACTTACTTCTCACTCGAGGGATTATTCCAATTTGGCACAACCCTTGACTCAGATTCAAACACCATGCTGATACCACTGTCAATATTACTGCCAGCATCAGAACTTTTGCGCACACCACTTTTCTTTACACTAGTAGTCCTTCCACGACCATGTTCGAAACCAGCTGACTGGTACATCACGCTGCTCTGTTGCGCTTCAATCTCAATGCGCTGTTTGCTACTGATGTTCCCGTGGTGGTGATGATGATGGTGATGGATGTGGCGGTGGGTTTCCCCACGTACCAACATGGTTTCTTCGCCCATCCCGCTGTCGTAGGACTTGGACAAAGTGGGGTCTTTCTTGCCGCGGTATGACCGCGGGAAGCTAGCGTTCAGAGCTGCAGCAGCACCAGTCCCGCTGGACGGCACTGCTTGTGGTGCTTTGGCCTTGGGGCGAGCGAAAGTGCGATCGGGCGACTTTGCATGAGGGGATTGGCGGCCGGGGGACCGGCTGGGCGTGTGGTGCAGACTGTTATCCCAGATGCGAGAACAGTGCTGGTCCAGGATGCTCTCCGCTGTCTCCTCTTCCAGCCCTGACTGTGGAATGAGGGGGATGATGGATGTTGCCGTTGTGTTCTTGGCAAATGAAACATTGACCTCCTCCTCAGCCACCTCACCCTGCAAAACATATCACGCATTAACAAAATGACCTCTTCACCATATCCCAAATAATCAATGTGGCCATTGTAGATATAACCAAAAAAATGTAATGGAGGGAAATAATTATGCTTACAAGCTTAAAAATGCAAAGAAATTCCTAAGAATAGGTAGTAAATATTTTTAACAGTTTCTGCATTTTAAACAAAATGGTGCAATGTCATGGTTTATCTGCTCTTTCTTACCAAGACATCATCTGATGAATGCATGTGCGAAACATAATCAGAAACCTGACACTGTTTTTGTTCATTCACATGGCAACATCATTCCATTTAAACTGGTCGCTGAACCTCAAAGATCCAATTGAGCACAAAAGGACATATTGCCTCCCTTTAACACTAAGGTCTGCGCCTGGACCTGCTGAAAGCTAAGGGACTTAGCGTTCATGCCCGACTCAAGCTGTTTTTTTTTAAGTGACTTAGCATTCATGCCTGACTCAAGCTGTACAACTCTGTATACATGAATGTAATGATGGCTGCAGTGTTGTAATAAGCTTTGTGGCAAACTGTTGATTCATTTAACCCCACATTTATATTTTCCAAATTTTAGAAGTGTCACCTAACAACTATGTACCACTTGCAGAAGATGGGCCGACCATGATAATTCAAGGGTAGTGCCAGATTAGCTTGGCGCCTTCAGGCGCCAAGCTTATTACGGTACTATCCTTGAATTATCATGGTCGGTCCATTTCCGGCTATAGTGCATCGGGCCTACATGGGTTAACCCTTTGGCTGTACATACTGCTGTAACAAGGCTCCCAAGGGGACCCTAAAAATTGTGTGAATCGTCACAAAGCTCAAGGAGTCTCTAGCCTTGTTACTGCCAGAAGCACATGGAGCTTCCAAAGATTATCCACAAACTTTGTAATAACTGTCACAAAAATAACTGCAACAGTTGCAGTAGCTCCTGCTCAGAGCAAATCCTGTACATTTTGATGGGCAGAATGAGCACCTGACAGCACGACATTGGGGACCTTAATGACCCTTACCCTAAAGTCACCTGTCACTCATGCCCCGTGACCAAACGCCTGAAACGACATACTCCCTAGTCCTAACCTGGTTTAGCGACTTCAGCTTTTCTTCCACCTTGGCCACTGCCTTGCGTTCCTCGACCTCCTTCTCCAGTTTCTCAATCAGCAACTGGGCGAAGCGCTCGGGATCTGTCTCTGCGATGTTGCGGTCCTTAGGTGCATGCTCTGTTCTCTGCACACAAGCACCAGTCCATTACTCTTCAGCACCCCTTCTAGTGAACTTCACTATGTATGCAGCCAGCTGTACTGTTTACTGTACCAATGACCACATGTACAAGGCCACTAACCCTTCGACTCCCCAAAATGAAATGACTTCCAATCTACAGAATGGAACTCATTTAGTTTTAGTAGCTAAAGGGGTAGGTGACGATGGAATAAACCCTCTGGCTGTCGATAGCACTTTTTGTCAAGACAATTTCTGCAGGAAGTGCCTTGACAAAAAGTGTTACCAACAACCAAATTGCTTAATTTTCCTGTCGATCAAAAATTTTCTCAACTGTTTGGCGGCTGTTAGTGGTTTTAGTCACAATGGTTCCTTCAGGAATAATTGTGACTAAAACTGCTACCTACAGCCAAAGGGTTAATGAGTTTACTAAACTGGTCAACAACGTAATGAACCATTTGGTTGTCAGTAGCGCTTTTCACCAAGTGACTTTTGCAGGTTAAACACACTAGGGTCCTACGGTTAACATTCCCAACTCCGGTAGTTGACCTCTGAAGAATACATCCCATTACAGGACACAGATCAACCACTGAAGTTCAAGGCTGGTTCCAGAATAGCTCAGCTATTCTGACACCCTCTTAAACTTTCATAGACGATCACATTGTATTATCATCACCGTTTCTTCCCCACATGCACATTTGCATCCAAGGAACTTGCACAAAAGAGATGTAAGCTCCCTCCAAAATTTGTGCTGAAGAACACAATGGTCAAACTCACTTATAAATGATCAACTCCCTGGTGCAAATTTCACACACACGCATACACAAAACAGCAACACACACACAAGCAACAAACAAATGACCAACTTACAGGAATGATCTGCGTATGTAGGCCAGTTCTGTATTCCCTATTCTGAAGAGCATTAGACTTCATCGCCTTTCGTAGCCTCTTGCTCTTGTATGTCATGTTCCCATCTCTGCGAAAAGAACTACATCCATCAAACTGAGAATTGTGAGATCAATAAGACAAAAATTTTTTAATGAAATTCAATGTGGACTTCCAAGTCGAGTAACAATTTTTACAACACCCCCCCCCCCCCCCCCCAAAAAAAAAAAAAAAACAACAAAAAACAATAAACAAAAAAACCTAATATGGACTATTAAAACTTAGTACAAGTATCATCACCTCTATAATCAGTCAAATGGTTTAGGAGATACTGGACAAAAAAAACATGCAGGAATTATGTACAGACACACAAGTATACACACACTTGATCTACTAAATCCAGTGTGTGCATGCATGTGTGTGCATGCGTGTGTGTGCAGGGGGCGCGGGAGTGGTCCCATGTCTGCATGTGTGTCCGAGTGCATGAATTTGAGTGAGGGTTTGTGTGTGTGTTTGTGTGTGTGTGTGTGTGTGTGGGGGGGGGGGGGGGGTAGCCTGTTATAAATTACTTCGGTTTTAGATGTGTACTACTACTAAAAAAAAAAAAAAAAAAGGAAACCCAATGCAGGCCATAGGTAACCGATACATTCCAAATGAACTGCAGCTTGAATAGTCAGCAATTTTTTAGACAGTGCACAACTGTATCCGTATCACAAGAATCTCGTACCTCAGCTTTTTTATTGCCAGGTATTTATTGCTTCGTTCCCACCGAGCATGACCCCCCCCCCCCCCCCCCCCTCACCCTAGCTGTGGCGTGCTAACTTCAAAGACAGATCTATGGTTTCTATCATACACCCCCACGCCACTCCCAGCGTTTCGTCTTCTTCTCCTTCTAGTCCCCTGACCCTCAAAAATGCATTCACGAACCTGCAGGGGTCTGATGTATGGACAGAGACTAGACAAGTCCCCGACGTAGCCCTAGTCGGAAACTTGTTACGTAGGGACTAACCGAGGCATACATTTCCGATGCATGAACTGAGACTTGAGTCAGACTATCAAGTCCGAGACTAGATATGGTTAGTCCGCGACTTGTGACAAGTGCTATTGGGAATATCCAGTTCCAAATGGCACTGAGCATGCGCCGCTGGGAACAGTTTTTGCCCTGCACGTGTTTTGACAGCCACTGTCTTCCATCTTCACTCTGCCTGTAAACTGTACTCATCGATTTTGGTTTTAATAATAATAATAACAATAATAATAATAATGCCCATGTATATCGCGCTTAACCTCCAGATGAATGGTGCTCTAAGCGCTCTACAAGATCAAAAATCACAGAACAAAAAGTACAAGAAAAATAAATTTCACGGGGCTTGAAACAAAACTTTTTGTGAAGCTTTGTATCATCAAACTCATCTTGTGTGTGTCGACGGTCTCTAAATACTCGATTTTGGCGTAGATTTTGTCGAGATAGGAACATCATGTAGACAGCGGCTGCCATTTTGATTCGCTTTTAGTCAGAGACTAGACGTTTTACACCTAGAAAATCGTGGGCTTAAATTTGGGCTGTTTAGTCCCTGAGAAAGTTTCAGACTTGGCCTAGTCTCAGTTCATGCATTTCTTACTAACATGTTAGTCTCAGGCGTATGAAGATAGTTTCGGACTTAGGCTCTAGTCTCTGTCCATACATCAGTCCCCTATTCTACGCTAGGATTAACCTACATTCACGGCTAGAGCTTCTGTTCAGCTACTGACTTCACTTCTGAACTGAAAGGTCCTGAAAGTTCAGCGGACAGGTGAGGGAGGAATAGAGGAATGATAAAAGGGAATGGGGAGGTGGAGTGGGGAGAGAAGGGCGGTGGGGGTGAGTAAAGGAGAGAAGGTGACTTGTAGGAAAACCTCTTTACTGGGGTCCCCAATATCAAACAAATCTGATGTGCTAGGTTCTACGAGCCCAAGCCATGGACCAATGTACACCGGGCAAGGTGAAAGGAAATGCCTGAACCTAGCAAAGCCACGCCACGTGCAAGCGGCGTAGATTCTCACGAGCCCCTGCGTCTGCAGGGGCTCATGAGAATCTACGCCTCTAGCAGGCAAATAAATCGGCCAAATGTCTTTCCGTCTGTGTTTCTCTGATAGGAGGCTGAAGGCACACAAAGCAACATATGAACGACTCAGGCAGGCTCAAGCAGAGAGAACCTCTGCCACTAAAGCCGAGACGGAAAGAGCCTAACACTTAAAGGACAGGGGAAGCTCTTCCAGGTTTTTTTAGCGTGCTTTCGCGGGGGCCAACTTCAAGCTTCCAAAGGCAGCCGGTGCGGGCCGGTGGCAAACTTTACCTGTTCCCCTACAAATACTAGAAAACGGCACTCATTTTAAAGTTCTTATCATTTGGTATTCCATTGTACAAACAAGCCAGGTATGCAGTACTAAAAGCAATTAAGACTGCCAAGCGCAACTTCAGATACAGACTAGAACAGAAAATCGCAGCTAGTAACCCTAGAGATATTTGGCAAGGCCTCAAAGACATTACAAACTATAAACCAGCTTCCAAGACTGCTGATGTTACTGATGCGTCTCTTCCAGACACTCTGAATGACTTTTATAGTCGTTTTGACAAAAAGAATATGACCCCACCTCCTTCTGTGGAGAGGAGTCATACTGAGAACCCACCTTTCATTATTCTAGACGCCGATGTCAGGTGCATGTTTCAGCGTCTAGACAGAAGGAAAGCTGCCGGTCCAGATAACATTTCTCCACGCTTACTCAGAAACTGTGCGGACCAGCTCTCGGGCGTCTTTACTGACATTTTCAACATGTCTCTCTCTCAGTGCACTGTTCCTCAGTGTTTCAAAAGGTCCACCATCATTCCTGTTCCGAAAAAATCCAAAGTGTCCTCCCTAAATGACTACAGACCGGTCGCTCTGACCTCAGTTGTCATGAAGACGCTTGAGCGCCTCGTCCTCCGGTTTCTGAGAACATTTACCGACCCTCTGCTGGATTGTTTTCAATTCGCGTATCGCGAAAAACGTTCCGTGGAGGATGCGGTGTCACTTGGTTTGTTTTATGTTTTACAACACCTTGAAATCCCAAACACCTATGCCAGAATTTTATTTGTTGATTACAGTTCTGCTTTTAACACCATTATTCCATCTAAATTGTACCAGAAGATCCAGCAAATCGGAGTTCCAGAGACATTGTGCCTCTGGACCCTCGATTTCCTGTTGATGAGACCACAGGTCGTTAAAATTGGTGGAAATGTGTCATCCACCCTCACTTTATCCACGGGCACGCCTCAGGGGTGCGTGCTCTCCCCTATGCTCTACTCCCTGTTTACTTATGACTGTGCTTCATGCCATGCCAGTACTAAAGTTCTGAAATTTGCAGATGACACCACAGTGGAAGGGTGCATTACAAACTCAGACGAATCCGCTTACCGTAGTCAGGTTGAGACTCTAATTAGTTGGTGTAATAACAACAACCTTGAACTGAACTCTGGCAAAACAAAAGAAATGATTGTGGACCTTAGAAAGAAACAGTCCCCTCCCCCTCCCCCTCTTGTGATCAATAGTGAAATCATTGAAACAGTCCAGAACTTTAAGTTTCTTGGCACTACCCTGTCATGTGACCTGAAGTGGGAGGAAAACACTCGCCTTATCGTCCAAAAAGCACAGCAGCGCTTGTTCTTCCTGCGACGTCTGAAAAGTTTCGGTCTCGCTGCCCACATGTTGATGCAATTCTACCGAGCTGTGATTGAGAGTGTGCTCACCTTTTCGATCACGGTTTGGTATGGTTCCATCACGGCCAAAGAGAAAATCAGACTGAGTAGGGTGGTCAAGACCGCTTCAAAAATCATAGGCAGAGATCTTCCTAGCCTGGACTCACTGTACCAGCAGCGTCTCTTACGTAGAGCACGTCTTATCTCCAGTGATTCCACCCACCCCGGCAATGAGCTTTTTCAAATTTTACCATCAGGGCGCAGGTACAGGTCCATCAGTACCAGGACCAGCAGATTCCGCAACAGTTTTTTCCCTCTTGCTGTTCACGCTCTCTCTGATCAACCGGACTAATTGGAGAGAGCGCGAGTGGCGAGTGAGAATGATTGTGTACAGTCAGTTTTTAACTGTATCAGATCTCTCTCTCTCTCTCTCTCTCTCTCTCTCTCTCTCTCTCTCTCTCTGTGTGTGTGTGTGTGTGTGTGTGTGTGTGTGTGTGTGTGTGTGTGTGTGTGTGTGTGTGTTTAGTCTTAGTAACTGACATCAAGACAAATTCCAATGTTTTTATTGTTTTGTACATATGGAAACATATGGCAATAAACCATCTTATCTTATCTTATCTTATTACTTTTCAGTACTGATCTTTATAGTTTACTGCTTATGAAAAATTGCTTTAAACGTTTCTCTGCAAAACATGAAAAATATCCTGCACTTGCTTTTAACATATATGCTATTTTAATTTTACATAACAACATTTACAACTACTGGTGCATTCACCTACCACAAATCTAGTTTCATCTAAAACCTGAAGCAGTTGTCAACACATGCCTGAGAATGTCTAATGGATACCAGCAATAAAATCAGCAGCTGTCCAGTATTCTAGCTTTTCTACACTGCCAACATTAGTCTGCTGATCAGTACTAAGCTGGCCTCTAATCTGCAAATTGCTCTGGATCAGTCTCAAGATGAAACCTCATAATGTTAGATAACACATGCCTAGGGCTAGGGAGGAGTGGTTTTAGCTGGCCACTCCATCACAACTGACTGAAAGATCAAAGTCAAACTGGTCATCTCCTCAATTGCTTGGCTGATCAGTGCAACAAGCGAAAGAGACAACCAGTGAGAGTCACAGTTAGTCCTGCTAATTTTGCCTGCAAAAGGTACAGAATACAGGCACCAACAGTCTGAAAACTGATATGAAAACTAATGAGGATCTGTGTCTCTCTCAATTTTATTGTAATTTGTATTCATCAGGAGGAAAATGCCACAAGTGCTGCATGATATTGCTGCTGGCAAAGATGTACAACCAAAACTGAAGATTGGCAGTTTGGTAGATTACACACTCCTGATCAAAAACCAACAACCTCACAAGCACTAGAGATCCTCAAGTTTCCCCAAATTGAGAGGGAGGGGTTCATGATGATCCCCGCCTCCTACCTGATCTATTTCCTCTTCCTAACCCTTTAATTTAGGTCTGCATTACTCAGTCAATACTCTCACAGACCTATGCTTAACCCCCTTCTGCATTCTATCCAGTCAACTCCTTCCCTGCCAGTAGATGCACACTGCGCTGCTAAAATCTGTGCACACTGTGCTGCTGAAATCTGTCTTCATTCAACACCAAAGTCTCAGCTGCTGAAGCATGGATACAAAATGGCGTCAGCAAAAGACACAGAACCTTATGAGCCCCCACAACTGCAAGGGCTCATGAGGATCTATGTCTCTTGCAGTTGGATCCCATTCAAGTTTCATCTGCAGTTAACCCATATCATACTGTGGCTAAAAGCTTCAAATATGTGACCCTCTCTCACGAAACCAGTCTTAACTCGCAGCGAGCTGATCGGCGTTACACGCAGTAATATGTGGTGGGGGTCAATCTGGGTCATTTTCACTTTTTTGCAGAAATGTATTCTACATACACCAAAGTATCGTATGGTTAAAATCTTTATCATGAAAAATGCCATTAAATAGGTTAAAATGATTTTAAAAGTCTGAGCTCGGCCCCAATTATTCTTTTGTTTTGTGCAAAATGACCCATTTTTAACATAACAGAACACGTTGCATCCCCTATAGAACCCCATCAAGTTATATACCGTTGGAAAGGCCTTTGTCCGCGCTTTCGCGGGCTTGGGTCGTGTTCTAAACTAAACGGATGTGTTCCTCCCAAATAAGGAAAAAAGGGCGTACACAAATGTTGAATTCTGACCAATCAGAGAGTAGAACTATTAGCGGCATGGCAACGATGAAGTTACACGAATTCTCATTGGATGAGACAAGACTAAGGGAAACAACTGCATCCTGTTCCGCTGTTCACTTTTCGTCTGTTTACAACACGCGAAAATGAAAGCAAGACTCGATTAAACTATTGTAAATCAGGCAAAAAAATGCCTGCAGATCAGAAAGAATTGAGCGACCTGATCACAGACTATTTCGTCGCCGATTCTCATCACGACGATAGCTTCTCATACAACGATTTTGAGTTTGAACCGGCCGATCGAGAAACAAGCGAAGAAGCAATGGCTGCATCCCACAGTCTTCAACTCTCAATTCAACACATGGATCGAGGTATGTGCATCATTTCTGAATGCAGATGTATGATCATTAGTGTGTGTGTGTGTGTGTGTGTGTGTGTGTGTGTGTGTGTGAGTGTGGAGTGTGTGTGTGTAGAGTGTGTGTTTGTGTGTGGAGTGTGTGTGTGACCAACTCTCAACAGAAGATGAATAGGCTAATTGTACTACTAATGGCAATACGGAAATGGCTCACATAAACAGACAGTTTAAAATGATTTTGTACTATTTTGTTCAGATGCAAAGGAGTGGATGATCCCCAGCATTCTGAGTGCATGCGGAACGAACTGAAGACAGTGCAGCATGAACGCTGGGTATGTATAATACATTATTTTAAGCACTAAACAGAATCATGCAAATTCATGTGTTGTGTCTAGTGAGCAATGACAGTTTATTTTCATTGACTTCATTATTGTTTTTCTTTCAGTTTTCTGACTTAATTGTTTGTTTGTTTTTTTGTTGCTGTTTTCTGACTTCATTACTGTTTTTGTTTCTGTTTTCAGTATCAGCCAAGAATCCTGACACGCCTTTCAAAGTACTACCAGACACAGGGACTGATGCCAACATGACAAAAGGCTGGGGGCAAAAGAACAACACCCTCAGCTTGACGCTCCACGACACAGACCACGTGGTGCGCTTTATTAAAGAAAACTGTGCATAGGTGGACAATGAGTAGCTTGTTGAATGGGATCAAGTCTGTTGGACGCTTCAGGTTCAGTCACCATGGAAAGGTGTTTTAAGTTTTACAAGACGACCCGCCTCACCGACGCTGAAGAGGACAAGGTGCTGGCTGTTCCTGGCCATGTTGCTCACCTTCCTCCCCCCCCCCCCCCCCCCCCCCCCCACCATGGCACTGGCAGCCATCATACCAGTTCCTGGACTTTTCAGAGACATACACAACAGTATCTATTTCAACACATTCAGGACTACGCTCGAGACGACAAGTGTAACATTGTGTGCCCTCCTCCTCACAGCTGATTTCCAGTGTGCAAAGACAACTGTCTGGTTACTGTGTTTGTGTGGTTACTGTGCTTGTGTGGTGTTGTGTGCTGTGCTTGAGTGGATAATTGTATACTGAAGGGAATTGTTTGGTGAAGTGGTATGCTGCCTGCAATATGTGAGGACTTTCCTTTTTTACATTTCTTCTGCAACCTGTAAGTAAATATTGTGTTGTTTTTTTAAGTTGTTGCATGTTTACAAATTTATATAATGAATGTGGAACTACTAATACTCAGTTTGTAGATTTGTTTCTAGCTTTTGTGACTTCATTTTGCAGGGTAGTGGTAGTAAATAGTATTCATTTCAGTCTAGGACAACAGGCAGCCGACTGTGACTTCTGTTTTGCATGTTTTAAGGATAATTTCTGTCTAGTGTCCTTTTCAGTTTGAATCAATTATAAGTGGGTATAAATGACAAACAATGAAATAAAGTGATTGGCAACTTCATAAATTGGATGTAAATTGTATTCAGTCTTTGTAATGATGGTTCTTATTTTTCCCTTGGTGATGGTGGTTTTCACGTTCCTTGAACGCGTCCGCAATCTAATTTTAGATAACATTTGCCACTAAATAAGAGTGCTACAGAGCATTTTCATACATGTTTTGCCTATAGCAATATACTTTTATGCTCAAACAGAATTGAAATTATTTATGCCTTGAGTTTGATAGCAAAATATGAAAATGCATTTTTCCCCCAAATCTGTCATGTTTACATTAGGTATGGCACTTTTGGGGGCTATTTATCACAAGATCCTGACTAGCTAGCAACTTAATGTGAGGTTTTACACATAGTGATGGACTTACTGAACCACCATGTAAAATATCAGGTTGATTGGTTGATTTTGAACCCCCGTTGCTAAGGTAGGTGTGCAAGACATGCACACATAAACTTTGCAGGCTGTTTTCTCAAAATGGCGGCCACCGGTGCATTTAACAACTGTAAACCCTAATAACTTCTACAATTTTTGCACTACAGCATTCATTCATATATCAAATTAATCAGCAGGCTCTGTACATTTCAGAAATGTATCATATCTCAAAAACACCCAAAATGCAAGTTAAGACTGATTTCGTGAGAGAGGGTCACATTATATGTACACTGCCATTGCAAGCTACATTATAGTACTTACAAATAAGGATAGAGACCAATGGCTTTAGTTCAAGGGTGGTGCCAGAATAGCTTAGCGCCTAGAGGCGCTGAGCTATTCTGGCACTACCCTTGAACTATTTTAGTCAAACTTATTTAACCCTTATCATTTGGAATACACCAGTATGTGAAGAAAGTTTGACTAAAATAGTTCAAGGGTAGTGCCAGAATAGCTTGGCACCTCTAGGCACCAAGCTATTCTGGCACCACCCTTGAACTAAAGCCATTGGTCTATATATCCTTATCTGTAAGTACTATAACTTACAGTGTACAAATTTGAAGCTTTTAGCCTCAGTATGAAATGGGTTAACACACTGGTGTATTCCGAATGATAAGGATTGAGCTCTAAAATGGGGTATTGTGAGCTGCGAGCACAACGGGGGTTAAAAAAGCTGGAGGGCAGTCTGAGCCCAGTCACCGGCGCGGCGAGCAAGTGCTCAAGCCTGGCAGATCAAAGGCAGCCCTTCATTCATTAGATAAAAGCCGCACCAACATGTAAGTGCTTGATGCCTTCTATCAAGGCTGCACAAACTGCTTCATGGTGGTATTTGAAGCTCTTTGAAGCGGCTGCCCTGATCAGCCCCAGTGCCCTTCAAAGGCAAATTGATCAGAGAGACTGGCGGGTTATAATAGTCAGCTCTGACAGGCGCGGGGACTTTACAGCTTGCCAACACAGTACTTAGCTAGGAATAAAAACCTCTATTTCAGGAGCAGCTGGAACCGATCTTGGTCAGCAAGAGGCTCAGAATATCAGGAGTCTTTGCGACTGCGTGGGCTCATATAAATCTATGTTCTCTGACATATGGAAAAGGCTACGGTAAGGGACACCGGACTGCACAATGACAGGCCTGATGTGCACACAAATAAACTCCCAAAAACATTTCCCTTTCCCTTTATTAACGCCTGACACTAGCTTTATGCGGTGGAAAAAAACACCCTTTAATTACACATGGTAACACACAGGCTTGAGAGAGTAACTCAATAATTAGTAAAGTAGCTAGAAAAAAAATTGTACACCACTCAACTCCTAGAGGTACAGATCCTTATGGGCCCTGCGGAGGCTCACCAAAACCTATGCCTCTTCCTGAAACCTCTTTATGTAACCCAAATAACTAACCTACGGCTGGGGATGTCTGATGTTGAGTTAACAAAGATTTCAAAATCACAATCTGTGTCCAATAGCAGTGAAGGGGTTAGCCATATCCCCCCCCCCCCTCCCCCCACCCTGCGAACTACAGGAACTATCCATGGATCAGGAACTGTGACGCCAAGTTAAAGGTTACAGTATATCCTGCTGTCATTGGTCAGCAATATGTAACCCCAAGTTCCAAGTATTAACTACTGTTTCTTTCTTTCTTTTAGAAACATAATATGATCGACTTATCTTACATCAAAAGTAGCGTGATGCATCCCTCCCAAATTGAAGTGATTTCAAACAGCCTTTTCAAAACTGAGATTGTTAGACACCCAAAAGATCTAAAGTTTAGAAAAAAATGTATCTTGCATGCTAGCTATACCTGAGCTGTCTAAGGGGAAAAAAGCAACGTTATCACACCTGTTCTCAAAATTTCATTACCAGTAATTATAAATAGGTTGCTGTGATGTGCAACTCCATATTACAAAACACATTATATGCCTCCTTAGACCAGTTTTCTTTTGTGTTTTTTTGTCATTGTTTGAGGGTGGTGGTGAGCGGAAAAAATTTAGATGTACAATTATTACACCTCATGCATGCATCCACCAGTGGCAGTATTGCAAACTATACCAGTGGCTGCTTTAACAAACAAAATTAACCCATTCAACTTCAACTGCAGGCAATGGATTGATTATGATTAATGCAAGGGTAGTGCCATATTAGCTTGGCGTCTGATGGCACCAAAACCAATCTGACATTACCCCTGAATTATCATCGCTGATCCATATCCTGCAACTGGTAGTGGTACACAGTCGTTAGGTGACACCTCCAAATGGAAGTTAAATGGGTTAAAGAGAACTGTAACCATTAACTGGCTATAACCTAACTGCTTAGCCGTGTCCAATGCATTAGTACTTACACACTGCTGGTGTCTGTCAGTGACACTGTGTCATCTGTGAGAGCATCACTAGATAAACTCTGAAGTTCGCTGTCCTGTGCTGAAACTGGTGCATACGAAACATACGCTGGATACTGGGAGGATGATCTTGAGTTAAATGGGTAACCCCTGCAAAAAATGTACATGTTCTTATAAAATTGTATAATGCTTTGTATACATGCAGTCACTGATCATGTACACGTATAGTATCAGTGGCTTCATGTACAAGAGGGTTAAACTCGTATGCAGGATTGTTAGGCAACAGCCAGTTGACTGATTAATTAATCAATAAATTATCAATCAATCAAACTGTTGACAACCCTGCTTTCAAATTGAATTCTAACACCTTCATGCATGCAGCTACCCATATTGTAAACATTACCGGTTAAAGTGAGTTAAAAAAAATCCTTAGACATTACAATACATCACTTAAAATTCTGATGATCTAAAAGGATGTGATATTCAAAATATTCAAGATGGATACCAAATAACATGCACACCCAAGATCAATAGTAAGCGAACAATAGCTCACGTGCATGACCAATTAGAACAAGCTTCTATACTTCTGTGAAATGGATTATTCAAACAGGTAATTAAAATTAGCAAATGCCACCTCTTGTGACCCTGAAACCTTTCTGAACAGTGACCCAAATCAGCATGCATTGATCAATCGATTTTTTGTTAAAATCCCTGTAGTAGGTTACCAAACTGTAGTCATCACATTCCATTTGGCTCTTGGTAGCACTTTTTGCTGTTGATTACTGCAGGAAGCTTCACAAAAAAGCACTACCAACAGCCAGGCGTTAATGGCAACTTGGAATTAAAAACTCACCCTGTAACAGGTTCAGGACGCCGAAGGAAATCAAAGCGCCGCCCACTCTGAACCTTGAGAAATGGTACTCCAAAGTTCTGGGGAAAATCCTCAGCAGCAAGCTCCTTATCCTCATGCAGGACAGGTAAAAGCCCTGACTGTGACACAGGTCGCGCAGAGTTTGAACCACTAGAGTGGCTTGATTTGGGGCTGTCTGCATAGTTCTGGACATATTGCACATAGGTATCCGAGTTCAAAAATGCAGTATAGGAAACAGTCCGCAGATGGTTCTCAACCTCTGCTTGAGCTGCATCAAATATACACTGGTCTATTTTCACTTTCTGTGTGATCTTATCAGTGATTTCCTTCTTAGTTTCCTTGGAAATGCACTTCACTTTGTCAACCCTAACATAGGTTTTGTAGATCACTTTCACTATTGAAGTCACATCGCCAGTATCCGCCTTCTGTTTTAACCCTCGGCAGGCAAACCAGAACTGAAGTGCATCAGCACCACCTTGTTCCTGTTCCAAGAAATCCTTGAATAGCGTCACCCCTTCACTGTCGGCTAGCAGATGGTTCAGGTTCTCTGCCCATTTCAAGGGCGGTGGGGTGCTGTTCTCAGAGTACGGTGGAGAGTATGCGACGCTGCCCTCGGGTTCGAATCCCAAAGGAGCGTCCACATCCTCGCCGTGGAGCCTTTGCGGGTTAGGGTGGGGTATGATGGCGGCATCCCCTTTCTCCAGATTGGACTTGCGTGGGGTGGCGGCGGGCGAGTGACTCACATCCCCCTTTGTGGAGCTCTTGGAGGATGAGTGTGATTTGTTGCTCCTGTGAGAGCCGCTGCTGCGCGTTGACATGCCCCCATTGGACTGCAGCTCATTTTCCTCCCCGGGTACTGGGGGCCGCGGTGCCGTCTCCGTAAAGTTGTTTCCTCCAGAGTCGTTGAGAAACTCATACACCTTGGATGTCATGGTGCTGCATGCTCTCCCATGATGCGACATTGGCACAGTCTCTCCATTAGTGGCACATAACTGCTTTCAAACATCTGCAACACACAAAATGGGTTCATCTGTTAATCCGTTGACTGTCAGTAGTGCTTATTGTCAAATACAGACAAAACGTGCTTCTGACAGCCAGTGGGTTGGTTAACACACTGAATCTAACCCATTTGAGCATGCAGCCAGCAGTTCTGTTTACAGTGCCAGTGGCTGCACCCTAAAGGAGGCTCTGATAGAAATTCCTCAGTTTGTGGATCGTCCTCTGAAGACTGCATTACATTTCAAAAGACATGATTGACCATGGTAGACTAGTTCAATGGTGCTGCCAGAAATCCTTGGCGCCAGTCTATTCCAGCATCACCCTTAACCATGTGGCTGTTACTTATAGCAGCGCTTTTCGTCACAATGATTCCTGCAGGAAGCATCATGGCAAAAAGCGCTACTGACATCCAAAGTGTTAGCTATTACTGTCAATCCAAAATATTGTTGTAGTGCATCAGGAATGATGGGGGTTAAAATTACAACAAAAACCTTAATCAGCAATTCAAACATTCAATAAATTCATTATACTCAGTCATGGAAATTTAAACTTTGTGTCTCATATAGACATTAAATACTAAAAAATGGTTCACACCAGTTTCACTAGTCAGTCTTCAACTAGTGTACATGTAGTGTGTTATAAAATTGTATCTCTACTAAACAAGAATGGCAAAGTCCTATGTCGCTCACACACATGACCGATGCACAATTTCTTGGGCCTACTGTGATCCAGACCATTCTGAAACTAAAAAAAGTCACTCAAAATCAAATGACATGCACTCACTTTCATGTCTTTGCACAATTACCGAGCTGACCATCTGTCCACAAAAGTGCCTTTTTCACACTTGGCTTTTAGGAGGAGTCAACATGATTAGTATGCATAAAAAGCTCTTATCAACTTATGAGCCAAGTTTGACTAGTAAAAGTCTGGTTTGACTAGTCAACGAAAATATAATATAATCCCAATGTTAAAGTTTACCACATACAGACGGACGACAGACAGATGATGGTTCAGTACATACTCATGAGCCAAAATTAACTGTACTAACGAACGCAATGATGTGGGCCTGTTCTTAATATTAGTGTTGCGTAATGTATTGTTGCATTAAAAAATCTAAGGCAAGAAAACACAAGCTGCATGTCACTTGTGAGAAAGTGTGGCTAGACAGTTCAAACATGAGTTAAAGGAAGAAATCCTGCTTGCAAGTCCATAAACTTTCTACATTAAGAGGCAAATAGTTCAGAGCATACTACTATAGTTACTACATGAGCAACTGGCCATGCAATGCTTTGATCTCTATGGCAGCAGGCTCAAGGCAAATTGAAATGGCTTAGAAATATTTGAAACATCAAAGCAGGCCCAACTCAAAGAGGCCAGCCATGAAAATCCCAGCTACAAACACATGTTTTCAGCACTATCCGGCCTTTACCTGTAAAGCACATGCCCACCTAGAGAGGGGCGAACCCCATGACCTGGCCACAGAGAAGAAGAGGACTGAACCTGGCTACAGCAGCAGGAAAACAGCCACAAGCTAAACTCCACATGATCTACCCAGCCTGACAGTGAGAAATACACACCATTCAATGAGGCTTATCTTTCCAGAACAGACTCGATGAGGCTAACTTAAGTTAGACCTGCATGAGAGGCCATGAAGATCTCAGCCTCTTGCAGATGGCAGGATTTCAGTTAAACAGCAAAGAGCAGCATGATTATGCCTCACTCAGGGGAAGCCAGTTCAAACAGACGAGCAGACTGGCCCTGGGATATCCTGTGCTCACTTCAAACACCACAAAACCTCTTGTCAAGTTCTGCTTTTAGGGGGGATCAGGCTTCAAACAAACTTCCCACAAGGCAACACACTTTCACTTTCAAAAACATAGACTAAAGTAGAGAATGAATGTTCCCTGACCTCCTCCAACTGAGACAGCCCAAATGGATACACTGTCATTTCCTTGATTACTACACAAACTACTTTCTGAATTCTAAAAAGTGCAAGTTGATTACCTGGCCACTACAACAGAACCAGTTACCTACCATATCACATCCCACACGATGTATACTTGATTTGTTAATTTATTGTAGGAGTAGGGTGCAGGGGAGGGTAACACAGTATGAGTACGAGATGCTGTTAGATTTACTAACCTGGTTATTGAAACACAATAAGCAACATGCTTCAGTGTCTCAAGTGTGTCCACTGAGCAATGAGATGGTCAATTCTCACCCACCACAAATAACACAGATCAGTTAGAAAAAATATTCATGTCGTTACTTCACTCTTTCCGTAATACAGAGGTTGAGCAGTAACTAAGGGATAGTAACCTGTACTAGCACAGTAGCAGGTCCTGCTCAGTAGGCCATAACCAATGTCAGACGAATGTGTGATGAATCCCCACTTTATACAAATATTAGCAAGGAATTAGAAACAGCTCTGAGAGTTTCTCCGGTTTTCCTCCCCAAGAAAAATGGGTTCACACTAACATGAACCCCTCAATCATGTAGACACCAGTACCGTGAATAGCACCGGTGGTTGTGTGCACAATGAGGTTAGAGCAATCTCCTCGATGATGGACTTTGATTGCTAAAATTTAACCGATACAATGGGTTATCAATGCTGTCTTGCCTCAACTAAGTGGGCACACATACTAGAGATTTTCCACTGCCTTTAAAGCTTAATGGAAGGACCTCTCCTGCATATAAAGAAGAAGAAAAGCAGAAGAGTTCTTACTTTAGGACATTTAAACTTCATAATTTAAGTTGGCCCTTTGGCCCAGCATTATCATAAGATGTAATAAGACCATTCATGGTTTGTAGAGGAGATATTGTGATCTATCAACCCCTTACTGTCTGGAATAGGTCACTTCAAATAAAAAGAATTATTACTAATAATACATGCAGTACGAAACACTATGTTGGTAAGGTGGTCCTGTTGTGGTAACTCATCTTCTAGAAAGGTTCAAACAATTTACACTAGGGAAGGAAGCTATAAAAAAAAATTAAAAAAAAAAAGGTCCCTCATAAATGTTGAAAACAACTTTGACGCAAGTATATAACTGACAAATATTACAAGGTGACACGGACACAACAATAGGTGTAATTTACATGAGACCTAAAATTGTATTTTGCTCTTTCATAGTTATGCAGTCTGATCCTCTCATCTCCCTCCCATTTATTTGCTAGGTGCATAACAAGTGACAGGCCTTTTTAATAATGTCCAGTGGGTCATTAGAATCTGTGCCTCTTCAGAACAAATCAGCTACATAGTACATGTACTTAGGAAGTCACCAGGGTCTACCCGTGTGGCTGTTCCATGCCACATTCATGTCCAAGCTGGGCAAGTGTGGGTCAGCAAATCTGACCAAGAACAAGCTGGATAAAAAGGGAACATTATCTACTTATCAAACACACATGATCAAAGCGGGTGATTTCCTGGCCTTCATGGGTGCAAAATCCGATGTCTAAAATAAGAGCGCAAAACACAAGTTTCAACTGAACGCTATCTCAAAAAGCAAGCAATGGTTATTTCTGTCTCAAAAGGCATCCAAGATGGCCTCTGACCCTCGGACCACCTCTAACAGAAAAGAACTCCTTCACAAAAACGAACTCTGTGCACCTTACAAGAATGTATACTGGAAGCAAATGAATAGTAAACACGCTAATGTGAAGCTTTTAGCAAAGATGACACCAAAACAATTATTCTAAACCTAACCTATTCATAGTGGACAGAGCGGCACGTTGACCGTAGGCCGTCTGAGGGCCAACTTCTCTCCCCTACCGTATCGGCAAAAGAAACATGCCATCATGAAAGCTTTGCAATCAACCATGCATGAGAGTATTCCACCAAATAGTCAGAATTTCTGCTCATAGCAAAATGCGAAATGCAGATTAGTCCTCAAATGACATGTTTACATTGGTCGATATGCATACCTCTACTCTAGAGAGATGCAAAGTTCTCCTTCGTGACGCTACAAGGTACTCCCGAGCACTGGCCTAGCCGCCATTAGAGACACTTCGTAAACGTAGGTGGCGCTCGCTTCAATGCTACACACTGTGTGTGTATCGTGTTCTCAGCATCTCAATCTCTCTCTCTACTTGATTCTATCCGCCCACGCATTACAGTTTTTGGTCGAACCCAAAAAGTGATTAGTGAAACATGTACGTTGTGTCAGGCGGAACAGACAAGTAATGAATACTGTGATGGTGAGAACGTCACACAGGCATGTTGTACGGGACCCGTTCAGTGTTCTGTATCATGGGGCTAACTAGCACTGCCATGTGTACGATTTTCTTCAACAAAACAAGATTTATTGATCTTCGTCTTATGACATTTCATATGCCTATTGCTTATTTTGCTTAAAAATAATTCATAAATCTAATTCTTTCAAAACGTCATGTACCCTGTCATGCATTAAAAGCTGAATGTATTGCCACGCATTAAAAGCTGAATGTATTCAATTTATGTACTTATATGCCACACAAATATTAATGGTGCATTTGTTTACACTGCACCATAAAGAAATCAATAATGTGTTATATGAGTGCACTTTATGACCACGTCAGAGACAAACCTCATCCCACACAATATCCCAGAATGAAAATCATATACATGTCAGAAAACACGTTAAAACGCGTGTTTTATACAAGAAGGATGTGTAAACATATTCTCTCTCTTTCGCACACACACACAAACACAAAGCAAGGTTTACGCTGGACGCACGTGTGAAGTTCCACTGAATGGCAAGCCATGTTGACTCCAAAAAGTATCCGTTCTCACAGCGTGTGGGCCAGGTAGGTATCCAGAAAGTAAGTTTCCCGTAGCACTCTTCCACGCGCACACACAAGACACTCCTGTGTAACGCTGTTCTTGATAGAGACTATTGTGGTAGTTGCGAGAGACGCCTGTGTGTCCCGACCCCGAAAGGTACAGGTCAGGCGAAGGGTCCCCTTCTCAGTCGTACACTACACGAACACACTAAACTTTCTCTAGCTTCAGTAGCGACTGGCAAAGCGACTAGCCTTTCACATTTAGCACGCACGCGTCACGCTTACCTTCGTTTCAAACATGGAGGTTAAAACAGATGTTGCACTAAAGAAAAAATCATTGACGATGTCAGGGCACTGAAAAGTTTGAATCCGCGAGATCAAAGACCCATGCCCGCCGCCGACAATCCCGACACAGTGACGTCACAGCCTTAGAAGCGCCGCACCAATCAACGAGAAGATAAAATCAACAGTGAGAAAATGTCCCGGGAGAGTCCAAGTCGAGAAGGGGGAGATAATATTATACGCAATTAAAGATTGTTCTTATTTGGCCAGTGCTTGAATGTTGTTTTGTCTTTATTTTATTTAACATATATTTATTCTCAATAAAAGTACTTATATGCTCACATCAAAACAAAGCAGCGAAATAAATTGTTAATATTAGACCTACCACCCCTCCACTCTGATTCCATTTGTCAACTTCCGACGGTGAGTGGGGGTAGGGAGAGAATGGAGTCTTTTAGATCGACCGGTGTTTATTTTTGTCGATTTCTTAACGTTTTGACCAAAAGTGCTACAACTTATCAAAGGAGCAGTGTAGTATTTGGTACGGTGGCAATTTTTGCTTCAAATACTTATTACGGATTATGTGCTTGAGACTGAAAAAATGTGTGCGATCACAAAGCAAGGCAGATAATAAGCTTGCCCTTATAAATTACACATGTTTGCCAGCGCCTGGCTTTGAAGTATGGGCCAGCGTGAGGCCGCGCGCTGTAAATCAGCGACGCCGCTAAGCTTTTCTTTGCCTGGCTTCGCAAGTGGAGTTTGGCTGCCTATGAAACTAGCCAAACCCACTTCGTGCCATCGTCTTCTTCAAAAGCGGCTGAACGCGAGTACTAGTGCCTTTTTTTTTTTTTTTTTTTTTTTTTTTTTTTTCAGTTCTCCACCTCTACGCTGTGGTCCCAAAGCCAACTCCGTCCATGTACAAGTGGCATAGATTGTCATGGGCCCCTGAAACTGCAGGGGCCCATGCCAATCCATGCCACTTGCAAAACCGCACCAATATTGTTCTAATGTTAACTTTAAAAAATTTTTAAAAAATATCGCAAGGGTGTGGGTGTATTACTATTAGTGCCACCCCTCTCAAAACCCTCTCAGACTCACTGAGACGCCTAGTACAGCACCCGACATTCAAACTTGGAGATAGATGCAGGCAGTGTCATTAACATTTCAAAGGGTAAACTGCACATTAAAACGGACTTTAAAAAACAAACATTGAGAGTCTTTGTTTTTCATTCTTTTAACACCTGTGGGGATGAGTCAGTGATCGCTGCAGCGAGAAAAAAGTGACAAAGCTTGAAAGACCGTATGATAATAATTACCACAAACAATAACTTGGAAACAATTTTTTGTTTAAATCTACATGTATAATTAATTACGAGGGGGGGGGGGGGGCCGGCAGGGGGGGGGGGGGGACACACGAGGAAAATGGTTCAGTAGCACGGCGATTTCTCTGATGTCACCAGTTCAAAGAAAGATTTGTTTCTTTTGGTGATTATCTTTTCTGTGTTTTCATGATTTTTTTATGATTATCTATCCTGTGTTTTTATCTGTTCTGTGTTTTCCATCGCTATCCTTTCTATTTTTATGACTATCTTTTCTGTGTTGTATAGTGATGATAATTTCTGTGTATTCTCAAAGGATTTTCCCCTTTGATACATAATTTACCTTTCATCAAGCAGCCGGCTGTTTGTAGAGATCGCGGTGCCGCCTACAAAGACAAGGCGCCTTAATTAGCAGGTCCGAAGCTCTGTGCCCGCATCAAAGCCATCGCCGACCATTGTAGCAGCCTGCTCGCGCCACGACTCAAACTCCTGCGTGCTTTTGATAAAATCGCTGGTACCAGGTACAAGAGTTATCATGTCAGTAATGTGACAAAAAGACTCACGCCAGACCGACCAGGGGTCACTTTGACGTACGCCAAAGTGACTCCGTGTCGATCTGACGTAAGACTTAAAAGTCATTTAACCCTTCGGCCGCATTTCCCAAATTTTGAGGTGGCACTTGTCTATTCAAGGGCAGCGCCAGATTAGGCGCTACCCTGGAATTAGCCATGGTCAATCCATTGCCTGCTGTAGTGTGCTGGGGCTAACTGGGTTCATTGTTAATGACTCCCCTTACTCAAAACCGCCACGCGAAAGTGACGGCAATGCGGCAAGAGAATTTTGGAGGTGGCGTCTTGTTTGGCATGTCACTGACACAGCATGTTTGGCATGCCTTATCTCACAATTGCCACGCTAAAAATGATTCTGGATCGATCTGGCACATGCGGTCTGGCACACGCCTAAGTGCCCCCAAGTTAATTTGGATTAACCCAATGTGACAGGCCTCGGTCAATTTTGCACAGGGGTCTTTAAGTAGCCACAACTAACTTGTCCTAATGCAGATCATCATTAAATAAATGTATCATTTTATTAGTGACAATTTCAGATGTTTGCCTCAGCAGTTACTTTACGTACTTACGCCTGTCACCCCTACCCGGGTATAGGCCGTCGACGACAGACCTCCAGCGACTCCTGTCCTGTGCTTCTCCTTCGATTTTACTCCAGGTGGTTCCCAGTCTCTTGATGTCTGCCTGGAGGTCTCGACGCCAGGAGTTTCTCGGCCTACCTCTTTTCCTCTTTCCCTGGGGGTTCCATGACAATGCCTGCCTAGTGATACTGGAAGCTGGCTTTCTCAGACTGTGACCAATCCATCCCCATCTTCTTCGCCCAATTTCATTCTCTGCTGTTATCTGCTCTGTTCTCTCCCAGGGTCTGACGTTGCTGATCTTCTCTGGCCAGTGGATTTTCAAAATTCTTCTAAGGCAACTGTTTATGAAGATCTGTACTCTGTTGAATGTGGTTTTTGCTAATCTCCAAGTCTCTGCTCCATATAGGAGAACTGCTTTTACATTGGAGTTGAAAATCCGGACTTTGGTGTGTTGTGACAGCTCTCTAGAACTCCACACTTTTTTCAACTGGAGAAAGGCTGCTCTGGCTTTACCGATTCTTGCTCTGACATCTGCATCAGTGCCGCCTTTTTTGTCTATGATGCTTCCGAGATAGGTGAAGGACTCCACCTCCTCCAACGGGGTGCCAGCAAGCAAGACTGGTTCTTCCCTTGTTGCGTTCAGCCTCATTGTCTTTGTTTTCTGTTTGTGGATGGTGAGGCCCACTTGGGACGAGACGTCAGCAAGCCTCGTGGTCTTGTCCTGCATTTGTTGATGAGTACTTACTTACTTTCGCCTGTCACCCCTACCCGGGTATAGGCCGTCGACGAGAGACCTCCAGCAACTCCTGTCCTGTGCTTCTCCTTCGACTCTACTCCAGGTGGTTCCCAGTCTCTTGATGTCTGCTTGGAGGTCTCGACGCCAGGAGTTTCTCGGCCTACCTCTTTTCCTCTTTCCCTGGGGGTTCCATGACAATGCCTGCCTAGTGATACTGGAAGCTGGCTTTCTCAGACTGTGACCGATCCATCCCCATCTTCTTCGCCCAATTTCATTTTCTGCTGTTATCTGCTCTGTTCTCTCCCAGAGTCTGACGTTGCTGATCTTCTCTGGCCAGTGGATTTTCAAAATTCTTCTAAGGCAACTGTTCATGAAGGTCTGTACTCTGTTGACTGTGGTTTTTGTCAATCTCCATGTCTCTGCTCCATATAGGAGAACTGCTTTTACATTGGAGTTGAAAATCCGGACTTTGGTGTGTTGTGCCAGCTCTCTGGAACTCCACACTTTTTTCAACTGGAGAAAGGCTGCTCTGGCTTTACCGATTCGTGCTCTGACATCTGCATCAGTGCCGCCTTTTTTGTCTATGATGCTCCCGAGATAGGTGAAGGACTCCACCTCCTCCAACGGGGTGCCAGCAAGCAAGACTGGTTCTTCCCTGGTTGCGTTCAGCCTCATTGTCTTTGTTTTCTATTTGTGAATGGTGAGGCCCACTTGGGACGAGATGTCAGCAAGCCTCGTGGTCTTGTCCTGCATTTGTTGATGAGTGTGGGACAGTAATGCCAAGTCGTCTGCAAAATCGAGGTCGTCAAGCTGTGTCCACAGTGTCCACTGTATTCCACTTCGTCTGTGCTCTGTGGTCATCTTCATGACCCAGTCTATGGCCAGTAGGAAGAGGAACGGAGACAGCAGACACCCCTGCCTGACACCGGTTCTGACCTGGAGCTCCCTGGTGAACTGCCCTTCGTGGATCACGCGACATGTCATGCCATCATAGCTGCTCTTGATCAGGCGGACGAGCTTTTTGGGTACACCGTAGTGTCGTAGGAGTTTCCCACAGAGTCTCTCGGTCCACGCTGTCAAATGCTTTCTCGTAATCCACAAAGTTGACGTACAGCGGGGAGCTCCACTCCAGAGACTGTTCCACGATGATGCGGAGAGTGGCGATCTGGTCTGTACATGATCGGTTTTTCCTGAATCCTGCTTGCTGGTCTGTCAGCTGGGGGTCAACGGAGCACTTCATTGTCTCCAGGATGATCCTGTTGAAGACCTTTCCTGGTACTGACAGCAAGGTGATTCCTCTGTAGTTGGAACACTTGCTGAGGTCACCTTTCTTGGGAAGCTTGATTAGGTACCCCTCCTTCCAGTCAGCCGGCATCACCTCCTCTTCCCAGATCTTTCCAAACAGTGGGTACAGCATCTCTACTGTTGTCTCTAGGTCTGCTTTCAGAGACTCCGCTGGGATGCCATCTGGCCCTGCTGCTTTGCCGTTCTTCAAAAATGCCACTGCTCTTCTGATCTCTTCCCGGCTGGGTCTGTCACAGCTGATGGGTAGGTCGGTCTCTGCTGGCTGGATGTCTGGGGGGGTCGGGTGGGCTGGGTCTGTTTAGTAACTCTTTAAAATACTCGGCCCATCTGTCGAGTTGGTCTGCTCTGTCTGCAATAGGCTTGCCTTCTTTGTCTTTTACTGGTCTTTCTGAATGGCCATACTTGCCCGACAATCTTCTGGTAATGTCGTAGAGCTGTTTTATGTTGCCGCTGCCTGCTGCCTTTTCTGCCAGGCTGTCTGTGTAGGCCCTCTTGTCTGCCCTGATACTCCTCTTGACCTCGCGGTTGGCTTCCGAGTATTCCTCCTGTTCCCTCGCTTTGGCTGCTCTCGTGCGACTGTTGTTGACAACTGCTTTCTTCTGCTTCCTCACTTCTATCTTCTTCAAGGTCTGTGCCGACAGCCAGTCCTTGTGATGGTGTTTCCTGAACCCTACAGTGTCTTTGCAGGTTGAGTTCAGCGCCTCTCTAACTGCCTTCCACTGCTGCTCTGTGGTGACCGCCTCCTCTTCATTTACTAGCTCCTGTAGCGCTTGAAACCGGTTGGACAGCACCAGTTTGAACTCTTCTCTCACTCCAGTCTCTCTCAGGAGGCCTACATTATATCGCTGTCTTCTTGTTGTCTCTGTGCGGCTTTTCTTTAACTTGAGCTTTATTCTTAATGTGAGCAGATGGTGGTCTGAGGCGACATCTGCTCCCCTCCTCTGACTCGAACATCTTGAAGGGATCTTCTAAATTTCTTGCTAATGCAGATATGGTCTATTTGGTTCTCTGTAGTATGGGCCTCAGCAGTGCCAAAACCATAATAATATTAAGGAAAAATAATCATATCGCAATATTAAACTGGTCTGTGATAAGGTAGTACACTTCCTACTCAGCCACCCCTTAAAGTCCATTATCACTTTCACACCATGGATGTTAAACCCTGAACTAATCAGTCAGTCAATGAACTAAAGCAATTCTTGCAAAAAGGGAGTTGGGGTCATTAGCCCTTTTGCCCAGCATTATTGGAAGATGTAATAAGAACGTTTACATGAAATTTATTGCTGGCTATTAACCATTTGTAACCTTTTTGAAGGCCCACTACTTCCGTAACTGTTCAAAGATACACTTCTGTAAGATATGGTTTCGAAATGCCACACACAGTTCTAATTATGGTTCATTTAGACACTAGTCAATCCAGTTCATCACACGTCATCTTTATATCAAGTAACCTGACAATGACTCCACTCCATTCTATAAATACAACGCTATCAGTACGAGAAACAGCTAAAAATAGATTGACATGTTAACTGCTGCGCGGAATAAATAAGTGCCATCATGTGTGTGCTTTTGATGCATATCCAAACTGCTATAGACACTTATTAGGTGTGTCGACAAGGCATAACAAAGACACATATTGCTGAAATTTGTATAGGGCTCGGGAAGCTGACGTCATCACGCCAGTCAGGCGTGGCTGCCATCTTGTGAGGATACGGGACTAAGCGCTCATAGGGAAATCGCTGTTTTTGTAATGTCAGGAACGTCCTGATGTACTATAAGCAATAAAAGCAAGTCTTGCCATCACTGTAGGAAACCCCTCACCAGAATCTGTTTTTGTTCGTTTCCAAAGAGGAAGAAACATGAAGAAAAACGTGTTTAAACACTATTTCGCTACTATCTTATGACTATGGTATCCTCATAAGATGGCGGCTGATGCGCTGACGTTGCTAGGCAACGTGGGGAACTTCCCGAGCCCATTTCAGTTTTACGCATAATGGCCGCACTTCATATTTGGCAGATTCACTGTTGTAGCCAAAATTTAACCATTTATTGCCTTTGTAAGCTTAACCCTTTTCATCCTGATACACTATTGCACGAAAAAATTTGACTGATAGCTCAAGGTGTTGCCTGAATAGCTTGACGCCTGAGGCGCCAAGCTAATCTGACACCACCCTTGAGCTAAAAGGGTTGATCTGTCTCCTGTCATGTAGCCCTCATAGGACATTTAAGCAATTTTTTAAGTCAGCCTCAGGATGTAATACTACATGTACTGTGGTGATGGGTAGAATCCTATCCTGCACATGGTCGACTCCAGCGCGTGACAGAACAGGTCTGACTCGAGTAAATGGGCTCCACTTCTTCCTAGTCAGTTTCCGCGTGACAGCGGTTCCTTTGATCTGCCCAAGGTGCAACTGGGGCAGCTGGAGGGGGTTCAGTAACAGGTCTGGGCCAGTTTCTTCCACCTGTAAGAGGAGTAGATTCTCATGAGCCCCTGCAGTCGTAGGGGCTCATGAAAATCTACGCCGCTTCCTGCTGTAATATTTTATGTTTACCTCTCGTGTGCTACCGTCACGGAGGGAGTAATGCGGGAGGGTCATGTGGCTGAACTTCTGACAGAGAAGTATTCTCTAGCAGAGAATATTTTCGTCACCTGCTCGAAGCATACATCCTCATGCACAGACTGTAACTGAAACTAGTAGAAACTGAGTAGCCTACATTGAGGGCAATCTTAACCCGACACTCTAATACCGATCACCCATATGTATGTCTGTGCTCCTAAGGTTGTCGGGACTCCACACTACGACTGTAAAAGAGGACACACTAATAAGTCAAAACCACTGGGACACTGAGAGCCGGGCAGACATGGAAGTAAATAATATTACTTTTCCTATGCAGCGTTGTTGAATATTTATGTCTGTGCCTCTTTCAAATGTAAGGGAGCTGGTTGCGAGAGTGGGTAGGCTACCGGCTTTTGTCGTCGACACGCCGTCATCTTTTTGCGAGGACGGTAGGCGGGGCGGCAGTCGGTTGGTGGTGGGGTGGGGGAGGTAAAGGCAGGGGTGGGGCGGGGGCGAGGGGGGGGGGGTGAGGAGGCGCGAGGACACACGGCAGCTGGTGTGGGTAGACACGCGTCCGTCTCAAGTTCTGTCAGGCTGACCGATTGCGGTTGTCGGAATCAGGCGTGTCCCTCTCTTCACGGTGGATAACCACTGTACTAGAAGCACAGGCAAAAACCCGGCAACGCCGGATTCAGCATCCGCAAGAGGCATACTTCCTCATGAGCCCCCGCACTCATGGGGTTACCCACCGTGCTTTCAAGAGCAGAGGCCTGCGGTCAAGACGTACACATGAAACCGCCCTGGCAAAACTTCAGTTTCTGATTTATCAATGACATTTGTGGCCTGTGACAGTTTTTAGTGCAGATGATCTGCTTCAGGTTGTGGCACACTTCAATTTTGCAGTTGCTGAAGCTTATGATAATCTATGCCTCTTTCTCAGTGATTAAATGTTCTTACGACCAGTACATGTATTTAACCCCTTCTCTGCCAGTGTATGCAGGTTTGTGTTTTAGAAATCTGTGTAAGTTCAGCGTCAAAGAGATATAAGATCCTGAAAGAGATATAAGATCCTCATGCCCCCCCCCCCCCCCGCAACTTCAGCTGCGGGGGCTCGCGAGGATCTATACCTCTTGCAGTTGGGTGGTGTTCAGTTTTTCTCGGCCGTGAAGGGGTTAAATGTACATGCATATTACTGTGTCGCCTCCTATTTGGCAGATTCACTGTTGTAGCCAAGTACTTGACTCACAATTCACACTCACCTGCCAAGAAAAAAAAAAACTTATTCGTGAAATAAAAAAGCCCACACAAAAAACTCAAAGGCACATGGTACCCGACACACTGTCTCCTTCAATTCGCTAAATCTGATCAGCACAGATCAGGGCCGACACAACTATATTAACCAGTTTAATGCCAGTGGAAAATTGGGTGTTTCAAAACGGGGCAAATACAACACACGCAATAATCCCGTCGATCCACGGGACATGCGGATATGCCGGATAGGGTCAGCAAGAGACAAACAACTTCGTGAACAACCCGCGCATCTGCGGCGGCTAGTGGTGTTCTTTGCCTGTTGCAGTTGGCGAGTGGTGTTCGCATTTTTCGGTAGTGAACGGGGTTAACCTGGCCCCTTTACAAACTAATCTAAAACTGACTAGGCTTGAACCATGATGGTCAAACGACATGAAACGATACCTCGCCCGCACTTGGCGGCTTTGATCTATCATAAGCATCACCAAGTTAACCCAATACATCCAGAGTCTGTTTTGCTTATTGTCCTAAGAAGGCTACATTACAGCTTAGGAGATAGGTCAACCATTTTAGTTCAAGGGGGGTGCCAGAATAGCTTGGCGCCTTAGGCGCCAAGCTATTCTGATGCCACCCTTGAACTAGTCACATTTATTTAAAGCAAAAGTGTCAGGATAAAAAGCGTTAATAGGAGAGACTGAGATAAGAGGGTGTCGGGGGGTGGGGGTGGGGGGATGTGTAAGAGTGCTGACGCCGGCAAAAATGCAAATTACACGTTGGGTTAATTGTTTGCTACGCTCTCCACTTCCCGAGATGTACTCGAGTAAATTAGCCCATCGATTCTATTGTGCAGCATGGGGCATGATACACTGGTTGTCTCGGCCCTCGCTACCATTGATCAGCCGGGTGGGGGTCCATGTTGGTGCATATCATGATATTTAATATTCCGTTTTATGAGCGCCTACAAAGGCTCATTAGAAAAATATGAGCCCCTGTGGTTACAGGACCCCATTTGACTTTCTGGATTCTGTAATGGTACCGGTGTATTTTGTAAAGCGAAGGTACAGAGACTGACGAGGACTGTGATCATCTGGTTTATGCGACATGCACCTTCTGTGCGGCGGCTGGCATTGGCTGACATCAGGCGACCCGAGAACCTGATACTCACCGTGTTGAGTTGTGAGGCAGGTGATCAGGGGCTCTGCCACGCGACATGCAATTAGACCCAACAGAGAAACTTTCATATCATCTCGGGACCCAGATAATTGCCCACAATCAGAAGACATACATAGAGCTAGCTAGCAGGGGCTCATGAGAATCCATGCCTATTGCAGATGGGACACTGTACGATGTCATGCAAGGACTTTGCAAAAACCTGCCCTGGGATACTCAGCATCCAGCTGTGGGGACTGACATGGGTTTGACAATCGGAGCTCGAACTCAAAGTTCTCGGAGAGTTTGGTTTTTCGGGCCGGTCGGGAATCAAAGGCCCGACTGAAAGTAATTTGTATAGCCACATATCTACACTCGGGTAAATGATGCGGGTATGAGGCTTTGATGATCAGAAACATGGTGACGACGGACAATGTCGGGCGGAATTCACGCCGGGGAAAGCTGCAGGTGGTGGTGGCCAAAGGCAGATGTAGCCGCAGCCTAATTCATACCTGTCTTCATGTTTCCAGAGCCAGATGGCCGAAATGAAGTCAATCGCACTGGTTGTCTCCCTCGATTCGCTACAGCGAATCGCGGGAGACAACCACTGTGGCTGAAGTTGTGTCCGTGTCGCGTGAAAGGACTATGACAGCTCAAGGCCGAGTGTCTGGTAGACAGATCTCAGCGACGCCGGCGGCCACGCGACGATCACGGGCAAATGTCGCCTTTCGAAATATGAGGCTGGAACGCGCTGAAAGAACTTTGTAGTGAGAAAAAATTAAGTCCCCAGACAAGCGATTGAAGAACTCCACCAGGGAGGCCCCTTTGGGGGCTTAACTGCCTGTCCCAAGTCAGGATAAAGGAGGAGGGTTAGGCGTGGGGCTAGCGACTCCACCCTGTAAAAAGAAACTTGCTACGGAAACGACAAACAGTCGCCTCAAGCACCAGACGGCGCAGAGAGGACTGAATGAATGAAGCGATTGAAGACGGTCCGATGAAACAGATGTGATCGGATTTGATTCACCTGATATGTTACTTGTTTACTTGTTACTTCTTCTTCTTCTTCCTCTTCTTTTTGGAGTCAAACGGGGGGTGGGGGTGAGGCCGGAAGAAGCTATCGCCGACAGCACTACCTGCGACAGTCCAGTCTCCGTAGAATGAAACGGGAGGCGGGGGTGGGGGGGAGGAGGAGGGGGCGAGGGGGGTAGTCATCTGGCCTATTTAAAAATAAAAAAAATCAAAATAATTTTTTTTTTTAATTTAAAAAGTTCCAACTGAATCATTTTGGGGGTAGGGTGCGGTATCTGCTCTCTCCCCCCTATTTTGTTTGAAGGGAAGACCTTTCTTCTCTCCCCCCCCCACCTCCTTTCCCCTCCCCCCAATGACTCCCCCGGGTTCCGCCAATGACACTAACTCAATGTTCACGGTGTTCAGTCGCCGATTCCGCATGCGACAAAGCGAGTTCGACGGAGCGTGGGAAAAGATAGGCAAGGTCCTTGAAATGTACGAGAGTGTATCTTCAGGCAAAACAATAGGCCCATGAACGACTACGACAGTCATCTAAAGATACGCAAAGGCCAGCTGAAAAGCTTCTCCACGTCGATCATAACTTGTGCCTCAAGCAGCGCCTGCGTGTTCAAACGATGTATATAAAGTCACGCAGCCAATTTTTACGTCTGCAAGATGCATATATTCTCATGAACCCCTGAAGTCCCCTGAAGGGGCTCATGAGAATCTATACCTCTTGCGGATCTTTACTTCGTAAACAGCTATTTTATTTCTCTGGTGATGTTACGGAGGACGCCAAGGCCGGAGATTACGAATGTTGTCACAAACGACCTACCGGCGTGCACGCCGACAGCGGTGCGCTTGGTGTGATAGGTCAAGTGTAGATTGTTAAAACGATAAAAATTGTACCTGAATGCTCGTTAATATTAATGACTGATCTGAGGGGAAAAGACAGTTGTACGTATCTTGATCAGATTTTAAAGGTGAAGACAGTTTCGATTCGATAAAGGCAGACAGTGTGATACATGTCGCTTTGGGATCTCCGCCGCCGTCGCAGTCGTAAAAGACACCAAAACCGTACACAACGTGAGAACAATACGACCAAACGGAAAACAATACACATGCATCAATGCTGCATGTGTATTGTTTTCCCTTTGGTCGTATCGTTTTAGTCCGGAGTTGGGCGACTACTCACAATAATAATAATAATAATAATAATAATAATAATAATAATAATAATAATAATAATAATAATAATAATAATAATAAAGGCAATAATAATTTATAATTATTAAAACCATAATATCCATGCACAACCAAAACCATGCACAAATCCGAAGATTTTATTTTTTTTTATTTTTTAAGAGGGATATTGGAGGAGATCGAAGGGGTTTAGACTGACAGTAAGGTCGAGGAGGAGTGCTGGGAGGTGGGGGGTGGGGGGGGGGTGGTCAACGGCACAAGCGACACCATCTACTGTCTCTTGTAGTTGTACCACAAAAGGAACCATTTTGAGAACCATTTCAGTGCGTCCCTACCCATCGCAAATCATTTCTATACACGTCACTGCCCTCTCGTCTCAGATTTCTGTGTAAGCAATTGTAACTACTAAAGTCGAAACGTCCTAGAAACCTACATTTCAAAATGCTGTGCCAAAACATCATTGCGCCGGCGTCATTCCTGAGCTACTTACGGCTGAGCGAGAAGCACGTCGATAATATACATTGCCGAGGGGCAGATCTAGGCTGGCGGGGTTTGTATGATAGCCCTTATGGCAGTTTTGAATCCCCCCCCCCCCCCCGCCCCCCCCCCCCCCATACACACTTCCCCCGAGATTTATTTTTAAGAAATCTCTCTCTCTCTCTCCCCCCCCCCCCCCCCCCACACACACACACACACACCCCTTCCCCTTCCCCGTCGTTTGATTTTCAATTTTAGCCAGAAAGCACGGTCCGGACTGGTTTTGTCGCATACAAAAAGCTGGACCCCGCCCCTCCTCCCCGGGAGGTATCTGATCTGCCCATGTTCCAGAACTCGTAGAAACTGATTAACCCATTTAGCCCCAACGTCCTACCGCAGCAGGAAATGGATCGACCATGATCATTCAAGGGGGGTGCCAGATTAGATTGGCGCCAAGCTAGGCACTACCCTTCAATTATCATGGTCAATACATCTCCTGCAACTGGTACATGTTCGTTAGGTGTCACCTCCCAAATTTGGGAAATGCGGCCGCGGGGGTTAAATGGGTTAATTTCAGAGATTTCATTGATCACCGCTGCATTAGATCCAGACCAAAAAGGTGACTGCCAAGCGTGAAACATGCAGAGAAACCCCCAACGGAAAAAGAACCACGCTTTAGAAAAGACACTAGTTAAAACACAATTTATTAATACTTTTCAAAATAGACAAACAAGTATAGAATTCAGTCGCTACTTATCTTGTCAGCGAAAAAAGCCGGACAGTAGCAACTGAACTGAAGGATGTGACGTCGGTAAAACAAACGAAAAACGGTAAACACCCTTTTTCTTTTGTTTTACGTCACATCTTTCAATTCAGTGAAATATTAATAAATTGTGTTGTAATTGTCTTTTCACAGTAATTGTGTTTCTTTCTCCGCCGTTGGGTTTTTCTCTGCGTTAGATCCGCAAACACGGCCTACCTGCAATGACCTACAGTTGGCACTGCGAATGAAAAGCGGGAACGGAAAGATATGTGGTCAAGTCTTCGCACTGGTTGACCCGCGCGGACTTTTGCCTTTGATCTTCGCTTCACTGTGTATTGTAGCTGTAAGGGACCAGGAGTTCCGTGACCACTCGACTGGGCAGTCTATATGTTGGCCTACCTTCTTCTACAGTGTCTGTCATAGGTCTTTCAGTGTAACAGTAACACATTTACCCTACGCCCTCAAGTCATGAAATGACCAAATTTGGGAACTGTCCCCTGAAGCCTACATTATGTACAGTAGACGGATGAACGACAATAGCGAAGGCCGGGTGGTGGTAAGCTGAGTATTCTGGCACTACCCTTAAACTGTCATGCCGTCTCGTATTGTGTCAGGGTTGAATGGGCCAGTTAACCAATTTAGCCCCGACGCACAACAGATGCAGATGGATCGACCATGATAATTCAAGGGTAGTGCCAGATTAGCTTGGCGCCTGATGGCGCCAAGCTAAGCTGGTACTACCCTTGAATTGTCATGGTCGCCGGATCCATCGCCCGCAACCGCAATTGTTAGGTGACACCTCTAACAGCCTTGGAGTAAACTGGGTTAAACTTGGCGGAAACAGGTGGATATAAATGAGTCGACGTGACCACACTGCCGAAGGGATATTAACCCTTTTTATCCTGATACACTATTGCTTGAAGTAAATTTGACTATGATAGTTCAAGGGTGGTGCCGGAATAGCTTGGCGCCTGACAAGCAGGCTTACAACTGAAGAGATGAACTACAGATAACAAGTGTCTTCTTGATCACAGTACGTCAGTGACGGCGGTGACAGATATACTCTGTTGTGTGATAACATACGAGGGAGCGTGTTTGGTACTTGACAACTTACAATTTTTGATGTTGAAAAAAAAACAACATTAATGTGGCTGGGACGGGTTTTTTTTTTTTTTTGTTTTGTTTTGTTTTTCATTGCCCCTTCTAGTCCAATTCTACTACTGATGAAGGCAGTCGTTTAGAGAATAAAACGTAATCTTACAGATTCTACAATAAACTGTGAGGATGATTTTTTATACCCCCTCCCCTCCCCCCTCCCCCACCACCACCACCACCACCACCACCCCCGCCCCGTAATTGTTTTTAGAAGGTTTCACGTCAAACATAGTGCAACGATTTTTACAACTAAATACTGTTCATAATTTAAACAGCTCTATTGAAACTGAAACAAAAGGTGAATGATGCAAACATAAAATGTAAAAACACTTACTTAGTTTAGCTCTCAAATATTTGTGTGCACTGGAATGTTGTGTCACCTAATGTAAGCTTACTGCATACCGCAGGCCACGTCTATCATCGTCAATTTCGTCTGTCTTCTGATTGCCAGTCAGTTACGCGACCGCTCCGCCAGACGTTACAAGCGACGCGATTGGTTTATCAGTCGTGCGTTATACCCAGAAAGACCCCTCAGTCTTTGGAAGGCTGCGCATAATGTCCTCCTAGAAATGTGCACAGGCAAGAGGCGTAGATTCTCATGAGCCCCTGCTTTGCAGGGACTTATGAGAATCTGTGCCTCTTGTAGATGGAGTGAGCAAGGCAGCGGGATTGTTAGGTGCTACAGCGCACGCCTTCAGCCGAGTTTCACGGTTGGCTAATCAAAGGCCGAGCGGACTTTTATCTTTTCCGGCACACTTTGTTCTCGGGCTGATCACAGTGCTATAAAAATGTTTTATTAGAGTCTGCCAAGTCAGGCATTATCAATATTGACATTTCAAACGGACGAAGCAGCTTGGCGTGCAACTGGCGTTCCATCGCTCAGACCCTCCAATCTTCAAGAGGCATAGATGTTCATGAACACTTACAGGCGCAGGGGCTCATGAGAATCTATGTACCTTGCGGACCAGTAACACGCGTCAAACTGAGGGGGTTACTCAGAGTTGAGCACGCAACTGAATGAGTGGCAATCGGCAGAACCTAAGATATGCCGAAAAACTGATGGCATAGAAAGCTGTGTGATGGTAGATAAAACGTGGACGTTCACGCTTTTCCTGCCGATGTCGTACGTAGTATAGGTAAAAAGTAGCTGAAGCCGAGGGACTGCCAAACGCTTGCTCCGTGGACCATGCGACCTGGGACTGCCTTTGATGTAAGGGCCGAAAACACCGAGAGAGCATGACCGAGAGTGTCTTTTTACCTGCAGTACCTTATCAAATGAAGAAAAACGCTGGATCAACCGCGAATCACAGCTGTCAATGCTCCTTTATGAATCGTTGAGTCCCTTCATTACTGAGAAAAAACAAGTGAACACCGTTGGTTGGTTAGTTCGGGGTTCAACTCATTCGAGACGTGCCGCCTCCGACCCGGATACGCGGCTTAGAGGCGGCACGTCTCGGATGAGTCACGTCCACGCCACCGGAGTGATAATGGACGGCCCTAACTGGCGGGTTATGGGGGCGGTACAGGGACAGCTATTGCCTATAGAGTACGACCTGAACACTGATCAATTCGGCCGCAAAGCAACTGTGCCACTTTGATTTACCAGGACTTTTAAAGGTGAACACCGTCCAAAAGCGATACATATTCATGCAGTTGCGGGGACTCATGAGGATCTATGATTTTTGCTGCCACCACACCGTCCCGCCGTGTTCCTTGGGTGGCTAGGGCTCTTTGGCTCTGAATTAACGAAAAAGCGTTAAATTTGTACACTGCCATATGCAAGCTACATTATAGTACTTACAAATAAGGATATAGACCAATGGCTTTAGTTCAAGGGTAGTGCCAAAATAGCTTGGCTCCAAGCTATTCTGGCACCACCCTTGAACTATTTTAGTCAAACTTATTTCACACACAGGTATATTCCGAATGATAAGGGTTAACTATTCCGACCCACTACCGCCCCAAGCAGGGATACATTTCTCACCGAAGACGCCTCTGCAAGTTACGAAAGTCGTTATAAGGTGTAAATGAACTAATCACAGCTATACTACAGATACTGAATCCCCCAGATAACGTGATTAAGTATGTGTTTTGATTGCGTCATTAACGTACGCTTAGACTGTTGATGTTGGTTCAAAATCTCTTGATGTAATCATCGCCATGAGTAAACCAAGAGGCAATTACATTCTAATGAGCATTTTGATTATTTCACCAAAGAAGTCTGGTGAAACTGTACCCCAAAATTCCCCTCAGGTCTAAACAACGGGTGTCTAACTCAGTTTAGTTCAAAACCGTCGCTAGTAACTTTGTGTCACTGTCTGAGCCTTCAAGCAAAACTGCCAGTTCTCTCGTATTTAAAAAGGCGGCATTGGAATAATGTCCTAGATTTATATTCAGATTACTCCATTAACTCATTCTACCCCAGACACACCACAGGAAGATAAGAATCGACCATGATAGTTCAAGGGTGATACCAGAATAGCTTGGCGCCTATGGGCGCATGTATAGCATATGGAGAACAACCTGAACAAGGTATCAATTCAGGCGCACTGCAGCTTTGTCACTTTGAGTTTAGGACCTTTTAACTGACATGTTGTAGAACAAGCCCGTCTTTGGCAATGACTGATAATGGACAGCCATAGGGGGCGGGCTATAAAAGACAAGGGCACCTCCAGCTTATGGAGAAACCCGCTTAAACACTGATCAACTCAGGTGCACTGCAATTGTGCCTCATTGATATGACACGGCCTATTCAACAGACGTGCGGCTATGGAACAATTAACTCATTCGCGGCCACCGCACCCAGAGTTGCCAACCCTCACTCATCAACACTCCGACAAGGCGGCTCGGTGGCCGCGGGGTGCCGTATTGCTCACATACGAACAGAACAACCACTCGCATGATATTGATTTGTTTCATCTCAAAGAGGAATAGATGCTCATCCGCAAACCCGATACAGCTTTGTCAGCTGAAAGAGGCATGCGTTTCCCTCATAGACCCCTGCTGGCTATCAGAAAGCGGTATCAGTAGATTCTCACGCACTTCCACATGCTGTGCTGGGTTCTTTGAGGACGTATGTCTATTTTGTTCTGCCGCATTCACAATCCACAGTGTCGTTCGAACATATGAAGACGGGGTGGAACGCGTATGGACTTTCCCCCCCCCCCCCCCCCCCCGCACACATCCGAGACGTGCCGAATCCGGATACGCGGCTTTACGCCGCGTATCCGGATGCGGCACGTTTCGAATGAGTCACAACCGACGGAGGTTGATATGCCCGCATTTAATCATGAACTCAGTTCTGTCGTTTGCGTGACACACACTATGATATCAAGGTAGTGCTAATATAAAGGACCGTCTCAATTTAAAACCTCCTAAATAAATAATTTTGCGAAGAACCCTTGTGTTCTTAGATAACCATGTTCACCACAACGGGTCATTGCGACTGTCGCCTTTATTTAAACTTGTACATAGTGGAATTTTACTTTTCTTAACTTGTATATATGGTCCTTTTAAACTTTTCTTAATCCTTATTAAAGAATGTAATGCAGTTCTTATTACTAAGGACCCTTGTTGTTGTGGGTAAGCGGCCTTGGTGCCTTGGACACTTCATTAGGTACAAAGCGTATGTCGTGTGACTTTGATCACTGACTATTAATGTTTTATACAACTTTTTACCCCTCCCCCCCCCCCCTCCCTTTTTTTTTTTTTTTTTTTTTTTTCCCCACCATGCTTAATTGCTAGTCCCCCATACCCTAGTTGGTCGTGAGGACAGTAAATTGGAAATAATGAATGAATGAAAGGACCGTCTGGCCGACGTCGGCTGCAGTGGGCCCCGCAACGACTGCAGCCGATGTCAGCCAGAGGACCTTTAGCTTACTGGCTTGTCAATGTCCATCTGATATTGCTCACGAACAAGAGTTACAGTGCTCAGTAATTCTCATGCGGAGGAGCTCGGCTGGTTTTCGCCCTGATAATATTATTTTTTTCATTTAAACACCCAGTAAGCAAAAGGTCCTCTGTCCGACGTCGGCCCGCCTTAGCTGAACCACCCTTGAACACATCCAATGTCGGCCCGAGGACCTAAAGTTCACTGGGACACCTGATAAGCAAAAGGCCCTTGGGCCGGCGAGGGCCACAGTGGGCCCGCGGCGGCACGGTAGTGCTTGGGTCCACTGCGGCGGACGTCGGCACGAGGACCTTTGCTCACGGGGCCGGTGCGCTGGTGCTGCTGATGTAGCCAGCCGTCACCAAATGGCCTCCTCTCTTAAGTTCCACGTCAAAATGGAAGTGAAGTGAACCCTCGAATTCTGTTTCTCTGCACGAGTAACAGATTGTGACTGATACCAGGGGGATCCGGGCATGCGGCATCCTGGTGAGTCCGGCAGTGTCACGAAGATCTGTGCCTCTCGCAGTCGGACCGAGTCGCGCAATTTCTCAGGTGAGAGATCAAACCAACACATCAAAATAAATTTGATTGTTAGATCAAAGGCAGACTCAATCAAACTCGTGCCTTTTGTTATTCCAGGTGTGACAAGCAAAATGAACACGTTCGCAGCATCAAAGGCACAACCAGGTATAGCGAAAATGATTACCTTTTGTTGGTCCACGCATTCAGTGCGGCCAACGGCAGTCATTTACAGTTGTTTCAAAGAAGAAAACTATTTTTTTGTTGGCTGATCTCCGAGCCTTTTCAATAACATCAAAACAATTTTTTAATGTCATGGACCAGTTTGGACATGAACTATGTTGTTTTGGGGGCTTTTTGTAATTTACGTTTTTTAGTAACATCAAAACAGTTTTTATATCGTGAAAACATTTTGAACATAAACTAGTTTGTTGTTGGCTGATCTATTTTCTGTAACATCAAAACGGCTGGGTTTCTTAATATCATCAAAACAGGTTTTCACATAATGGATCACAAACTGTTTTGTTGTCGCTGTTCTTTGTTCCTTCTCTCTCTCTCTCTCTCTCTCTCTCTCTCTCTCTCTCTCTCTCTCTCTCTCTCTCTCTCTCTCTCTCTCTCTCTCTCTCTCTCTCTCTCTGATTGCATGTGTGTGTGATGAGTATTATTATTTTTTCTGTATAAAATGATGCTATTGGGTTTTGTATGTACATATATATTTTATAGTTTCCCTTCTTTTTTATCCTGTAGATGTTAGCAACGGCAAGTTTGTAAAATGACGATTTGTTTTCTGTCAAAACTTTTTACCGTTGAAAAATAAAGTTTCATCATCATCATCATCATCATCATCTCTCTCTCTCTCTCTCTCTCTCTCTCTCTCTCTCTCTCTCTCTCTCTCTCTCTCTCTCTCTCTCTCTCTCTCTCTCCATAACATCAAAACAGTTCACAAACAGCATCCAAGAGCTCTACCTCTTTGATATCGGCTTTGAATTGATCCCTTGATCCGCTTTTTACACATTGGTAATTGAGAACAAATGTAATTGATGACAAAAAGAAAGGTGGACGGGAACGCTTTTACTGAGTCATACTGGCGAAACAGCCACCGTTAAGGTTAATCACAAGGTTGTGCACGCCTGCTTACCTGTGCGAAAATGAGAATTAACCCTTTGGATTTCGGCAGCGCTTGTTGTCGAGGTGATTCCTGCAGGAATCACCTCGACAACAAGCGCTGCCGACAGCCAAAGGGTTAGGCCTCCATTTCACAGGAATCGCCTTGACAAAATGCATTGCCGACAACCAGATCAACATGTGACATTTTCAGCAACAACGACTAGTTTTGTGTCTGCTGTTCACCTTGGCAACAAGCGCTACCTACAGCCTAAGGGTTAAACCCCATTTTCACAGGAGTCATCTTGACAAAATGCACTATAGGTCGTTTGACATCGGAGCGCACAACGAAGAGCCATTTTACTATACCAGTATTAGAACAAATATCATTCAGTGACAGTTGACCCAATACGATTCACTGTTAAGAAACTCGAACGATGTGTCAGTTTGGCTGTACTGTCGTAAACATTCGAATTTTTTTTTTCATTAAATGACTGATTTTACATCCCTAAATGTGCCCCGGATATATTAAGCGCAGTATCACAAAAATCCATTTTCACGACGTGAATTATCCAAGTTTAACTCATTCTACCCCAACACCGAAATCCTTAAATGTTGCCGTTGTCCTCTGAAGACTGCATCGCTGTGCAGGACACAGATCGACCATGTAGTTCAAGGGTGATGCCAGAATAGCTTGGCGCCCATAAGCGCCAAGCTATTCTGGCATCACCTTGAACTATCATGGTCGATCTTTATCTTGCTGTGGTGGCTCTGGGGTAGAATGAGTTAAACCTGAAACAGCGCAGACATACATGAAATCTGCAGGCTTGACCTCGATACTGGGATATTTCCTTTCTTTTCACAAACTCATTTTTTACGACTGTACAGCATAGTCGACAAATCATAGGAGTTCAGTAAAAAAAATATCGTGGAATTACCCTGCTGTCCATTGCCGGGAAAATTCTCGCAAGGCTGCTCCTGAATCGACTGGTACATGCCATCGCTGAAGACCACCTCCCAGAGGGCCAGTGTGGCTTCAGAGCCAACAGGAGTAACACCGACATGGTCTTTGTGCTGAGACAGCTTCAGGAGAAGTGCCGCGAGCAGAACAAAGGGTTGTACGTAACGATTGTCGACCTAACAATAGCGTTTGACACTGTGAGCAGGCAAGGCATGTGGCAGATCCTGGAGCGACTTGGCTGTCCCCCGAAGTTCCTCATCATGATCGTCCAACTCCACGAGGACCAGCAAGGCCAGGTCAGACTGAACAGTGACCTCTCAGAACCATTTCCCATTCTCAACGGCGTGAAGCAGGGCTGCGTGCTGGCACCGACCCTCTTTACCATCTTATTTAGCATGATGTTGAAGGAGGCCACAGTGGACCTCGACGATGACGACGCAGTGTACATAAGGTATCGTCTCGATGGCAGCCTGTTCAACCTCAGACGACTGCAGACCCACACCAAAACCCTAGACCGACTGATTCGTGAGCTGCTCTTTGCTGATGACGCTGTCCTCGTTGCACACACAGAGAGAGTGTTGCAGCGCATCACGTCCTGCTTCGCAGATGCTGCCCAGCTCTTTGGACTCGAGGTCAGTCTGAAAAAGACAGAGGTCCTTCATCAGCCGGCACCCAAGGAAGAGCATCGCCCTCCCCACATCACCATCGGCGAGTCCGAACTGAAATCTGTACACCAGTTTGGCTGCATCATCACGTCAGACGCCAAGCTGGACAAGGAGCTGGACAACAGGCTGGCAAAAGCGAACAGTGCTTTCGGGCGACTATTCAAGCGGGTGTGGCACAATCAACAGCTGAATAAAGGCACCAGGATCAGCGTGTACAGAGCTGTTGTCCTCACCACCCTGCTGTATGGTTCCGAGTCCTGGGCCCTCTACCGCAGCCAACTACGACTCCTCGAACGCTTTCACCAGCGCTGCCTGCGTACCATCCTCAGCATTCACTGGAGTGACTATGTCACCAACGTCGAGGTCCTTGAACAGGCGGAAACTGAGCATCGAGGCTTTGCTGCTGCGGACCCAGCTTCGCTGGGCGGAGCACGTCTACAGGATGGAGGATCATCGCCTTCCCAAGATCCCTCGGCTGTTCGGTGAGCTCGCCACTGGACACCGAGACAGAGGGACACCAAAGAAGAGATACAAAGACGGTCTCAAGAAGTCACTTAGTGCCTGCCAAATCGACCACCGCCAGTGGTCTTCGCTTGCTGCGGACCGCGACACCTGGCGCTCCACCATTTACAAGGCAGCCGTCTCCTTTGAGGACTCTTGCAGAGCTAACCTTAATGACAAGCGGCTTAGGAGAAAGAAACAGAGTTGTCGAAACTCAGAACCCTGACCAGACCTTCCCCTGCAGCCACTGCGGTCGAACCTGCCTGTCCCGGATTGGCCTCCGCAGCCACGAACATGCCTGCAGACGACGTGGGCAACCCCTATAGAATCTTCGTTCGCGAAGTCAAGCCAAGATATATATATATATATATAATATATATATATATATAATATATATATATATATATATATATATATATATATATATATATATATATATATATATATATATATATATATATATATATATATATATATATATATATATATATATATATATATATATATATTATAAGTTATTGGTCGGAGGGGTTCGCTACACGGACCCTTGTAGGCCTGAGGGAGGTCAAAGGAATCATTGTACCCCGAAGACCAAAGGCCTGAGGGGTACAATGGTTCCTTTGACCTCCCGAAGACCTACAAGGGTCCGTGCAGCGAATCCCTCCGACCAATAACGTATTTGTTTTCATTCCTCCACTATTTTCGTAAAAGAAATCAAGAAGACATCTTGCGACCTGGATCACGCCAGACATGACTGATGTCAAAGGAATATACCTTTATACATATAGACTTATGACGTAATTTAAAATATGTCATGACGTATTGCCGTCTCCAGTACTGAGTGTGCTTCAGTGTTGTTTCGAACACTAAGTATCTTTGTACTTTAGAACGTTTGGCGATCTTTTATAGAACCAAACTGGCATCCAAGATGCGTCATCGAGAGGGCTACAAAAACGTCCGCCATTTTTCGCTACAGGGGTTTTATATCACGGTCACATGGTACGGTTTGCGCTAAAGTGACCAAACCAAACAGACATCTTGCGACCTGGATCACGCCAGTCATGACTGACGTCAAAGGAATATACATTTATACATAATAGACTTATGACGTAACTTAAAATATGCCATGACGTTGCCGTCTCCAGTACTGAGTGTGCTGGTTGTTTCGAACAACACTAAGTAACTTTGTACTTTAGAACGTTTGGCGATCTTTTATAGAACAAAACTGGCATCCAAGATGCGCCATCGAGAGGGCTACAAAACGTCCGCCATTTTTCGCTACAGGGGTTTTTATATCACGGTCACATGGTACGATTTGCGCTAAAGTGACTGGTCGTGTGACGTAGGGAGGAAAACATATATATATATATATATATATATATATATATATATATATATATATATATATATATATATATATATATATATATATATATATATATATATATTATATATATATATATATATATATATATATATATATATATATATATATATATATATATATATATATATATATATATATATATATATATATATATATATATATATATATATTCTATGACCGACCGATGGCTTCTTGGCCTTGTTGCCACTAGCCGCGGCCGATGCAAATCTCTATAGGGCCACAGCCCTTGTGCTGTCGGAGATTGATGGAAATTAAAAATACAGGTTTAACTTACTAAATTAATATATAAATAAAGTTGAAATAAGTAATGATATTTTTGTTATACTTATAATATTAATAATTTAAGACACTTACACTGCCGGAGATCCAAATGGCATGTCTGTAGGCTGTAGATCAACAGACATGGTGAGTGCGATCCGCACAGCTGATCTAAAACAGTGATGCAGCAGGTCTGACCAGGACCCCGGCCAATTAGTAAACAGCAAAGAGTCGAGATAAGGGAAAATTTAAAATACAGGGTCAAAGTAATAAAGTAATAGAAAAAGAAAACAAAAAGTTGAAATAAAGTAATGAATTAAATTAAACCCGCTTAATTAAAAAATAAATTTAAGTTTTTATTCCTAGGACTGTTGCTGTTGGCCTTTCGGCCCCGGTGCCTTTGGTCACTCCGCACGTTCATCACAAGACTGCGGTGCGTTGAGCCGCCCCCTCAGAAACTATAGGAAACATAGATACCTACTATATCCACAAATTCTCCGATGGCTTCTTGGCCTTGTTGCCACTAGCCGCGGCCGACGCAAATTCCTATAGGGCCACATCCCTTGTGCTGTCGGAGACTGATGGACTACAAATACAGGTCTAATGTACTAAATCAATACCTACCTATCTCTCCAACTTACTTCACCCCTACACTCCTTCCCGCTCCCTCCGCTCCGCCTCCGACCCTCTCCGACTCCTCATCCGCCGCACCAAACTCAGCACTTTCGGCCCCCGCTCCTTCTAAGTATACGGTCCATCCACCTGGAACACTCTCCCACTCTCCGTCAGAAACACTCTCTCTCCTCCTTCCAGTCCGCCCTCAAAACTCACCTCTTTCAACAGTTCTAGCACTATATCACCACACTCCCCACCCCAAGCTGACCGTCGTAATGTTTTTTTCACTATTTGTGGTACGTGAGTCTTTGTCTAAAGCGTGCGCATGCGTGTGCGAGTTGTGAGTGCGCGCTTAGAGTTATAATTATTATAAGATAAGCGCATTATAAATACCGTAATTATTATTATTATTATATATAAATAAAGTTGAAATAAGTAATGATATTTTTGTTATACTTATAATATTAATAATTTAAGACCCTTACACTGCCGGAGGTCCATCATGGTCCAAATGGCCTGTCTGTTGGCTGTAGATCAACAGACACGGTGAGTGCGATCCGCACAGCCGATCTAAAACAGTGATGCAGCAGGTCAGACCACTACGGGACCCCGGCCAAATAGTAAAAAGTAAAGAGATAAGGGAAATTAAAAACACAGGGTCAAAGTAATAAGTGAAGCAGCAGACAAAAAAAAAATTGAGTTAAAGTAACGAATTAAATTAAACTTGCTCTCAAATCCTCACCCAGTCAAATTGCTAATATTTGCGTGGCTGCAGGTCAGTCGCGCGGCCTCAATACTGCCGGCTATATAATCCCTTAACCCTAATTAATATATGCCTACTCTAATTAATATATGCCTAATTTTTAATTTTCTAGCATTTTAATTCATTTAACCATGCTTCCTATCAATCCATTTATATATAATTATAGGCTCTTTTAAACTTGTTTTAAACAAAAATACTCCAAATAAAATAGCACATACTACTGAAATATGTTTGACTCCTAATTTTTAATCAATCCAGACCAAAAAGGTGACTGCCAAGCGTGTAATATGCAAAGAAGTACCCAACGGAGAAAGAAACACGCTTAGAAAAGACGGGTACAACACAATTTATTAATATTTCGGGTAAATACCCTTTGTCAAAATAGACAAACAAACAAACAGAGAGATTAGCCGCTACGGCAGAAGGAATGTGGCAACTCTATGTGGCAATTTAAGACCAAGAGTTGCCTTAGTGCCCCCGCACCAACATAGCAGTGCTGGATCGCCGCTCGGCTTTGGTCCTGCCGGCCCTCTACAACCTCCCGGTCCACCCCGCGTTGCCCCTCCCTTGCCCCCGCCGCCCCTCCCCTCCCCCCCCCCCCCTACAACACCAAGTTAAATCTGCTAGTCCCCCATACATTTTTTAATGTTAGTCGGGACAGTAAGCTGGACTGAGTAGTAGTCTATGACCGATCTATCTGCCGTTGTTGTGGCTTAATCTTCTCAGTCAGTGTGGTATGCGGCGGCAAGGATCAAGATCACAGGCGGCAGTCGAGACAAGAACGATCTGAAATTTCACGTAGTCCCATGCAAGGTATGGGTTAATAATTTCAAATCACCCTTGCGTCAACCGCTGCCTATCCGAATTGCCTATTCCGTAACCCCCCCCCCCCCCCCATGCCCCCCCCCCCCATAGACACACACACACACACACACACACCTCCACACCATTCTCACTTTTGCCCCCCCTCCGGACAGTAGCTCAACGCCCCCCCCCCCACCCCCCTACACACACACACACACACACAAACACATACACCCCTCTCTGGACAGAAGTCCCCCCCCCCCCTCACACCCACTTTTCAAACCCCCCGAATCCAGATCGAACCCAGTGGATCAAACAAACTTGAAGGGCTTCAACACTCCTCATTTGGGGGTGGGGTGGGAAAAATGGGGCCGGGGGGAGAAGTCTATACTGAAATGGAAAATTACATAGCACTTTTTAACGTTTTTGTTTTTACGCCGGACAACACGCCTCCCCAAACCTCCCCCGACCCCGAGATCCGGCCCTGGAACAAACCAGCCAAGCCTGCAGACTAGTGGTGCGTAGTGCGTAGGCACAGTTGGTTGGTTAGTTCGGATTTAACGTCCACAGCACCGAGGTGATCATGGACGGCCCTGACGGGCGGGTTATGGGGGACAGGGAAATCTATTGCCTATGGAGTACGACCTGAACACTAATCAACTCAGGCGCATTCCAACTGTGCCACTTTGATTTACCAGGACCTTTCAACGGACATGCTATTGAACAAATCCGTTTTTTCTCCCTGGATTGTGAGTCCAGCTACCGGGGCCGGGACGGGATTCGAACCCACGACCCGGCGATTCCCTTCGCTCTCCTGCTCCGACGTTTAACCGCCTGAGCTATTTCGGACTCTTTAATAGGCACAGTTGTTGATAGCATGTCCTTTGTACCACCACGGACCCTGAACCTCACAACCTGAAAAACAATAGAAAACAAAGACATATTATAAGGACGCGCAAGAGGCATTGATTCGCATGCGAGTCCCTGCGGACGCAGGGGCTCATGAGAATCTATGCCTCTTGCAAATGGACGGTGTGATTTCGCTGTGGGAGTTCCGACCAACACCCATTTGGTTAATTTACTTGAAACTCTCCGTACGAATAAGTGATCAAAGCCCCCGATGACTGGCTGCCAATTATGGCAACATTCCTCTTCTTTAGCTGTATAGTCGTCGGCGTAACTGGGAAACCTCGTATCTGACACACATTCGTGTGCCAGATACGAGGTTTCCCAGTTACACTGACGCAGGATTGGTAGCTTCAGCGACCACGAGAAGTCCCCAATCTAGTTGTTCTCTGCGGTCGCACTTTTGCCAACTGACGACATAGCCTAGTGCGTGCGCTTCCATTATGTGCCCATATCTACGCTTAGCAAACGTAAATGACAAAAATGGGGGAATCTGAGCTTGCACGGTGACGCAGAAGTCAAAGCGAACTTTTTCTTTCTTTTTTTGTTCAAGCATTACTCAAGAACAGAGGTGATGTTTTGTTGTTGTTGTTTTGTTTGTTTGTTTGTTTCTGAATGTGTTTGCTGTGAATTTAGGGCCAAGTTTATTGAGAGAGAGAGAAAGCGGAACTACAATACAGCCGCTGCGCATGGCGTTGTTTTTTCCTGCACTGGCTTTTGCCCTGTGACCTGCACGCAGCCTGTGAGGTATATTTACAGCAACACGGGGAAATCCTGCAACATTCTGGCCAATCCTTGATTGGGAAGTATGATGTAATATGGTCACGTGATTTACAGTTTTACAGACCCTGACAGTAGGGAGGGGTCTGCGGGAGAATCCTGACGACATGCCGGGAGACTGCGTATGGGGCCACGTTTGTAAGGTGGTCACAATAACATTTTGCTGGCCTTTGATTTTGAAACTCACAGACTAGCACACATTTCTAGGCCAGATACGTATGTTATTGTTCTTGTATTATCTCGTCAAGAGTCAGTGTGGTGATATGTACAATAATAATTTGTTAAATGTACCTACAGCTAGTCATTTATTCATAATGCATTGCATGTTCTAAAACAAAACAGCTACACATTTTGACTGATTTAATCCATTACACCGTGACGCATTTTTAATATTACAAACTTGCTTATTGTCCTACGATGGCTACACTATAGATCAGGAATCAATCATTTTAGTTCAAGGGTGGTGCCAGAATGATAGTTTGGCTCCTCAGGCGCCAAGCTATTCTGGCACCACCCTTGAACTATCATAGTCAAATTAATTTCAAGCAGTATGGAATCAAGATGAAAAAGGTTAAGCCCTCGAGTCTTTGGCTGCTACTGACGATACATTGTACGACTCAACGTTTTCAAGTTACGCGTCTTGTCCGTCTGCTGGCAGCAGCAGCAGCAGCAGCTAAGAGGTTAATCTTGTAGGCATTTCACTGCCCCTTATTACTCGCCCTTGAGCAATGGCTATGACTTACCCGCTGAATCCGTGGAAAATTCAGATCATGGAAACAGAGGAAGAGGTTTGGGAGGGAGAAGTTACTAAAATAATTAACCCTTTAGCGATCGGTAGCGACTTTTGTCGCGATGATTCCTGCAGGAATCATCGCGACAAAAGTCGCTACCGACCGCTGAAGGGTTAATGACATTAACACATTACATCCTGCGGCTGACTTTTAAAAAAAAATCTCTTGCTATTGTCCTATGAAAGCATTGCAGATTAGGAGATAGATCAACCATTTTAGTTCAAGAGTGGTGCCAGAATAGTTTGGCGCCTCTGGCGCCAAGCGGCTATTTTGACACCACCCCCATTGAACCGATATCATAGTCAAATTAATTTCATGCAGTAGTGTATCAGGATGAAAAGAGTTAAGAGTATCATAGGTAAATGAAGTATCAACTGTAAAATTCAAAAACTGAACTGAGAGACCTATACCGCCGGTAGACGGACCGACAAACAAACAAAAGTTCAGTTTATCTTTTCCAAGCAATGCTTCGATTGCTAAAATTCGCCATTAAAACGTTGTCCTCAGTGTTGTCTTACGGAGTAAGGTTTTCCTATCCATCTTTTCACACCCCATGTGAGTAGGCACACGACTGAAAACAGAGGTGTCGTTATATGTCCCGTCGGGAAACTCTCCTGCGTAGCAAATGAGAAAAGTCTTTCATTTGACTGACAAAACTCAAACTTTGTCCTTTTGTGCAGTATTATCGTAAGACACTAATACATGTATCAAAAGGATTTATGAAGGAAAAATGACTACACACTACTGCTTTTATTGCTAGGAGAGTTGTTTTAACCAGCGATGTTGGTCGGCTGGTTAGTTCGGGGTTCAACGTCTACGGCACAGGAGTGATGATGGCCGACGGCCCTACTGAGCAAGCGGGTTATAAGGGACGGACAGCTATTGCCTATGGAGTACGACCTGAACACTGATCAATTCGACTGAACTGCAACTGTGCCACTTTGACTTACCAGGACCTTATAACTCATTCAGCCCTGACACGACACCACAGCAAGACATGGACCGAGCATAATAGTTCAAGGGTGGTGCCAGAATAGCTTGGCGCCCATAGGCGCCAAGCTATTCTGACACTCCCTTGAACTATCATGCTCGATCCTGTCTCTAGAATTGTAATACAGTCCTTCAGAGGGCCGCGAACTTCAAAATTTGGGGATCAGCTCGGTCCTGGGGCAGAATGTGATAACGGACGTGCCGCTGTCTGAACAAGCTCAGTCGTCGTTTTGCCGGTTTCATTTGACTGACGACACTCGAACAGTACCTTTCGTGCAGTACTATCGTAAGACACTGATACCAAAAGGATTCATGAAGGAGATACTACAAACTATTGCTATTTCCAGGAGAGAGTTGTTTTACAGCAAAGTTGGAAAACAAACTCATTATCATTTCTGGGGCTCAGGGGTCTATTCATGTGGTAAGTCAGTCTGTAGATGCGCTGACCGCAGACAGACAAGGTGACTGACTTGGGACGCGACCAAGAACACAGACACTGAGTACTATCACTGTCCGTACTCGTGTCATTGGCGTCATCTCCAATGACGTCCTCGGTCTGACCTGGACAGACAAACAGAGTAAAACCTATCCGGAACTAGCAAGAGGCATAGATTCTCACGGACCCCTGCGATAACAGGGGTTTATGAGAATCTATGCCTCTTGCGGATGACTCTGAAAGGCGGATCCGGCTGCGAGCCCATACTCTTCTTTTAGGTGTATCCGTAACCATCCTCCTAATTCCTAACAAGCATCACTTCAAAGCGCTGCGCCGAAACCGATATCACTGCCGCGGCGGAGTTCAAATGGAGAGAGGCAGCTTAGGCGCGATGCAGAAGATGTTCCGTGGCTATAACGCGGCTTTGGTTACGCCTCTTGGGTGCTGGCCCTTTGAAGTGTGGATTCGCCACTTTGCAACGGTGACGTAACACTCCTGGCGAAAGCTTGCACTTTCAGGCCGGGGAGTATATCGCCGGTACAGGCTGTGGCCGCGAAACATCTTTAAAGTCAATCGTCTCGGCCGAAATAAAAAGTTCTGTTCCATGGCGCGAAACATTAGTGAATCGCCACGGCCGAATCATCATCATCATCATCAGTCCCTTGCCCGAACTGGGCGTTGGGGGGACTGAAAGGCAGCAGCAACAGACAGTGCTCTCCACTGAGTTCTATTTTGGGCGGTGGCAAGCAAGTCTGGCATCTCGAGTTCGGTCCATTCTTTTATGTTTGCGACCCAACTCTTTCTCTGACGACCTCGCCGACGACTTCCACGGCCGAAACTTCACTGTAAACAGTTCTGTTCCATGCTCATTTCTTGTGAGTTCTTCTGACCCGGCCTTTTTGAGTCTGGCTGATCCGGCGGCAGACGACTTTAGTTGTACCGTCCGTTCCCACCTTACTGGTCGGCGTTAACCCGGCCTTTAGTCCCTTCCAAAGGACTGACACAGTATACTAGTGTTGTTGAAGAAACTCTGTGCCAATGACCAATGAAACGGCCACTTGACAATCGCCATCCACTAGTTGGTTTCAGCAAGAGACATAGATCCTCATGGGCCCCCAGAGTCGCGGGGGCTCTTAAGGATCTACGTCTCTTGAAGTTGGAGCGTGTCAGTTTACGTTTTCTGGTCAGTACTGAAGGGATTAAGGTCATAAATGAACCCTTCCATACTGACAGTGTCACATAACTCAGTTAACTACACTGTCTAACCCATATCATTCGGAATACACCAGTGTGTGAAATAAGTTTGACTAAAATAGTTCAATGGTAGTGCCAGAATAGCTTGGCGCCTCTAGGCGCCAAGCTATTCTGGCACTACCCTTGAACTAAAGCCATTGGTCTATATCCTTATCTTTAGTAATATAATGTAGCTTGCATATGGCAGTGTACAAATTTCAAGCTTTTAGCCTCAGTATGATGTGGGTATGGAAAACGACGTAAACACCGTCTCCGCATCAGTCAAGTTGATTCTTATCGTGACCTCTGAAATACTGAATTAAAACCCTTTCTCAACAATAGCCTGTGCTTTGGCACGAGTCTGACCTCTTGCACTTTTTAAGTCCTTAGAGTGAAGTCATCTTTTGCATGAATTACTGTAAAACCTGTTCAGTGTTGAGCAACAACCTTTTTTAAAAGAAAAAATTCGTCTGAAAAGACATATACTCCCCCAAGAGGTCAGTCTTGAAGCAGACGGTCACCTGTTTTTAAAAGCGATCATGTAGATGGCTGCTGGCACCTAAATGATGATTTTTAATGAGAGGTGATCTTTTATAAGTGTGGTCGTTTCGCGGAAACAGGTTTTGCTCTGGTCTGCTGTGTGAATTTCATTTTTCTTCAGTTTCTGTCTGGATGGTCTGCTAGTGAAGGCAGACGAGAGACTTGTCTCTCTCATTGCTCTGTTGGACCTCAGCGCAGCATTCGACACGCTCGATCATTCTGTTTTGCTGAAGAGGTTAGAGGTGACCTTTGGCATCCGTGGTACCGCCCTGGCCTGGTTCACTTCATACGTTAGGGGTCGTTCTCAGGCTGTTATTGTTAATGGCCAGCTATCTGCTTCTAGTCTTTTGTTGTGTGGAGTCCCTCAGGGCTCCGTATTAGGGCCTGTTTTGTTCACTCTATATTCACAACCTCTATCTGATGTAATTGCCGCCCATGAGTGTGATTTTCACAAGTATGCTTACTTACTTACTTACGCCCATCACCCCGGCCCCCCCCCCCCCTGGGGCATAGGCCGCCGACAAGGTCCCTCCAGCCGTCTCTGTCCTGGGCGAGTCTCTCCAGCTGTCCCCAGGTGTGGCCCATCTTCTTGGCATCTGTCTCCAGGTCACGTCGCCAGGTGTTAAGTGGCCGACCTCTCTTCCTTTTTCCCTGTGGGTTCCATCTTAGGGCTTGCTTTGTGGTGTTGGTTGCTGGCTTGCGTAGTGTGTGACCTATCCATCTCCAGCGGCGTTGTTGAAGCTCCACTTCTGCAGGCTTCTGCTTTGTCCGCTGCCACAATTCCTCGTTGCTGATTTTGTCCGGCCAGCGTATCCCGAGGAGCCTTCTCAGACTGTTGTTGATGAACGTCTGTATTTTCTTGGTGGTCGACACTGTGGTCCTCCAGGTCTCTGCTCCATAAAGGAGTACTGGTTTCACATTGGTGTTGAACAGTCGGATCTTGGTGTTGACTGACAGATCTCTTGAAGTCCAGACGTTCTTTAGCTGGAGAAATGCTGCCCTGGCCTTGCCTATCCTGGTCTTCACGTCAGCATCCGTCCCACCCTTCTTGTCGACTATGCTGCCGAGGTAGGTGAAGCCCTCCACCTCTTCCAGCGCCTCGCCTTCCAGTGTGATGGGCGTTCCACTGGCAGCGTTGACTTTCAGCACCTTGCTCTTTCCACGGTGGATGTTCAGGCCTAGCCTTGCGGAGTTCACTGCCACTGCGTTTGTCTTTTCTTGCATCTGTTGTTGGGTGTGCGAGAGCAGGGCTAGGTCATCTGCAAAGTCCAGGTCGTCCAGTTGGGTCCAAAGTGTCCATTGGATGCCATTTCGCTTCTGTGCTGTGGATGTCGTCATGACCCAGTCGATGGCCAGAAGGAACAGGAACGGTGACAGCAAACACCCCTGTCTCACCCCTGTCCGGACTTGGAAGGCGTGGGTGAGCTGGTTTCCACAGATCACTCTGCAGGTCAGTCCCTCGTAGGAGTTCCTGATGATGTTGGTGAGCTTTTCAGGTACTCCATAGTGTCTCAGCAACTTCCACAAGGTGGCTCTGTTGACACTGTCGAAGGCCTTCTCGTAATCAAGGAAGTTGATGTAGAGGGACGAGTTCCAATCTAGCGACTGTTCCAGGATAATTCGCAGCGTGGCGATCTGGTCAGTGCATGATCGGTCCTTGCGAAAGCCCGCCTGTTGATCTCGAAGTTGGGGGTCCACTGTGTCCTTCATCCTGTTGAGTAGGATCCTGCTGAAGACTTTGCCTGGGACAGACAGTAGGGTGATTCCTCTATAGTTGGCACAGTTGCTGAGGTCTCCATTTTTTGGCAGCTTGACCAGGTAACCCTCCTTCCACTCTGCTGGTACTTGTTCTCTCTGCCAGATTTTCCTGAAGAGGGGGTGGAGCATCTCGATTATGGTTTCAGTATCCGCCTTAAGCGCTTTTGCCGGTATACTGTCGGGTCCGGCTGCCTTGCCCGACTTGAGCTGTTTGATGGCTTTCCGGATCTCCTCCTTGGTGGGCTCGCTACAGTCTATCGGCAAGTCTCTCTCGGCTACCTGAATGTCTGGTGGGTCTTGTGGAGCTGGTCTATTTAAGAGCTCCTCAAAGTGCTCCTTCCATCTGTTCTTCTGTCCCTCCTCTCCTTGGATGGCTCTTCCCTGTTTATCCTTTACTGGCCTCTCTGGCTTGGCAAACTTCCCTGAAAGCTTTTTTGTGACGTTGTAGAGCTCTCTCATGTTTCCATGTCGGGCTGCCTCCTCTGCTTCTTGTGCCAGTGACTCTACAAAATTTCTCTTGTCTGCCTTGATGCTATTCTTTACTATTTTGTTGGCTGTTGTGTATGCCTCCTGAGCGCGGGCCTTCTCTGTTCTTGTGCGGCTGTTGTTTACTTTTGCTTTCTTCTTCTTTCTATCTACTACTTTCTCGAGTGTCATTGGTGTTATCCACTCTTTGTGAGTGTGCTTCCTGTAGCCCAACACCTCCTTGCATGCTGCAGTTATTGCGTCTGTCACCCCTCTCCACTGCTCGTCAATGGTTCCTTCGTCCAGAAGCTCTTGGAGAACCTGGAACCTGTTGGAGAGGGCGAGTCTGTACTCCTCATGCTTGCCTGAATCTTTCAGCAGCGTAGTGTTGAACCTCTGGCGCTGACAGGTCTCGCCGGTCCAGTTCCTACAAGTATGCTGACGATACTGAATTGTCAAGAAGTAGCGCGCCTAGCCATTTCAGCGGCTCCGCTAAGATGAGCGTACAGTGTTGTATAAACGACGTCCTGTCCTGGATGACTAGCAACAAGCTTAAGCTTAACACTGACAAAACCGAAGTCATGCCTGCCGGCTCTCAGTCTCGCCTTAGTCTGATTGACGGCGAGTTCGCAAACATTGGTGGCTGCAGCGTTCCCTTCCAGAAATGTGTCAAATATCTGGGTGTGAAGACTGACTCGACGCTCTCCATGCATGATCATATCAGTAGCGTCTGCCGAGCTGGTTTCCTTGAGCTGCGCAGAATTTCTTCTCTCAGACCGATTCTCACAGAAAGTACGACGTCAAGACTTGTAAATGCATTCATTACTTCCAGGCTCGATTATTGCAATTCTGTACTGGCAGGTTTACCGGCAGATCAGATTTCACGCTTGCAGATGATTCAAAACAGTGCGGCGCGTCTCATCTTGAAGAAACGAAAGAGAGACCACGTTACGCCTCTGCTGAAGCAGCTGCACTGGCTGCCCGTCAAACTCCGTTGCCAGTACAAAATTGCAATTTTCGCCTATCGGCATTTTGACGGATCTCTCCCGCCGTACCTCTCTGCCAAGCTGTCTGCCTATCAGCCATCACGCACCCTCCGTTCCTCCAGTGAAAAGCTGTTTAAAATCCCGAAGCTCAACATGAAAACTGTCGGGGAGCGTTCTTTCACCTTTTTCGCCCCATGTGTGTGGAACACGCTGCCAACGGAAATGCGGAATCTGCCCACATTGTCACAGTTCAAGGCTCACTTAAAGACTTTTCTTTTTTGTCGGGCATTTAAAACTTAGGTCATATTTAGCTAACTGTTGACTGACTGCCACCTATTCTGATCCCAGAGGAAGTGAATGTAAGGTGTGGGGAAGGGATGGGGTGGTTTAAAGTAGTGTATAATTATGCGTGTGTGTCTGAGAGAGAAAGGGTGTGCTGTTGTGCATGCGCAGTGAGTCCAGTGTTTTCCTGGAGAACGGCGCTATACAAGAACTATGTATTATTATTATTATTATTATTATTAAAGAATGCCGCCTGAGGAAGAGAACATTAAATTTTGTCGTCACTAAAAATTATTTTTGGAGTGAGATGACTCGAAGCCGGGAACACGGGAGGGGATCGAACTAAGTTGTGTGATGATTGAAATATACTGACGAGCAAAAGAAATGCGCCATTCTTTTAATCATCGGAAACACACGTTTACTTACTTTACTTACTTACGCCTGTCACCCCTCCCAGGGTATATGCCGTCGACGAGAGACCTCCAGCGACTCCTGTCCTGTGCTTCTCCTTCGATTTTACTCCAGGTGGTTCCCAGTCTCTTGATGTCTGCTTGGAGGTCTCGACGCCAAGTGTTTCTCGGCCTGCCTCTTTTCCTCTTTCCCTGGGAGTTCTATGACAATGCCTGCCTAGTGATACTGGAAACTGGCTTTCTCAGACTGTGACCAATCCATCCCCATCTTCTTCGCCCAATTTCATTCTCTGCTGTTAACTGCTCTGTGCTGTCCCAGAGTCTGACGTTGCTGATCTTCTCTGGCCAGTGGATTTTCAAAATTCTTCTAAGGCAACTGTTTATGAAGATCTGTACTCTGTTGACTGTGGTTTTTGTCAACCTCCAAGTCTCTGCTCCATATAGGAGAACTGCTTTTATGTTTGAGTTGAAAATCCGGACTTTGGTGTGTTGTGACAGCTCTCTGGAACTCCACACTTTTTTCAACTGGAGAAAGGCTGCTCTTGCTTTACCGATTCGTGCTCTGACATCCGCATCAGTGCCGCCTTTTTTGTCGATGATGCTCCCGAGATAGGTTAGTTAGTTATTTGGGTTTAACGCCGAGCAGGCGACTAAGGCCATCTCACGGCGGGATGGGTAAAAATCTGGTCAGCCAGACTAAAAGCAAGGTCTTAAGACAAGATGTAAATATAGATTAAAAATCTCAGGCTAAAATGTCGCACATGTCTGGAAAAGAAACGTCTACAGACTCTCAAAAAGGGCAAATAAAAAATTCACATAGTCTATGAATGCTCAGATCTTGTTAAAAATATTGCATTCTCTCAAAAAATTGAAGATTTTGTCCGGGGGAACATCCCGGAACAAAACCTTCAAGGAGTCTGCTGTGAAGTGTTTATATCTGGTGTCAATTAGGTCAGCACAATACAGCAAAAAGTGTCGAACAGAAAACTGCTCATCACAGGCAAAACACCATGGACGCTCATCCTGTTTAAGTAAGTAAGAGTGCGTAACATATGTGTGCCCGATGTGGAGCCGAGTAAGGACAGTCTCCTCACGGCGGCTGCCGCAGCGGAAAGGTAGACTGTCAGACAACTTAGGAAGAGCTTCATGAAGCTTGTTCCCTTCCTCTTTGTCCCACTCGGACTGCCACTCGCGGGCTATGTACGCACTAATCACAGGTTTAAAATCACTATAGACAGTCTGTGTGTCAGGGACAGGGTCACTGCGGGCACTGTTGGCAGCAGAATCTGCGATTCTGTTGCCTTCGATGCCCACATGGCCTGGGACCCAAATAAAAATGATGTCATAATAGTCCTTCATCAAGTCCGCGTAGAGCTCTCTAATCTGCACCAGCAGTGGATGGTCTGTTCCCGCGCCCTGAAGGGCCTGCAGGGCAGAAAGAGAGTCAGACAGAATCAGGAAGTTCCTTTCCCGAGACTGATAGGCATGCTTGAGTGCTAGCAGAATGGCCTGCAGTTCTGCACTAAATACAGACGAATGGTCAGGGAGACGGAGCTTAAATGGGCGTCTAGGATGGCGAGAGGACACTGCAGCCGCAGCCACTCTTCCATCCTCAGACTTGGACCCATCCGTATAAAGACGACAATAGCCAGGAAAAATTGAAAGGAGTTCATTGAGGCTCTGTTGGTAAATGGCTGGTGGAGTACAATCCTTCTTGTGGGCAGTCAAGTCCAGCAAGATGTCAGGAACTGGTAGTAGCCAGGGTGGAGTGACGTGTTGCAGAGATTCCGAAACTTTGTCCAGGTCCACTCCGGCCGCCTGCAGATGAGGTCGGACACGGAAGGAAAGTGGACGGACAGCTCCCGGATGGGCATCGTAAATCTCTGCAAACGACGGGTTAAAAACACAATCATAGGCAGGATTTTCTGGATGGGCCTTCAGCTTCAGAACGTAGCTGAGCATGAGGCGGATGCGGCGGAGCCTGAGAGAAGGCTCCCCTGCCTCTGCATACAGACTAGGAACTGGAGATGTCCTGAAGGCTCCCAGACATATGCGCAGACCTTGATGGTGAATTGTGTTCAGACGCTGCAGAACAGACTTGGAAGCCGAGCCATATACCACAGAGCCGTAATCCAGTTTGGACCGAACAAGGGCCCGGTACAGTCGAAGTAAGACGATGCGGTCTGCACCCCAGTCAGTACGACCAACGACACGAAGAATGTCGAGGGCCTTCCGACAAGAGGTTCTAAGGTAGTTAACATGGTTGCAGAAGGTCAATCTTTTGTCAAAGATGACCCCCAAAAACTTAGCCTCTTCAGCCACCTTAATTGGCACTCCAGCAATGCTCAGGCTAGGTTCTGGAAAAAATTTCGTCTGGTTAGTAAAATGCACACAGACTGTCTTGGAGGGCGAGAATCTGAATCCATTGAGAGACACCCACCCCTGGATGCGATCAACGCACAGCTGCAAGCGCCTCTCAAGGGACGCAAGTCCTCGACCTCGTGCACACAAAGCAAAGTCGTCCACAAACAAAGAGCATTCAGAATCATCCTTGACGGCCTTTACAATGTTATTTATTTTAATGCTAAATAAAACAGGAGATAGAATACTGCCCTGCGGAACACCCATCTCCTGTTCAAAGGAGTCGGAGAGGGTGGAGCCCACACGGACATGGAACGACCTGTTGGACAAAAAATTGTGAATAAAAACGGGCAGATGCCCTTTAAAACCCATGTCCGACAAATCAGACATTATACCATGCTTCCAGGTAGTGTCATATGCCTTTTCAAGATCAAAGAAAATTGCATAGACATGCTGCTTGTTGACAAAAGCATCTCGGATAAAAGACTCAAAGCGGACTAGATGGTCAGTTGTACTACGGAAGCGCCGGAAACCGCACTGGAGGTCTGTGATGAGACCCTGTGACTCAAGATGCCACACCAGTCGGGCGTTGACCAAGCGTTCCATAGTTTTACATAAACATGATGTCAAAGCTATTGGCCGGTAGTTGCCCGGGTCGGAAGGATCCTTACCCGGCTTGGGAATTGGCACAACCACAGCCTGGCGCCAAGATGGCGGAAAATGACCGGTTATCCAGATATGGTTAAAGGCCTTGAGAAGTACAAGGAGTGAATCCTCAGGCAGATGTGTTATGAGCTGATAATGGATGGTATCTAATCCAGCAGCAGAGTCAGTACATTTCTGCATGGCTTGCTGCAATTCTGAAAACGTAAAAGGGGCATTATAGTCTTCCAAGTTATCCGATATAAAATCACAAGCACAAGATTCTCGCTTCTCCTTCTCTCTCTGGAAGAAAGGTGAATAATGCTCTGTTGAAGAATTATGGGCAATGGTGGAGGCAAGCAAATTGGCCACAGCCTTTTTATCTGTGACCAAACTGGCACCATCTCTAAGATGGCCGACAGAAGCCGAGCCACCCCTGCCCCTAATTCTGCGAACAGCCTTCCAGACTTTTTGGGACGGAGTCCTAGAAGATAAAGATGAGACGAAGTGTCTCCAGGAAGCACGGCGTTCACGTTTAAAAATATAACGGGCTTTCGCCCGCTGTCTTTTAAAGGTTAAAATATTTGCTTGTGACGGATTACGAAATGCACGTCGCTGAGCAGATTTGCGCATTGTTTGGACCTTGCGGCACTCTTCATTGAACCATGGTACTCTCGGCTTCCGAGGGAGTGATGTGGAAGTTCTAGGGATGGTTTCACCTGCAACCTCCAACAAAATAGAAGTAAAACAAGAAACAGGTTCTTCAGCTGACATGACCACCTCCTCTGTAAGACGAGACTGACAGAGAGAGGCAAACAGAGACCAGTTAGCTTTCTTGAGATTCCAGCGCCCCACCGGCGAATCCTCCTCACAGCTGACCGATGACAGGACTACTGGGAAGTGGTCACTACCACACAGGTCGTCGTGAACCTTCCAGTCAAAGTCCAGCATGAGAGAAGGATCACACACAGTGAGGTCTAGAACAGAACTAGATCCGGAACCTGAGTTAGAGTATGTAGGTGAGCCATCGTTAAAGACACATAGGTTAAGTTGAGAAAAAACATCTTCTAACATCTGACCTCTGCCATCATAGTGGTCACTACCCCAAAGGTGAGCATGACCGTTAAAATCCCCCATGAGAATAAAGGGAGGGGGCAGTTGATCTACTAAGTGAAAAATATCATTGCTACAGACCCGCAGTGATGGTGGCAGGTAAATACTGCATATAGTTATGGTCTTTTTTAAGGTAACCCGAGCAGCGACAGCCTGAAGACAGGTGTCGATGCTAACGGGGCTACATAAAATTTGGCTACTAATGAGAAGAGCCGCTCCACCCGAGCGCCTCTCCGAATCAGAGCCTTTATGTATAACATTAAAACCATTAAAAGACACAGGGTCAGAAGTCTTCAGGTAAGTCTCCTGAAGAGATATGACTGAGGGGTTATAGGACTTGACTAAAAGACGTAATTCCTCAAAGTTAGCTCGAAAACCACGACAATTCCACTGAAGCAAAGAGTCCATGATTAAGTCTTATCTGGGGGTAAGGAGTTTTTCCCCCCTTTTTCCTTTACCTTGGAAGGAGTTGAAGAAACAGAGGGGGGCCGGCTCCCGGGCCTCCTCTGGTTCTTCGGAGAGGAAGGGGGTGGAGCTGCCGCAGCATCAGCAACAACAACTTCCACTCCCTCCATCCGCTCCTCCAGTGCAGCATATTTGTTTTGAAGGGGCACATCTGTGTTCCCCTTCTGGGCCCGTGCGCACAGCGGTCCCATAGATTTCTTAGACTTCTGGTCCTGGGCAGCGTTCCTGCCGCTAGGGTTAGCGGCCTTAGAAGGCTGACCAGAGCCAGAAGCCTTTGGAGTTGACTGATTAACAGGTTTGGGTGGGGGCTGAGGCTTAGGGGCAACAGAAGGCGGCACAACCGGACCGGCAGTGTCCGCCTTCTGCGTTCCCTGGCTCCTTGTCACCACCGGAGGAGGGTTACTCTCCAGGGGCGAGATGAGCCGAGGCTCCGCCCCCAACCAAGAAGTTGGGGTCTGACATGAAAAGTCTTTGGTGGGGCGCTTGCCTGCCACCGCTGCACTAAAAGTATACACTGAGGTGTTAGAGGTTGGGGCAGCCGCAGCTGCACCAGGGCCTTCAACCAGTTTTTTGGCATCCAGAAAGGACAGCCCCTTCTCCACACGCACCTGCTGAATCTTGCACTCGGATATCCAACGAGGGCATTTCTTATCCGAAGCCATATGCGCCCCCTGGCAATTCACACACAGGGGGGTGGCTGTGCAGGACTCAGCAGAGTGTCCGGGCCTAGTGCAACGGGCGCATGAAGCCTCTGCCTGACGGCATGTCTTCTGCCCATGGCCATACTTTTGGCACTTAAAGCACCGGAGGGGAAGAGGGACGTACTTTTTCACTCTCAGGGAGTAGTAACCTCCCCAGATGGTAGTAGGAGGGGTGGGGGTGCCAAACGTCAGGATGATGGTAGGGAGACGGATCTCCCCACCACCTCGCTTGGAAGCGAAGCGCCTGACGCAAGTCACCCCCTGAGACTTAAGGTTCCTTACAAGTTCATCTTCTGACAGTTCTGCCAAAGCTTGATCTTTGATTACGCCTCTTGACGAATTCATAGTTTTGTGGGGTGTGACTTCCACAGGAGTGTCTCCGATGGAAGAGAGCCCCAGTAGCCCACTGGAGTGTGCCCGAGTACGGCACTCCACCAGCAAGTCACCAGACCTGAGGCGCTGGGCGTCAGGCCTGCCAACACGGCTCCTGAGGGTCTCCCCCACCAGAAAAGGATGCAGCTTGGTAACTGGTTTCTCCGTCACCTTGCTATGGACAATGAGGAAGCGAGGCCATACGGCCGACGCCTGAGGCGTCGCTTCCTCACAGTCTGAATCACTGTCATGTGCAATGTCGGTGTCTATGCGCCGTTTCTGTGCTAGTTTTGGTTTTTTGGTTGTATCCATATTATATTAGTAGAGATATTCATCCCCCGGGGGTCCCCGCCCGCCACCGAGCCCAACAAGGGAAAGTGCAACTGTCGGCGGGTCTCCAGCCGACGCACAATGGAGACTGCCCGAAAGATATACTCAAGGGGGTAAGCCCGATTGAACCGTTTGAGCCACCGCCTTCTATCACACCGTTGAATGCAGGGGAATACTGGCGTAAAGCACCTAATCAGCAGCAGAAGCTATAGCATGGTACTCCGTATAGCAACCCGCACGTCAACAGTGGGATAGGGCTCAACGTGACAAGAGCCGATTGACTAGGCCGGTACGACTAGCCTCCCGTTTAGGTAGAAGTCAAGGCCGAAGTGGAGTGTTGGCACCAGTGAGCCGCAGCCCAAAGGGAACCTCAGCCACCAGGATCCTCTTCTCCCCCGACACGGGTCTCCAAGCACGGCAAACACTTGGGATCCAAAGGACCAAAAAGTCACGAGTATTTTTAAGGACCAATCCAACATGGTACGACCTAGGTTAGCACAGCTCCTTAAAAACCGGACCAGTGAAAAGGCTGAACAACATATCTGCTGACATCAAGTCCTAATCCTGGACAAAGATGGCACCCGTCCGCTAGCCCACTCAGTCAGGGACTGAGCGGACTACCCACCTACGCCACGTGGAGGCCGGTGCCGGGTAGGCCCCCAGGATAGGTGAAGGACTCTACTTCCTCTAATGGGGTGACAGCAAGCAAGACTGGTTCTTCCCTGGTTGCGTTCAGCCTCATTGTCTTTGTTTTCTGTATGTGGATGGTGAGGCCCACTTGGGTCGAGATGTCGGCAAGCCTCGTGGTCTTGTCCTGCATTTGTTGATGAGTGTGGGACAGTAAAGCCAAGTCGTCTGCAAAATCGAGGTTGTCAAGCTGTGTCCACAGTGTCCACTGTATTCCGCTTCTTTTCTGCTCAGTGGTCCTCTTCATGACCCAGTCTATGGCCAGTAGGAAGAGGAACGGAGACAGCAAACACCCCTGCCTGACGCCGGTTCTGACCTGGAGCTCCCTGGTGAACTGCCCTTCGTGGATCACGTGACATGTCATGCCATCGTAGCTGCTCTTGATCAGGCAAACGAGCTTTGTGGGTACACCGTAGTGTCGTAGGAGTTTCCACAAAGTCGCTCGGTCCACGCTGTCAAATGCTTTCTCGTAATCCACAGAGTTGACGTACAGCGGGGAGCTCCACTCCAGAGACTGTTCCACGATGATGCGGAGAGTGGCGATCTGGTCTGTACATGATCGGTTTTTCCTGAATCCTGCTTGCTGGTCTCTCAGCTGGGGGTCGACGAAGCTCTTCATTCTCTCCAGGACGATTCTGTTGAAGATCTTTCCTGGTCCTGACAAGGTGATTCCTCTGTAGTTGGAACACTTGCTGAGGTCGCCTTTCTTGGGATGCTTGATTATGTACCCCTCCTTCCAGTCAGCCGGCATCACCTCCTCTTCCCAGATCTTTCCAAATAGTGGGTACAGCAGCTCTACTGTTGTCTCTAAGTCTGCTTTCAGAGCCTCCCCTGGGATGCCATCCGGCCCTGCTGCTTTGCCGTTCTTCAAGAATACCACTGCTCTTCTGATCTCTTCCCGGCTGGGTCTGTCACAGCTGATGGGTAGGTCAGTCTCTGCTGGCTGGATGTCTGGGGGGGGGGGGGGGGGGTCATGTGGGGTGGGTCTGTTCAGTAACTCTTCAAAATACTCGGCCCATCATGTTCCTCCTTGTTCAAGAAAAACAGCTTCATTGATATACAGGTTAAGACTAAATTCTTGGAAAACAAAATTCGGAAAAGACATCAAATGCGAGTGCTTAAGCCCCATCTCTGTTAAACATATAATCTGTGAATGTCCTATTACAATGAATCTGTGGACAAAAAATAACATAACAGTTGATCACTTATCAGAAAATTTGTATGACATCTTACATGGAAATATTGCAATTCCAATAGTTAATATAATAATTCATAGTCCGGTAGGTAAACTATTATAATAAGTAATTTGTGTGTGTGGTTGGATGTTAATTATTGCTATTCTTTGATATTCACAAGTTGTGTGTTTGGTTGTTAATTTTTTTTTTTTTTTTGTTTGTCTAATATCACCAATGTGTCTTACTTACTTACTTACGCCCATCACCCCCCCTGGGGCATAGGCCGCCGACAAGGTCCCTCCAGCCGTCTCTGTCCTGGGCGAGTCTCTCCAGCTGTCCCCAGGTGTGGCCCATCTTCTTGGCATCTGTCTCCAGGTCACGTCGCCAGGTGTTAAGTGGCCGACCTCTCTTCCTTTTTCCCTGTGGGTTCCATCTTAGGGCTTGCTTTGTGGTGTTGGTTGCTGGCTTGCGTAGTGTGTGACCTATCCATCTCCAGCGGCGTTGTTGAAGCTCCACTTCTGCAGGCTTCTGATTTGTCCGCTGCCACAATTCCTCGTTGCTGATTTTGTCCGGCCAGCGTATCCCGAGGAGCCTTCTCAGACTGTTGTTGATGAACGTCTGTATTTTCTTGGTGGTCAACACTGTGGTCCTCCAGGTCTCTGCTCCATAGAGGAGTACTGGTTTCACATTGGTGTTGAACAGTCGGATCTTGGTGTTGACTGACAGATCTCTTGAAGTCCAGACGTTCTTTAGCTGGAGAAATGCTGCCCTGGCCTTGCCTATCCTGGTCTTCACGTCAGCATCCGTCCCCCCCTTCTTGTAGACTATGCTGCCGAGGTAGGTGAAGCTCTCCACCTCTTCTAGCGCCTCGCCTTCCAGTGTGATGGGCGTTCCACTGGCAGCGTTGACTTTCAGCACCTTGCTCTTTCCACGGTGGATGTTCAGGCCTAGCCTTGCGGAGTTCACTGCCACTGCGTTTGTCTTTTCTTGCATCTGTTGTTGGGTGTGCGAGAGCAGGGCTAGGTCATCTGCAAAGTCCAGGTCGTCCAGTTGGGTCCAAAGTGTCCATTGGATGCCATTTCGCTTCTGTGCTGTGGATGTCGTCATGACCCAGTCGATGGCCAGAAGGAACAGGAACGGTGACAGCAAACACCCCTGTCTCACCCCTGTCCGGACTTGGAAGGCGTGAGTGAGCTGGTTTCCACAGATCACTCTGCAGGTCAGTCCCTCGTAGGAGTTCCTGATGATGTTGGTGAGCTTTTCAGGTACTCCATAGTGTCTCAGCAACTTCCACAAGGTGGCTCTGTTGACGCTGTCGAAGGCCTTCTCGTAATCAAGGAAGTTGATGTAGAGGGACGAGTTCCACTCTAGCGACTGTTCCAGGATGATTCGCAGCGTGGCGATCTGGTCAGTGCATGATCGGTCCTTGCGAAAGCCCGCCTGTTGATCTCGAAGTTGGGGGTCCACTGTGTCCTTCATCCTGTTGAGTAGGATCCTGCTGAAGACCTTGCCTGGGACAGACAGTAGGGTGATTCCTCTATAGTTGGCACAGTTGCTGAGGTCTCCATTTTTTGGCAGCTTGACCAGGTAACCCTCCTTCCACTCTGCTGGCACTTGTTCTCTCTGCCAGATTTTCCTGAAGAGGGGGTGGAGCATCTCGATTGTGGTTTCAGTATCCGCCTTTAGCGCTTCTGCCGGTATACTGTCGGGTCCGGCTGCCTTGCCCGACTTGAGCTGTTTGATGGCTTTCCGGATCTCCTCCTTGGTGGGCTCGCTACAGTCTATCGGCAAGTCTCTCTCGGCTAACCAATGTGTGAAAAGACGTTAAGATAAATTCCTGATTCCTGAATCGGCCCATCTGTCGAGTTGGTCTGCTCTTGTCTTTTACTGGTCTTTCTGTATGGCCATACTTGCCCGACAATCTTCTGGTAATGTCGTAGAGCTGTTTCATGTTGCCGCTGCCTGCTGCCTTTTCTGCCTCTGCTGATAGGCTGCCTGTGTAGGCCCTCTTGTCTGCCCTGATACTCCTCTTCACCTCGCGGTTGGCTTCCGAATAATCTTCCTGTGCCCTTGCTTTGGTTGCTCTCGTGCGATTGTTGTTGACAACTGCTTTCTTCTGCTTCCTCACTTCTATCTTCTTCAAGGTCTGTGTCGATAGCCAGTCCTTGTGATTGTGTTTCCTGAACCCTACAGTGTCTTTTGCAGGTTGAGTTCAGCGCCTCTCTAACTGCCTTCCACTGCTGCTCTGTGGTGACCGCCTCCTCTTCATTTACTAGCTCCTGTAGCGCTTGAAACCGGTTGGACAGCACCAGTTTAAACTCTTCTCTCACTCCAGTCTCTCTCAGGAGGCCTACATTATAGCACTATCTTCTTGTTGTCTCTGTGCGGCTTTCTTTAACTTGAGCTTTATTCTTAACGTAAGCAGATGGTGGTCTGAGGCGACATCTGCTCCCCTCCTCACTCGAACATCTTGAAGGGATCTTCTAAATTTCTTGCTAATGCAGATATGGTCTATTTGGTTCTCTGTAGTATGGTCTTATCCCAAGTTGCTTTGTGTATTCTTCTGTGTGGGAAGATGCTGCCTCCAATGACAAGTCTGTTTAGAGCACACAAAAGTCTATGAACCTCTCCCCGTTTTCATTCATCTCCCCTAGTCCCTGTCTCCCCATCACCTCTTCGTATCCGGTGTTGTCCTCCCATATTTTGGCATTAAAATAGCCCATGACGCTGGTGATGTCTCGCTCCGCACATTTGTCCACAGCACTCTGGAGTCGGTCGTAGAACTCTTGTTTCTCTTCCTCGTCACTGTCATTAGTGGGCGCATAACACTGGAAGACGTTGAGCTTAATCATTTTTCTGGTTCTAAAGGCTGCTGTGATAATTCTTGGCCCAAGAGGTTCCCAGCCCATTAGCGCTCTCTGTGCCACTGGTGACAGCATGAATGCTACACCTTCTAAATGGGGGGACATTCTCCTCTTCATGACCTGAGTACAGAATCATCTCCCCACTTAACAGCCTTTTCTGCCCGGACTGCGTCCATCTGGCTTCACTGATACCTAGCAGGGAAAGGTTGTACTTTTGCATTTCCGCTGCTATCTGGGCAGCCTTGCCGATCTGGTACATGGTCTTGACATTCCATGTGCCCATGAATGTGTCCCTGGATAGAGAGGCGGCTCGGTCCTGTGGCTTCCGAAGACTTCCGGCTTTCACCACACGACGTCATAAATCTTCTGGTGGAAGAACCTTCCTCCTCCAGGAAAGGAATTGCTGTTTGTCTATTCGTCGGCGTTTCTGTAGCTATTTCCTTATTTGCAGGGTGGGGAAGCTACCCCCACACTAGGAGGACCAGGGGTTTTCTGTCGGGGTCTCCTTCCCTTAGACCATGTTGGTTCACGGCACCTTATTTCATTTGGTGCACCCCTCTCACGACGGATCCCCTATCCACCACCCAGGGGAGGCGCCTCAACGCCATATTATGGTCCCAGCGCGAGGAAAAACACGTTTCCGACGATTCAAAACTGAAATGGCGCATTTGTTTTGCTCGTCAGCATGTGTACACGACGTGGCGTAGGAACCGGAGTGTGCTGCCCCACGCCCCCCCCCCCCTCCCCCCAAGAAAACTTGAAAGGGGAAGGGGGGAGGGGCAGAGTTTTTGGCTTACTTGGTAGCAACTCAAAAATATACTGATGAGCAAAAGTGTTTCCGATGATTCCAAATTTGTTGCATTTCTTTTGCTCGTCAGCATATGATGGAAGTGAACAGTATTTCTGTATTTGTGTTGCTTAGTTGGGGATTAGCCCACGACTACAGCAGGAGATGTATCGACCATGATAATGGCTCCAAGCTAATCTGCCACTACTACTCTGGTGATCATGATCGACCCATCTCCTGAAACTTGTGCATAGGTCTTCATTAGAACGGCGTCATCGACATGGGTTAAAGATGGAAGGGGGGGGGGGGGGGGGGGGAGGTGGTGGCTGCTGCCGGTATTGTACAGGGACAGCTACCGGCGGTATGACGTACGACCCGAACACTGATCAATTCAGCCGCACTGCAAAGTGTGCCACTTAGCTGTACCAGTACCTTTCAACGGGCTTGCTAGTACAAAACAGTTGATCCCGCGTTTTCCCCTGAAAATTTATTTGCGATCACAGATAAAGGTAGATCACAGATACGTAGGCCTACGTTCCTAGTATGCTAAAGGTCCTCGGACCGACGTTGGTCGCAAATGATTACCCTCTGCAGCAAACGGCCGCCCGACTAATGACAATTCGCCCACTGGGGATAGATCAGTCACAGATATACAGAGTACACTCTGGGTATACGACCGTGCGATATGTCCAACGTGGTCATAAAGTCGTGGTCAAAAGGTCCAAGCCAGATCCTCACGGCGCAAGGTTCTATTGATACAAGGCCATGCATAGTCAATCTTACCATCTCCAACAAACTGATAAGCTTTTGAAGGCCTACTACTGCCCGTAACTGTTCAGATACACTTCTGTAACAAGCGGTTACGAAACGCTACACACAGGTCTAGTTATGATTTTGTGTTGGCGAGCTAGCGAGACCTATCGACAAACTATCGAGTGGGTGGGTAGGCGCGGATAGGACAGGATAGTCCCATTTCTATCCTCGTGTACGGGCATCTTTAGACACAGGAGAATCCATTTCAGCACACGTCGTCTTTATATCAAGTAACCTGACAATGACTCCACTCCGTTCCATAAATACAGTGCTATCAGTACTAGAAACAGCTAAAAATAGTTTGAAACGCTAACGGCTGCACAGAATAAATAAGTGCGATTACGTATGTGCTGTTGTTGCCTGTCCAAACTGCTGTTAAAGTTCATTAGGTGTGTCGACAAGACAAAACAAACACAAATGGTGCAGAAACGAGTCTTCAGATTTATGCGTAATGGTACTTTAAAGCCCCCCCCCCCCCCCCCCACGTATGCAAGAGGCATAGATTCTCACGAGCCCCTGCATTCGCAGGGTCCCATGAGAATCTATGCCTCTTGTTTATATAGTTCATTTCCATCCCTCAGTCCTCCAGGGTTAAATATTACCGCTGGACGCCAAAGTGGCCTTTAGTACAGCAAAACTTTTCTTATTCTGGTATTGTGGGGACCGCCTGACAAGGTTTCCCACGATAGAATCTGCTTAATGCAGGTCTATTGTGATGCAAATGCATGTGGTTATGCGGGTATTAAGCCAACAACCAACAAGTGTGATAAGTGCAGTAATTTTCTGTCGTCAGTACACTGTAAACCACATTTTAGGTACTCCTCATCACAGGATAAATAAATAAATAAATAAATAATTCATTAAATGAAAAATTTACGTACAAGGGAACTGAAAGCTTGTGCGCTCAGCATGTATGTACAAGCCCATTTTGTATACACTAAGGCTATTTGCAAACCAAGTGAATTTGTTTTTGCATCCAGCACATGCACGCACACACAAAATAAGCTACAGATTGTCAGGTATGCAGTATATTTTCCATGAGATTTTCTGTAAAAATCAACAATTAGAATAAACGTGTAAAATATGATAATGAATACATCCCTAAGTTCAATGTAAATGAGAATACACAAATGGTTACAGTAAAAGTCTACAAAACATTTTTAACACCAAACGTGCCTCGCATCAATAGCTGCAAAAGCATCATATAGCGTTGCCAGTGGCGATGCTATACGACACTTTCGCAGCTACTGATGTGGGTTGCTTAGAATGAAATATCCCCCTTGGGCTTGCAGCCACCGATACTATAAACAGTGTCATAGCTGCAGGAACAAGGGATTAACCCTTTCAGCGCCAACACCCTACAGCAGGAGATTAATTGACCATGATAATTCAAGGGTAGTGCCAGATTAGCTTGGCGCCTGAAGGTGCCAAGCTAATCTGGCACTACCCTTGAATTATCATGGTCAATCCACCTCCTACAAGTGGTACATAGTCGTTAAGTAACACTTCCAAAATTCGGGAAATGCGCCCGTGGCGCTAAAAGGGTTAACCCCTCCACTGCCACTGGCGCATATTTTGTTTCAAAAATCTTTTCTCATTCAACGATCAAGTCACGGTTGTCCAAGGAACATGCATACAACAGATATATATACTCATGAGCCCTGGCAGTTGTGAGATGAGGATCTATACCTCTTGCAGTTCGATTGTGTTTTTTTTTTTCCTCAGCAGTGAAGGGGTTAAAGACAACATACATGTGCTGATCTACAACTGCCAAATAACATAAAAATTTCAATAACATCCATGATTACCAAGAACAAATTTGAGCAGGCGCAATTATATACTGGTACATTACATTTTAAATTTCATACTCAGATCCTATTTCTCAAGCATAATGCTTATTAACCATTTGGCTGTCTGTAGCCCTTTATGTTGTGATGATTCCTGCAGGGGTCATTGTGAAGAAATGTGCTACCCACAGCCAAAGGGTTAAAAAGAGAGGAAAATAAAAGATGCTTTCAATAAAGCAGAAGAATTGAAGTTTAACAGGAAAAATTCAATATCCCACAAAAACTTGCCTGCACACAATGTAAACCATCATAAAGATTAGTGTGAACAACATTAAAAGCTACAATTTACAGATACTGGGGGGGTTTAAATAAATTCCTACATTTCAGGTTGTTAAACAAATACTTTCTTTCAATTCACGAAAAATAACCTGTACTCAACCACAGCCCTCACAGAACAGACTAGTACTGTTGAACTTAGTCCTGCACCAGCCACTAAGGGCCAGGAGTGCGAGGGTGAATGTCATTTGGGAGTCGTTACCGATATCCAAAGGGTCATATAATAATATTAATAAGGGACACAGAATCAGCCTGTGTGTAAACCCCCCCCCCCCCCCCCCCCAAAGAATCAGCCTGAAAAGTTGAAAAATTGAAAAGTAAAGTGCCACTAAAACTAGAAGGTTAAGTGACTTTTCAAGTTTTCCTGTTTTATCCTGAGCTGGAAAGCATTTTCTATTTCCATCACCTTTTGGCTGTTGGCAGCACTTTTTGTCACGATGATTCCTGCAGGTTTCATTGCGACATAAACCACTGACAACAGCCAAAAGGTTTTGGTTCAAACAATCGAAACAAGACAAAAGAAAACATGAAAAGTAAAGCCCAACCACTCTGCCTGGGAAAGGCAAAAGACAGTAAAGCCATATTTGTGAAAATCGAGATTTTAATTGTCATACAATGAAAATCCTGCTTTTAACAATTGAACTTGCCGTCTTTTGCCTTCCTAAGGCTGTACTAGCAGTCTCCATCTCTTTGAGGATGTCAGAAATCTCTACCCTTTCAGCCACACTAACAGACATCTTATGCAGTGAATCTTTCTTCTTCTTATTCTTCTGTATTCCCAGTAATTGGCCTCAGATGTGCTAAATCATTCCAACTTGAAACAAAACATCCTGGCTACTAATGTCTCAACAGGTTTCCAAATAAAGTAAAACAACAATTTGTGCGTAAACACATGTTCAATCACAGAGCAGATGATGAACAGTCGATCAACTCAAATTGGTACATTACCCTAATTTTATGTGGGAGACACTAATAATACACTGCAAGCAATAACCTGATCATAATAATATTGTTAAAGGCACAACCGGCATATTTAAACAGCGTGCAAGCACAGCGCAGCATTTGATGTGCATTATATACTGTAAGCATTCCGCTGCCAGTGCAGCATGTTTACCTGACAGTCCGGTTGGTGCGCATTTAAATACTTGTAGTTATGTACACATAACTGAAGAATATGTTCTAAATACATCATGTGAAAAGTGTAAATCATTCATAATTTCAAACCAACGAAATTTGGCACCTACAGACGCAAAGCTGTTCTGGCACCACCCTTGAACTATCAGGGTCAAATTTATCTCATGTTCACTCAATACACTGGACCTCTGCCAGATCTCTTCAAGCGCTACATCGACGACTGCTTGGGCGTCACCTCAAGAAGCATGACTGACACACTTCAATTCATCAATTTCATCTCATCGTTTCATCCGTCTCTCCGATTCACGCATGAGATTTCCGAGGAGTCTGTGCCCTTCCTCGACATCCGAATATCCACCAAAGCCGACTTGACCTCACTGTTGATACTGGATGCTACCTTTGAGTGTGTGTGTGTGTGTGTGTGTGTGTGTGCGCGCATGTGCATGAGCTGCAGCAGGCATAAGTGAATGCGAATGTATGCAGTGACGTGTATGTATATAGACGTAAGTTTTGTGCTACATGTTTTGTGCATGTGTATTTGCGTCATTATGTGTGTGTGGGTTTTTTTTTAATTTTTTTTACGTCATTCTAAATTCTCTCTATACAGGATGACGTCTTTTCTTTCTGTCGTGTTTTTTTCTGTTCTACGTTTGTTTCCATGTCACCTGAGGAAGGATCTTTGATCCAAAACGTCGTTATTTATTTCTATTTTAAAGGGTTTTCTACCACTATCTTCTGTTTTTCTATCATGTAGCTTGCATATGGCAGTGTACAAATTTGAAGCTTTTAGCCTCAGTATGATATGGGTTAAGTTTCAAAAGGTCAAACTGTTCAGACCAAGTGTAGAACTTAAAGGCAAACGGCACAAATACTAAAGAGCACCTGCAGATGCAGGTTTCATGAAAGTCTATGTCTCTCGAAGACCAAAGTAGTGTAGTTGGCCCAGGGACCGGACAAGAGATCATGGAATCATCACAGATGAAGAAACTGACAGTGGATAAATTGTGAAGTCTGACGTGTACAAATGGTAAAATTTGGTCACGAACAACCAAACAAAAGGACTTTACTAAAATGCAGAAAAATACACTCTTCTACAGTACCCTAAAATAAAAGCTCCACACTGAAATGAACCCCTTCGCTGCCTGTGATCACAAATTTTGTGTCTGAAGCGACTGCATGCTGACTGAAATTGAGTGAAGATCATAGATGTAATAAAAGAACAAAGAACTAACAAGAGACATAAATCCTCAAGAGCCCCCGCATTCATGGGGGCTCATGAGGATTTATGTCTCTTGCAGCTGGGCAGTGTGCGACTTGCCCCGTCGGTTAAGAGATAAAAACCTAAATTTTGTCATGATCAAGCACCCATAAGACTTAAATCAGAACACATAATTAATTTCCACCAAAACCATTGATACAAAATAGTAAATACGGCAATGGCAAAATGTCAGAATATTCTGTACTTTCAGACAAGCACAATCAGTCGGATTACTCAGATTCACACATTACAACAGGATCACAGATGGCAAGGGGAAGTAATCCCAAGTCCCAGACACAAAGAGTGGGGAGCTGCGAATCAGATTGAATTCAGTTTTGTGTCCAGTGCCATCTCCAGAAACTGAAAAATAGAAACATATGATACCATGGTAACAAATTTTAAAAAAAACACAAAATGTGAGGTGGCCTGTGTTTTTGGACAAAGTAACACAGTTTACTTTTTTTTAAAGTCATAAACAAGTACACATCCAACTTGTGTTATTTTTTTCTTTCTGGATATTGCTGCTATGCAGTGATGATTATTACGCAGAAATGTGCATATCTGACCCTCTAAAGCCACCTCTGACGCACCAAATCTTGTTCCCTTGACCCCATTCCCACCTCTATACTCAAGCTATGCCCTGATGAGCTTGTCAGTGTGATAACCAGAATTATTAACTTGTCTCTGGAGTCAGGGTCTGTGCCTCGGCATTTTAAGCAGGCTGTGGTAATTCCATTGTTGAAGAAGGCAGGGATGGATGCAAACTTGCTGAAAAATTATAGACCAGTGTCTAATCTTCCCTTTCTTTCCAAGATTCTGGAGAAAGTTGTGCCGAGTCAGCTCATGTCACATCTCAGTAGTAATGATTTACTTGAACTGTATCAGTCTGCATATCGAAGAAATCACAGTACTGAGACAGCATTGCTTCACATTACCAATAGCCTGCTTACACATGCTGACGTCGGACATGTCTCTTTGCCATCATTATTAGACCTGTCTGCGGCGTTTGACACGCTGGATCATGGGATTCTTTTAGAACGCCTACGCGTGTCTTTTGGTATTTCCGGTCCAGCGCTGTCATGGCTCAGGTCTTACCTTTTTGAAAGATATCAATCTGTATGTGTGAATGGGATCATGTCTCAGCCTGTGCTTTTGAAGTATGGTGTCCCACAGGGGTCAGTTTTGGGTCCTCTGCTGTTCTCTCTGTACACTAAACCAGTTTCCCGAATCATCAGCCAGAATAGCTGAGTATCACAAGTATGCTGATGACACTCAGATCTCTAAGTCTGACCATCCTGGTAAACTACAGACCATTGTCTCCAATGTGGAGAAGTGTATAGTTGAAGTCAAAGACTGGATGACTTGCAACAGACTCAAGTTAAATGATAAAACAGAGAGCATGCTTGTTGGTACTCGAGCTAGAACATCCGCCTCCAGCAGTGATCATATTTCCATAGGTGGCCAAGACATTTCTTTCAAATCCGATGTAAAAAATCTGGGTGTATTCCTGGATTCAAGTTTATCGATGGAAAAACAGGTTAGCCATCTTTGCCGCACTGCCTACCTGGAGCTCCGCAGAATAGGCATGATCAGATGCTTTTTGACAGAAAAGGCTACTGCCCAGCTCGTATGCTCTCGCATTCTGTCCCGTCTAGATTACTGTAATTCCCTCCTTGCTGGTATCTCATCTGATCAACTCACTCGCATTCAGCGTATCCAGAATAATGCAGCCCGGTTAGTCCTTCGCAAAAAACGTACTGATCATGTCACACCACTGCTAAAGCATCTCCACTGGCTACCTGTCAAACAGAGAATAGAGTACAAGCTGGCCACTTTGGCATACAAACACTATGACAATACGCTTCCTGCATATCTGTCTTCTTCTCTTGCCTCACACAATCCTAGTAGAAGTCTACGCTCAAGCTCACAAAAACTGCTTGTTCAGCCCAGAGTCAGCCTAAAAACTGTTGGTGCCCGTTCTTTCAGTTATCAGGCCCCTCACATCTGGAACTCACTTCCACTGCATGTCCGTCTTTCCCCTACCCTGTTGACCTTCAAAACAAATTTGAAGACCCATCTTTTCCAGGTAGCATATCAAGATTAGCTTAGTCTGGATGTGCTGCCTGGAAATGTTGGTTGTTTCCCCATGTTGATAGGCTGTGTGTGTGTGTGTGTGTGTGTGTGTGTGTGTGTGTGTGTGTGTGTGTGTGTGTGTGTGTGTGTGTTTCGTGTTAGGAATGCGCCTACATGGTGCGAGCAGATGTTTATTTAAAGAGTGAGTGCGTTCTAATTTTTCTCCTTGTTAATATTTTTTTTTTTGTGTGCTGTAAAGCGCTCCGAGCTTGCTGTTCGTGGGGAAGGGCGCTATATAAAAACTATGTATTATTATTATTAGTGTTCCGAGCTCTACGTCAGACTGACGTAATTTTTTTTACTCTGATGCACTAAGCTTTTTCTTTACTCACTGAAAAACGCACCAGTGCATATCATTGTGAACACGTTTCACAGCCGCGCATGCCGAGCAGAACTGAGAGTGCCGAACGCAAACGCAGAAATAGTACCACATGCGCAGCAACAGAAATTTGTGTTTGTGTGTGTTACAAAGTATGTGATCATCTAATACTTATCATTTCTGTGACCCCCCTGGAAATCTCTGGCAACTGTAAACTTAATCTGCTACTGTAGATCTGACCCCCTATATTTAAGAAAAAAAATCAACACTGCTATGCACATTTTTTTCTCTCCACATTTTGCCTTTTTGATACTTTCTTCTCCGCTGGAAGAAGTACAGACTACCTAAGAACGAAAACGAGCCTGTGAAGATCAGATGTAATGAAAGCCACATGGCTAAATCATCACCACTGGTTGTCTCTCTCAAATTCATGGCTGCTTCAGCAGCAGCGAATAGAGGCAGATAATAAGTGGCTACAAATCCAGGGAAGTGGTGGTGAATCAAGGAAAGCAGCTGCAAATCGAGGGAGACAACCACTGGTGTCCAACTGAGGGAGACAACCTGAGTGATGCAGCCCATTACCATACAACCAACCAACAACACATGACACAGCTTGACTGATGTTGAGCCTTTGACTGCAAGTGGATGCAGATTGTGTTTATGAAACTTTTGTTAATTTAACACCGGAGAGACCCAGCCATGCGAAGAACATGGATACAAATGATGTCAGCAAGAGGTGTGTTCAGCAGTGAAGGGTAACCCCTTCACAGCCAAGAAAAAGTGAACACAATCCACACACACACAAATTTACATTTGACAAAAAGAAAAGTTACATCGCTGAATGAAGAACAAAAATGGCAAAGCCCTTAAGGCTCACATGCATGACCGATCAACATACTTAACCTAACCTTTGTGACTCTGACCTTTCCGACAGGTCTCAAAATGTACGCATTTTTCACATTTGTCAACCACCCATGATCCTGGACATTTGTGAGTAGTGAACCAAATTAGTATGCACAAAAGGGTCTTATCATCAGCTACCTTTCTGCTACATTTGGTTGAAAAGTTTACAAAATTCCAGAAAAAAATAGAATTCTACCAAACAATAGACATCTTTTGCTGATCTCTTGTAACCCCTGACCTTTCCAAAGGTCGTCCAAATTAGCATGCATAGCAAGGTCTTACCATCAGGTATCTTTGTACTAGGTTTGGGATGGAAGTTGTAAATAGTATTTGAGAAAAAAAAATTGTCAAAAAAGGGCTATTTTTGTGACCTATTCCTGATCTCTTGTGACCCTTGACCTTTCTGATGGATCACCCAAATTAGTATGCATAGGAAGGGCTTACCATCAGGTATCTCTGTACCACATTTGGGTTTAAAGTTTGTAAATAGTATTTGAGAAAGAATGTTTGTCAAAATATGGCTATTTTTACCTATTTCCCGATCTCTTGTGACCCTTGACCTTTCTGAGGGTTCAACCAAATTAGTATGCATAGAAAGGTCTTACCACCAGGCATCTTTGTACCAAGTTTGGGTTTGAAGTTGTGAAAAGTATTTGAAAAACTCACTTTTGCTTTGCACATGAGCCAAAAAAGAAGCTGTACGAGAGCTTTTGGGACAAAAGCTCACTCACGACTTTTGTTTTGGTGTTTCTGCAATGTAACTTCTCTTCTTCTATAGATCTACATGGCATACGCTGGGAACAAAATGAACCCCTTCTGCATGCAGCCCTCAGTACTGTTCAGAGTACTGTTGACTGAATGCTCAAGGGTGATAACGCTCCTAAAATCACCTCTTCGTAGCTAATGTTGATGACCCCCTGCTGCTGAGCATCTTTGGCACGGAATTTGTCTGTAAAGGTTTTCAGCATGACACACGCTTGAATGAAGTCATCAAAGTTGATGTTCCGCATTCCACGGCGGTCAAACACCCGAATCACAAGCTGGGAAAACTGAGGTGATCTGTAAAAAGATATATATATTTTTTTTTTTTTTGTTTTGTTTTTTTTTGTTTCAACTGCTCAGATATAATAATTTTTTTTCAACTGTTCAAAATAATCCATGAAAAGCATGATGAACTTTTAGAAGCATTCCATCATTTTTTTACATTCAGTGCTAGTGCTGAACGTGTTAAATAATGGAGTGCTTCTAAATTCCCAAATCTGAGAGTTGTTCTCTACAGACCACATTTCAGATCAGGAGACAGATGGACCATAATTGCTCAAAGTAGAAATAAGTCTAATATCAACATTGGCACTGCTGGACAGCAAAAAGAGATATCGAGTGATGTTATACCTGTTTTTATCATACTTGCCAATCATCTTGCGACAAATTTCAGAGGTAAATGGTGACCAGTTTTGTTAGCACAGACAGAGCGCATTGATGAAAGCAAGCAACTCGAAGAACTACGAACAAGAAAGGCAAAGCCATTATGGCTCAAGTGTATGACCGATTTACATATGTGTGACCTTTGTGACAAGGGCTGGCTTCTGCAGCAGCAAAATCCACGTTTTCTGAAAATGTAAGCATTTTTCACACGTCTGTCAACCCCCGTGACCCTTGACCTTTGTGATGAGTTGACTAAATTAGTATGCATAGGAAGGTCTTATCATCAGCTATCTTTGTACCAAATTTGGTTGAAAAATTTGCAAAATTTGGGAATACCTACAATTTTATAAAAAATCAGCATTTTACACACATTTGCCAGCCTCTTGTGACCCTTGACCATTCCAAGGGGTCATCCAAATTAGTATGCATAGATAGGTCTTACCATCAGGTATCTCTGTACCAAATTTGGGCTTTAAGTTGTGAATAGTATTTGAGAAAAAACATCTTTTGTCAAAATATGGCTATTTTAGACCTATTTCATGAGCTCTCGTGAGCCTTGACCTTTCTGAGGGATCAACCAAATTAGTGTGCATAGAAAGGTCTTCTCATCAGGTATCTCTGTAGCAAGTTTGGGTTTAAAGTTGTGAACAGTATTTGAGAAAAAAACATCTTTTGTCAAAATATGGCTATTTTGGACCTATTTCCTGAGCCCTTGTGACCCTTGACCTTTCTGAGGGGTCATCCAAATTAGTATGCATAGATAGGTCTTACCATCAGGTATCTCTCTACCAAGTTTGGGTTTGAAGTTGTGAGTAGTATTTGAGAAAAAAAAATCTTTTGTCAAAATATGGCTATTTTTCATTTATTTCCTGAGCTTGTGACCCTTGACCTTCCCGAGAGATCAACCAAACTAGTACGTATAGAAAGGTCTTACCATCAGGTATCTTTGCACCATGTTTGGGTTTGAAGTTGTGAATAGTATTTGAGAAAAAATAAATTATGTCAAAATATAGCTATTTTTTACCTATTTCCTGATCTCCTGTGACCTTGACCTTTGTGAGAGGTGACTAAAATTGGTATGTTTGCAAAGGTCTTACCACAAAGTATCCTTGGGCCAAGTTTGGAGAACGTGGCTTGAATAGTCTCCGAGAAAATGCCAAAGTTCAAGTTTACCATGGACGACGGACGGGCGACCAGTGGCCCAAAACATACTCACTTTCACTTCACACGTGAGCCAATAGAGCAGGCAAAATAAAACTCACAGAGTGTACCCGAAAGTCTGGAATGCAGAGCCAAGTTCATTGGCATCAATGTTCCCCGAATGATCTGTGTCAAACCTGCATGCACACAATCATATAAAGGTGAAGTTTTAAAACATTTAAAATAGATAATATGAAACTTCAGATGATTTACTTCTTTAAAGACAACCAACCAACCAAACAAATGCACCCACACAACACAAAAAGTTACCAATGAATTTTACAGGCATTTCATTCAGTGAATAATGTTATATATCAATGATACAATGATTCATCTTGTAAACAAACATGGAACAAAAAGTTATGAATTAACCCAGTCGGTGACAGTTTTTGTCACCATGATTCCTGCAGGAATCATCGTTACAAAAACCATCACTGATACTCAAAGGGTTCATTTGAAAAACATTTAACTGGGTGAACAATTACCTGTCAAAACAACCCTTCCAGTCTTGGATGTAACGCCACAAGGCGGCAAACTCCTGCACATCAATGGTGCCACTCCTGGAACAAATGTAACAATTAACCAACATGCGTGCTCTTTCATTTCAACTTAAGCCTTTTGCTTTCCATAGCACTTTTTGTCCAGGCAATTCCTGGACAAAAAGGACTACCGACAGCCAAAGGGTTAATTTTAGCAAAACTGGGAGACTACAATACCGTTGAGAAATACTGACCAAGACAGCGAACTGATTTAACCCTACAGCTGTATTTCTCACATTTTGGAGGTGGCACCTAAAGATTGTATTCCAGTTGCCGGAGATGGAATGACCATGATACTTCATGGGTAATGCCAGATTAGTTTGTCGCCTGATGGCTCCAAGCTAATCTGGCACAATCCTTGTATTGTCATGGTCGACCCATCCGCTGTACGGTGCTGGGGCCAAATGGGTTAAAGGGCAGTGCCAGAACAGCTTGGTGCACTGATGCACCTGGTACTGCCCTTGAACTTTCATGGTTTATAAACATATATCTTAGTAGTGTGTGTGAGGTAAAGCATACATACAGTAAACTCCGGGTGTAACAAATTGCCAGAGGACCTAATTTTTCCTTTATATATAACAAAACAAGAGCATTCTTTAACTCTTTCGAGACGTGCTGCATCCGGATTCGTGGCTTTACGCCGTAAATCCGGATGCAGCACATCTCAAAAGAGTTAACTGAGAGTTACAGTTTATTTAATTAATTGAAGGAGTGAATGATGCTGTATGGGCAGACAGTGAATTTCTACATGAGGGATTAATAAAGTATCATTGTACTATATTGTATTGTAATACATTTTTCTTAAATCTAGCTTTAAACTCTTCACTGCTGGGAACTCAACACAATTCAGCTGCAAGAGACATGGATCCTCATGTCTCTTGCGTTTGTATCGTGTTCACTTTTTCTCAGCAGTCAAGTGGTTAATGGCACAGCAGTTTGTGCATGTATGCATGTAACTCTGAATATGATTTCTGTATGGTAACGAGATAACATAAATCTTCCAGGAATAGAGTGAGTGAGTTAGTTATTTGGGTTTAACGCCGAGCAGGCGACTAAGGCCATCTCACGGCGGGATGGGTAAAAATCTGGTCAGCCAGACTAAAAGCAAGGTCTTAAGACAAGATGTAAATACAGATTAAAAATCTCAGGCTAAAACGTCGCACATGTCTTTAAAAGAAACATCTACAGACTCTCAAAAAGGGCAAATAAAAAAATTCACATAGTCTATGAATGCTCAGATCTTGTTAAAAATATTGCATTCTCTCAAAAAATTGAAGATTTTGTCTGGGGGAACATCCCGGAACAAAACCTTCAAGGAGTCTGCTGTGAAGTGTTTATATCTGGTGTCAATTAGGTCAGCACAATACAGCAAAAAGTGTCGAACAGAAAACTGCTCATCACAGGCAAAACACCATGGACGCTCATCCTGTTTAAGTAAGTAAGAGTGCGTAACATACGTGTGCCCGATGTGGAGCCGAGCAAGGACAGTCTCCTCACGGCGGCTGCCGCAGCGGAAAGGTCGACTGTCAGACAACTTAGGAAGAGCTTCATGAAGCTTGTTCCCTTCCTCTTTGTCCCACTCGGACTGCCACTCGCGGGCTATGTACGCACTAATCACAGGTTTAAAATCACTATAGACAGTCTGTGTGTCAGGGACAGGGTCACTGCGGGCACTGTTGGCAGCAGAATCTGCGATTCTGTTGCCTTCGATGCCCACATGGCCTGGGACCCAAATAAAAATGATGTCATAATATTCCTTCTTCAAGTCTGCGTAGAGCTCTCTAATCTGCACCAGCAGAGGATGGTCTGTTCCCGCGCCCTGAAGGGCCTGCAGGGCAGAAAGAGAGTCAGACAGAATCAGGAAGTTCCTTTCCCGAGACTGATAGGCATGCTTGAGTGCCAGCAGAATTGCTTGCAGTTCTGCACTAAATACAGAGGAATGGTCAGGGAGACGGAGCTTAAATGGGCGTTTAGGATGGCGAGAGGACACTGCAGCCGCAGCCACCCTCCCATCCTCAGACTTGGACCCATCCATATAAAGACGACAATAGCCAGGAAAAATTGAAAGGAGTTCATTGAGGCTCTGTTGGTATATATGGCTGGTGGAGTACAATCCTTCTTGTGGGCGGTCAAGTCCAGCAAGATATCAGGAACTGGTAGTAGCCAGGGTGGAGTGACGTGTTGCAGAGATTCCGAAACTTTGTCCAGGTCCACTCCGGCCGCCTGCAGATGAGGTCGGACACGGAAGGAAAGTGGACGGACAGCTCCCGGATGGGCATCGTAAATCTCTGCAAACGACGGGTTAAAAACACAGTCATAGGCAGGATTGTCTGGATGGGCCTTCAGCTTCAGAACGTAGCTGAGCATGAGGCGGATGCGGCGGAGCCTGAGAGAAGGCTCCCCTGCCTCCGCATACAGACTAGGAACTGGAGATGTCCTGAAGGCTCCCAGACATATGCGCAGACCTTGATGGTGAATTGTGTTCAGACGCTGTAGAACAGACTTTGAAGCCGAGCCATATACCACAGAGCCGTAATCCAGTTTGGACCGAACAAGGGCCTGGTACAGTTGAAGTAAGACAATGCGTTCTGCACCCCAGTCAGTATGACCAATGACACGAAGAATGTCGAGGGCCTTCCGACAAGAGATTCTAAGTTAGTTAGCATGGTTGCAGAAGGTCAATCTTTTGTCAAAGACGACCCCCAAAAACTTTGCCTCTTCGGCCACCTTAATTGGCACTCCAGCAATGCTCAGGCTAGGTTCTGGAAAAAATTTCGACTGGTTAGTAAAATGCACACAGACTGTCTTGGAGGGCGAGAACCTGAATCCATTGAGAGACACCCACCCCTGGATGCGATCAACGCACAGCTGCAAGCGCCTCTCAAGGGACGCAAGTCCTCGACCTCGTGCACACAAAGCAAAGTCGTCCACAAACAAAGAGCATTCAGAATCATCCTTGACGGCCTTTACAATTTATTTATTTTAATGCTAAATAAAACAGAAGATAGAATACTGCCCTGCGGGACACCCATCTCCTGTTCAAAGGAGTCGGAGAGGGTGGAGCCCACACGGACATGGAACGACCTGTTGGACAAAAAATTGTGAATAAAAACGGGCAGATGCCCTTTAAAACCCATGTCCGACAAATCAGACATTATACCATGCTTCCAGGTAGTGTCATATGCTTTTCAAGATCAAAGAAAATTGCATAGACATGCTGCTTGTTGACAAAAGCATCTCGGATAAAAGACTCAAAGCGAACTAGATGGTCAGTTGTACTACCGAAGCGCCGGAAACCGCACTGGAGGTCTGTGATGAGACCCTGTGACTCAAGATGCCACACCAGCCGGGCGTTGACCAAGTGTTCCATAGTTTTACATAAACATGATGTCAAAGCTATTGGCCGGTAGTTGCCCGGGTCGGAAGGATCCTTACCCGGCTTGGGAATTGGCACAACTACAGCCTGGCGCCAAGATGGCGGAAAAAAACCGGTTATCCAGATATGGTTAAAGGCCTTGAGAAGTACAAGGAGTGAATCCTGAGGCAGATGTGTTAGGAGCTGATAGTGGATGGTATCTAATCCAGCAGCAGAGTCAGTACATTTCTGCATGGCTTGCTGCAATTCTGAAAACGTAAAAGGGGCATTATAGTCTTCCGAGTTATCCGATATAAAATCACAAGTACAAGATTCTCGCTTCTCCTCTCTCTGGAAGAAAGGTGAATAATGTTCTGTTGAAGAATTATGGGCAATGGTGGAGGCAAGCAAATTGGCCACAGCCTTTTTATCTGTGACCAAACCGGCACCATCTCTAAGATGGCTGAGCCACCCCTGCCCCTAATTCTTCGAACAGCCTTCCAGACTTTTTGGGATAGACGAAGCGTCTCCAGGAAGCACGGTGTTCGCGTTTAAAAATGTAACGGGCTTTCGCCCTCTGTCTTTTAAATGTTAAAATATTTGCTTGCGACGGATTACGAAAAGCACGTCGCTGAGCAGATTTGGGCATTGTTTGGGCCTTGCGCACTCTTCATTGAACCATGGTACTCTCGGCTTCTGAGGGAGTGATGTGGGAGTTCTAGGGATGGTTTCACCTGCTATGTCCAACAAAATAGAAGTAAAACATGAAACAGGTTCTTCAGCTGACATGACCACCTCCTCTGTAAGACGAGACTGACAGAGGGAGGCGAACAGAGGCCAGTTAGCTTTCTTGAGATTCCAGCGCCCCACCGGCGAATCCTCCTCACAGCTGACCAATGACAGGACTACTGGGAAGTGGTCACTACCACACAGGTCGTCGTGAACCTTCCAGTCAAAGTCCAGCATGAGAGAAGGATCACACACAGTGAGGTCTAGAACAGAACTAGATCCAGAACCTGAGTTAGAGTATGTAGGTGAGCCATCGTTAAAGACACATAGGTTAAGTTGAGAAAAAACATCTTCTAACATCTGACCTCTGCCATCATAGTGGTCACTATCCCAAAGGTGAGCGTGACCGTTAAAATCCCCCCATGAGAATAAAGGGAGGGGGCAGTTGATCTACCAAGTTAAAAATATCATTGCTACAGACCCGCAGTGATGGTGGCAGGTAAATACTGCATATGGTTATGGTCTTCTTTAAGGTAACCCGAGCTGCGACAACCTGAAGACAGGTGTCGATGCTAACGGGGCTACATAAAATTTGGCTACTAATGAGAAGAGCCGCTCCACCCGAGCGCCTCTCCGAATCAGAGCCTTTATGTATAACATTAAAACCATTAAAGGACACAGGGTCAGAAGTCTTCAGGTAAGTCTCCTGAAGAGATATTACCGAGGGGTTATAGAACTTGACTAAAAGACGCAATTCCTCAAAGTTAGCTTGAAAACGACAATTCCACTGAAGCAAAGAGTCCATGATTAAGTCTTATCTGGGGGTAAGGAGTTTTTCCCCCCTTTTTCCTTTACCTTGCAAGGAGTTGAAGAAACAGAGGGGGGCCGGCTCCCGGGCCTCCTCTGGTTCTTCGGAGAGGAAGGGGGTGGAGCTGCCGCAGCATCAGCAACGACAACTTCCACTCCTTCCATCCGCTCCTCCAGTGCAGCATATTTGTTTTGAAGGGGGACATCAGTGTTCCCCTTCTGGGCCCATGCGCACAGCGGTCCCATAGATTTCTTAGACTTCTGGTCCTGGGCAGCGTTCCTGCCGCTAGAGTTAGCGGCCTTAGAAGGCTGACCGGAGCCAGAAGCATTTGGAGTTGACTAACAGGTTTGGGTGGGGGCTGAGGCTTAGGGGCAACAGAAGGCGGCACAACCGGACCGGCAGTGTCCGCCTTCTGCGTTCCCTGGCTCCTTGTCACCACCGGAGGAGGGTTACTCTCCAGGGGCGAGAGGAGCCGAGGCTCCGCCCCCAACCAAGAAGTTGGGGTCTGGCATGAAAAGTCTTTGGTGGGGCGCTTGCCTGCCACCGCTGCACTAAAAGTATACACAGAGGTGTTAGAGGTTGGGGCAGCCGCAGCTGCACCAGGGCCTTCAACCAGTTTTTTGGCATCCAGAAAGGACAGCCCCTTCTCCACACGCACCTGCCGAATCCTGCATTCGGATATCCAACGAGGGCATTTCTTATCCGAAGCCATATGTGCCCCCTGGCAATTCACACACAGGGGGGTGGCTGTGCAGGACTCAGCAGAGTGTCCGGGCCTAGTGCAACGGGCGCATGAAGCCTCTGCCTGACGGCATGTCTTCTGCCCGTGGCCATACTTTTGGCACTTAAAGCACCGGAGGGGAAGAGGGACGTACTTTTTCACTCTCAGGGAGTAGTAACCTCCCCAGATGGTAGTAGGAGGGGTGGGGGTGCCAAACGTCAGGATGATGGTAGGGAGACGGATCTCCCCACCACCTCGCTTGGAAGCGAAGCGCCTGACGTAAGTCACCCCCTGAGACTTAAGGTTACGTACAAGTTCATCTTCTGACAGTTCTGCCAAAGCTTGATCTTTGATTACGCCTCTTGATGAATTCATAGTTTTGTGGGGTGTGACTTCCACAGGAGTGTCTCCGATGGAAGAGAGCCCCAGTAGCCCGCGGGAGTGTGCCCAAGTACGGCACTCCACCAGCAAGTCACCAGACCTGAGGCGCTGGGCATCAGGCCTGCCAACACGGCTCCTGAGGGTCTCCCCCACCAGAAAAGGATGCAACTTGGATACAGGTTTCTCCTTCACCTTGCTATGGACAATGAGGAAGCGAGGCCATACGGCCGATGCCTGAGGCGTCGCTTCCTCACAGTCTGAATCACTGTCATGTTCAATGTCGGTAGCTATGTGCCGTTTCTGTGCTAGTTTTTTTTTTTTTGTTTTATCCATATTATATTAGTAGAGATATTCATCCCCTGGGGGTCCCCGCCCGCCACCGAGCCCAACAAGGGAAAGTGCAACTGTCGGCGGGTCTCCAGCCGACGCACAATGGAGACTGCCCGAAAGATATACTCAAGGGGGTAAGCCCGATTGAACCGTTTGAGCCACCGCCTTCTATCACACCGTTGAATGCAGGGGAATACTGGCGTAAAGCTCCTAATCAGCTGCAGAGGCTATAGCATGGTGCTCCGTATAACAACCCGCATGTCAACAGTGGGATAGGGCTCAACGTGACAAGAGCCGATTGACTAGGCCGGTACGACTAGCCTCCCGTTTAGGCAGAAGTCAAGGCCAAAGTGGAGTGTTTCAGCTACCAGGATCCTCTTCTCCCCGACACGGGTCTCCAAGCACGGCAAACACTTGGGATCCAAAGGACCAAAAGCTCACGAGTATTTTTAAGGACCAATCCAACATGGTACGACCTGGGTTAGCACAGCTCCTTAAAAACCGGACCAGTGAAAAAGACTGAACAACATATCTGCTGACATCAAGTCCTAATCCTGGACAAAGATGGCACCCGTCTGCTAGCCCACTCAGTCAGTGACTGAGGAGACTACCCACCCATGCCACGTGGAGGCCGGTGCCGAGTGGGCTTCCAGGAATAGAACTATGTCTAGTACGGTCAAAGGAAAAATAAACAAGATGGGATAAACTATAACCCACACAGTCCGTTCTATATATAATGAGAGCTGTCTTCGCTGTCAAGGATCTCTACCTTTATCACTGACCTGATTCTGATGTTGAAATATCTCCTATTATTGAAAAAAGCCTCACAGATCGGCCAATGTGTCAATCAGCTGTATAAGAGGTGCAGTGCATACACGTCATTGGTTTGTCAAATGTCATGACGTATTTTTTGTTTGTACATAATTTAATATTTTACTTGATATGAGTTTCACTTTCGCTTCAAGACTTGAGAAATTTATGACAAAATTAGAATTTCATGGTACAATAACAGTCTTGCTATATAATTTGTGTGAAATCAGGTTGACTTTACCTAGCTACATGATATACTAAGTACACCTGCATGCTCTTCTGAAAGCGTGTCGATGTGTGTGCGTGTGTGTGTACACACCCGCTCCAAACATGTGCAAAAGGCACAGATTGGCGGGCGCATGAGGATCTATACCTCTTGAAGGTGCACACATGTGCGCGAGAAAGAGAGAGATGATGATGATGATGAAACTTTATTTATCAACGGTAAAAAGGTTTGACAGAAACAAATCAACATTTTACAAACTTGCCGTTGCTAACATCTACAACATAAAAATAATTATAAAATAGGTTAAATAATAATAATAATAATAATAAAGAATAATAATTACACACATTATTTCATGCAACAATAATGTTTAAAAAAATAAAAACAAAATAATAATAACATTTAAAAAAAAATATATACACAAAATAATAGTAACACTCAACATTCATCTTATACCTTACACACACACACACACAAACACTATACATAAATGCATGTATTACATGAAAGTATTAACCATCAGGGTTTATTTAAATAAATGCCCAGTGATGTTATGTTTGGCTCATAATAATAATAATAATGGCTACTTATATAGCGCTTATCCTTAAATAAGCTCTAAGCGCTTTACAAATAAAGAGTGGGAGTGGAGAGGATCATAAAACCAGAGAAACAATGGATTCTGCAATACACACGCGCACACACACACAGGTACATAATGACAAAGAACTGAGCTACATTGGGGTATCGAACAGGTGGGTCTTTAGGGAAGATTTAAAGGCAGTGAATGAGGAAGAATGTCTAATGTCTAAAGGTAGTGAGTTCCAGACAACAGGTCCAACGTGCGCAAAACAACGGTCACCACTGGTTTTGTATTTGAAGAGCGGGACTCTGAGAAGGCGCGTGTCACTACTTGAACGGAGGGAGCGGGAGGGAGTGTATAGTTGAAGAAGATCAGCGAGATAGGCAGGGGTAGAGTAGTTAATAGCTTTGTAGCACAGACAGGCGATTTTGTACGAGACTCGTTGTTTGACTGGCAGCCAATGAAGTTGTCTCAGAATAGGAGTGATGGGATGATGCTGTGAGGCGCGGACGATGAGACGTGCAGCACAATTCTGAACTCGCTGCAATTTCTGAATGAGAAACTGAGGGAGGCCAGCTAAGAGGGCATTGCAGTAATCAATGCGGGACAAGACTAAAGAGACGACCAGTTTGGTGGTAGCTTCAGTAGTGAGGTAATGACGGATAGAACTGATACGTCTTAATTCCAGAAAAGCAAGTTTGCAAACATGATTTACATGCTCCTTCATTTGAAGATCTTTATGAAGAAAAACGCCAAGATTGCGAACAGAATCAGAAAACGGAATAGGTGCGTCACAAATGCGCATTGAGTCAGGAGAATTGGGCAGCAGTCGAGAGGCACCGACAAGAAGAGCTTCTGTCTTGCCCTCATTTAACTGAAGTTTATTTTCACACATCCAGGACTTAACATCTGAGATACAGTTCTGAACATCTGAAATAGCCTGACTGGAGCTGTTTGGAGGTGCAGATTTCCGAAGTTGTGTATCATCCGCATACATCTGATGATCGGTTGAATGCGATGCGATAATCTGAGACAGAGGCTGAGTGTACAGCGTAAATAGAATGGGGCCCAGGACAGAGCCCTGGGGGACCCCAAACTCTTGCGCAGCAGCTTCAGAAAGAAAATTCTTGACAGAGACGTTGATCTGACAGGAAGACAGATAAGAGTGAAACAGGTGAGAGCTTTACCAGAAATACAAAGTAGTTTTCTAGACATTGGAGCAAGATAGAGTGGTCAATGGTGTCAAACGCAGCTGACAGGTCTAACAGGGCAAGAACTGAGATCTGGTTTTCATCATAGGCACTTGGGAGGCCATTAACGACACAGAGGAGAGCAGTTTCAGTGCTGTGCCCGGCACGGTAAGCAGACTGAAGTGGATGGACGAGATTGTTTGACTGTAGGTATTTAGTGAGCTGTGTCAGAACGACTCTCTCAAGAACTTTGGACAGAAAGGGCAGGTTTGAAACAGGGCGATAGTTATTTAGCTGGTTGGGGTCAAGATTCGACTTTTTCAGGAGAGGTTTGACAACGGCTGATTTGAATTCTGACGGAAAGACGCCTGACTCAAGAGACTGATTTATGATTTTGGTGATGGTGGGCAGAAGAATTCCAATGTTTTCAAAAACCAGCGACGTTGGCATGGGGTCAAGCTCACACGTTTTAGGTGGGCATTTCTTAAGAATGTCAAAAACAGCCTGTTCAGAGACGGGAGTGAACTCGACAAAGGGGTGATCAATATGGGGAGGGTGGGTGTCAATATGGGCGCACCGCACAGCATCAAGGCTGTCTTGAATGGATGTCAGTGAAAAAGCTACAAAAAGCGTTGGCTAAGTGAGCAGCTGGGATGTTGGTGGGAAGGGGAGAGTCACGAGATCTACCAAGCAAGCTATCAAGCAAGGGCAAACAATTTTTTACAAGTGTCACTTTCAAGCATCTTGGAGCTGTAAAAATCAGTTTTCGCTTTCAACACAGTCTGATTGACAACAAGTGTCTTCATGTCATAAATCTGTTTATGCACAGTGAGTCCAGATTTATGCCAGGCACGCTCAGCACGCCGACATTCTTGCTTGGCTATAGTCACTTCTGGAGTAAACCACGGGTCGGACTTATCGGTGCGGATGTGAGGTCCAAAGACACAGACGTGGAGTGTAGTAGTCCATCAGTCTCACGATGGAGGAACCAGTCCAAGATGTGGCCAGATTTATGAGTGGGAACTGTGACACACTGATGGAAGTCATACTGGTCGATCAGATCCTTGACTCTGTTGGCACTGTGAGGTGAATCAAAATGGAAATTGAAATCTCCCAAGATGATATGTTTTCCTCTCTGACAGTTGCAAATTTCAAACAGGTCTTGGATTTCTTCCAGGAAAAGAGAATCTGAGAAATGGTTCCTTTTTTGGGGGGTAGCCTGTAGAGCAGGTAAAAATGAATGTCCATGTGCTGAAGAGACAGTGTTAGTTCTGATAGTTCAAAAGACCTGTGCTGGAATGGAAACGTTTCACTTGTAGTGACAACAGGCAGCAGGCATGAGCGGTATACAAAAGCAAGTCCACCACCATGAGAGGCACGCGGAAACGACTTCACTGCATAGCCAGAGGGTGTCATGTCGGCTAACTTGGCTTCATCTCCATGAGATTTTAACCACGTTTCAGTGGGAAACATAATGTCCAGGTTCATGTCTGAGCCGCACGTTTCTCTTTGGTGCCTATGGACTGGCAGTTGAAAAGTTCTATCTGCAGCTGAGGCGACGGGCCTTGGGTTTGAGAAATTGTGACTGGAATCAGGACAGGTGTACGAGCTGGTTGGTGTGCGCCAGAAGGAGAGTCACAAGTGAAACAGCAAGCCTCCCAGTCAGCTGGCATGGTGCTACAGTGGCAGCCCCCTCGTGAATCAACGCTTTGTGTCTCTGTTCTCGTTGTCAAAGAAACAACTGGAATTCGCCTACCTTGACAACAGCGACCAGCCCTATAAGGACGCTTTTTCTTACGTCGCCGAAGGCATGGCAGCGCAGAGGATCTTGAATGTATGCAGAGATCATGTAGCTCCCAGCACAGGGATTGTGAAACAGCATGCACATGGTGGTCGAACGCCAGAAGTGCCTCTCTGCTGTAGGGTATCCGCACAGAAGATGGAGACAAATTGTCAGCAACTAACAAGTGTGAAGCAGAGTCAATACACAAAGTACTGCAACAGTCAGCGTGCGGCACAGTTGTGTGTGTATACACGTGCAACACACACTGCAACTGAAGAGTACACACTGAAGTAGGCCATTCACTGACAGATGTTACAGGCCGCCAGTTGAAGTTAAGTGCAGTTGGACAAACGGGTGCATGAGCACTGTTGAAGACAGGCACAGCCGCTGTAGCCGCATTGCAGTGCGAGGCCTGTGGTAACACGGGTGAACTGGTCACAACCAGTTCATGAGTGTGCACTGCTATGGCAAACAGTTTCAGAAACACAAGTATCCACAGAACTCTCATGTCCGGTGGTAAAACTGCACAAAACGTACACCAAAATGTAGCCCAGGACATCAGCAACACGTTGGTGGTAGACAATCCAATGTAGCATTCAATAATCCAAATATAGAGGCAGAAAATGGGAGAGGGCACACTCGAGCTGCTACAGCGAGTGAACACCAACCGCCATCAGGTAATCGAAAAGTTTTGTTTTAAAGATTCCAAGCGAGGCTATAGTCTTCAAATGTGCAGGAATAGTGTTCCATACAAACGGTCCAGAAAATGATAAACTAGTTTTAAAGAGGTCAATTTTAGGCAGAGGTAGGGGTAAAGTATTGTTCCTTGAGGTCCGTTCGCGTTCTTGCTGTGGCATAAATTTGGTGATTAGATACTGCGGTGTCATGTTATTTAATATCTTGTGCATGAGGATGCATTTGTTGAAATTAAGTTGTTGACGCAGGCCGAGAATGTTTAGATGTCTAAATTTGTCTGTGGTAGGAATGGGCCGCATATCTATCATTTTGACAGCTCTTTTATATATAGAGTTTAACCTGTTCATGTGAACATCATTACAACCGTCCCACACTGTGGAGACATAATCAATGTGAGATTTGATATGGGCATGAAAAAACAGTTTATGAGTATGTGTATCCATTACTTGTCTAAGCTGGGACAACAGGAAAGTGTTTTTAGCAATGGTTTTACAGACTGTATTTATATATGCGTCTCCCAACATAGTTGTTCGTCAACGTGTATTCCCAAGAATTTACGCTCTGTGACTTGTTCTATCGGTTTAGCGTTCAGTTGTAAATGTAACGGCTGTGGTCGGCGTTGGTGTTTTTGTCGTGTAGTGATTAAAATACTCTTTGTTTTTCCGGGATGAAGAACCATATGATTCACTCTACACCAGTCGGAAACCTCGCTGAGACTACTTTGTAAGCTAAGGTTAATGTCAGCTGTTTTTTCACCCGAAACATGGAGGCTCGTATCGTCCGCAAACAGGTTGCAGTTGACATCAGTGTTTGTAATATTCAAAGGCAAATCATTAATGAATATTATAAATAGAAGAGGTCCCATGATCGACCCCTCGGGGACACCGTAATTAACTTGTCCTTGTTTAGAGTATTTTCCATGGGTACAGTGGAGTCCGCTTAACACGAATTTCTGGGGACACGGAAAATCACTTCGTGTTAAACGTATTTCGTGTTAACCAATATGGCCTCAAAATTGATCACGGCCCTCAAGGAGACATGTGCGTGAATGAGTACGAGGTTAAACGTGCACATTATCGTACTTTATGTGCATACCTTCAGCTCGCTAGGAAAACAAAAGGAAACGTGTACAGCTCACGTATTTAATGTAAAATCCATAGTAATTTACAATCCATCAGGTAAAAGCAACACAGGATGAAGTACAATCCCGCATCGGTAAAATTGTTGTGTTGGTACACGAATGATACAACATGAATACAGTTCAGAAATGCTAGCAAATGAAAAGACGGATTACAAAAGCCGAAGGCTATTCAGCCAATCATAGACTAGAGTTCGCTCTGATCTGTCATTTGTACCACCACAGCGCGAGAGCGACATGTGAATTGGTTTTCGGTGAATGGAATCTGTGTTCGTGTTAAACAGGTGAATAATAGTGAAATTGCCCTGGTTGGGAACCAAAACCAGCTTCGTGTAAAGCGAAATTTTGTGTTAAGCATTTCATGTTATCAGTGAAATTTTATTACAGAATAAGAAGGCCGTCGGCCGGGAATGCAAAAACGGTTCGTGTTAACCGGAATTTTGTGTAAAGCGAGTTTGTGTTAACTGGACTCCACTGTATATACCTTTTTTTCTGTCTTTTAGGTATGATCTAAAGAATGCTAAGGCGGTTTCACTTATATGGTATGCTGCTAGCTTCTTTAAGAGAATGTCATGGTCGACAAGATCAAATGCTTTTTGTAGGTCTAAGAAAACAGCTCCAGACATCAGGTTTTTATTTATTGATTCCAGCCAGCTGTCTACAATGTGTGTCAATGCTGACTGACATGAGTGTTTTGGTCTAAAGCCGGACTGATGAATATTTATGAAATTGCCCTTTTCTAGAAAATCGAGGTGTTTTTGTATATGTTTTTCAAGGGGCTTAGACAGGGCCGACAAAAGTGAGATAGGATGGTAGTTATTGACATCTTCAAGATCTTTTGATTTAGGGATTGGAAGAGAGAGTGAGAATCAATGAATCTTTATTTTACAACGGTGAAGATATTAACACATTTTTCGTACCTGTTGTTGCTATAACTACAACTAAGTACAAAATATACATAAAACAGGGACATCAAAGCACAGTGATACAAAATATATAGTCCACTAAACACACGCATACATGCACAAACGCACTCGCGCGTCCACACACACACATGCGCACATACATGATTGTTAGAATATACACGTACATTTGTGTGTCTACGCATAACTAGATATTGTTATTTGAGTGATGTCATGTATCTATAAAGACTTGTCTTGAACGAGATAATGTCGAAGTGGCTTTAACATGATGTGGGAATGAGTTCCACAGTGTGGAACTGGCAAATGACAAAGTAGATTTAAATATATCTATTCAGGGTTTTGGAACAATATAAAGATTCCTCATATTCCCATAACAGGAATCTGATTTTTCAAACAGCTCTGTTAAATATTCTGGAGCGCTAAGGTTCCACACTTTAAACATCAGTAACCCTTTGTTAAATTTAAAGTGATTTTGAAGGGGCAGGAATCCAGCTTTACTGAGTTTATCCTTGGTCATCAAGTGCGGGTCAGGAAGAATTAATGTTGCCATTCTCCTATGTAAAGAATTTAGTCTTTTTAAAGGGACATCACTGCAACAATCCCACACCGTCGATGCGAAGTAATGTGACATGACGTGTACATTACTGAACAATTTTCTGGTTTCACTATCTGTGTAATATTTTAATTTCGATAACATATACATTTCTAGAGACCGTTTTACAGACATTGTCAATGTGCATCTGCCACCTCAGCTGATTATCAATTGTGACCCCCAAAAGACAATGTTCGGATACCTGTTCTATGATGTCATCGCCGAGTAACAGATTAAGCTTTAATGGTCTCAACTGATGCTTTTGGTGTGTTGCAATAATCATAGATTTTGTTTTAGTAGGATGCAGAATCATTGAGTTGACTTTACACCATGCTGATATATCGTTGAGACGTTTTTGAAGGCCGTTTTCAACTACACTTATGTCTTTGTTAGCTGTGTGGATTGAGGTATCATCGGCAAACATATTATCACACTGTGTTACTTCGTAGGTGAGACTTTGAGGTAGGTCACTGATGTAAATACAAAATAAAAGAGGACCTAAGATTGACCCCTGCGGAACTCCAAGTTTGACATCTTTAGTAGAAGAGTAGGCTCCATTAGCAATTACTTTCTGTTTCCTATTTTCGAGGTATGACGTAAAAAATGAAACAGCCATGTTGTTTTGAAATAATGCTTAAGTTTGGAAATCAATATTGTATGGTTCACCAAGTCGAAAGCCTTTTTAAAGTCAAGATTGATTGATTGATTGTACATTGCTTAACGTCCCGACAGCAACAAGACTTTCTCAGGACGTGCCTGCACTGCTTGTGAACAAAAAAATAAACAGAATATTGAATGTTGAATGTATGTCGCCAGCCAGTCCAATATGTTAAATAAACCTACGCCATGGGGCCTAAATAAAGCCAAGACCATTTAGCAACACATCCAATATCAAGAGCTACAGGCAGTGCAGACAGTTGGGAGAGTTTTTAAAAGACAAATACAGGTGAATGGACCAAGAGTAGACAGAAACACATGCCCTAGAATAGAGGGAAAAACCCACCCTGTGGGGCTGACCAGGGTGACCCTGGGAACTAAAAAGTAGTTAACCCCACCCAAGTCCCCCAGGGCAGACCCGGGTGGGGGCTTTTAAAGTCAAGATAAATTACACCTGTCAGCTGCAGAATTATTCATATTTGAAAGCCATGTGTCTGTTAAGCTGCTCAGAGCTGTAGGACATGAGTACTGAGGGTGAAATCCTGACCGAGATGAATGGAACATCTTTCGGGATTCTAAGTAGTCAGACAGGTGTTATGTATATGCCTTTTGAGGGGTTTAGATAATACTGACAGCAGAGAAATGGGTCTATAGTTGTTAGGGTCAGTACGATCTTTTGATTTTGGCAGTGGATCAACTTTTGCGACTTTAAGGTCTTTAGGGAATACATTTTTTTAAATACACAAGTTGTAAATATAAGTAAGGGTCGCTATGATGTATGGTACAGACAACTTTAATATTTGTGGGTTGATATCATCATGGCCGGAGGACTTCTTATTAGCTAGGTCATTAATTAGTTTGCCCACTTCGTGCACAGCAAGTATGGGGATATTAAATGGTGGTGTGCCAGTTGTTTTTCTGTTGCAGAAATTAACTAAGTAATCGGGGCATATGTCCGCCTAAGTATCATGACTAGCAGTTATCAATTAATCCGCAACAGACAAAAAATGTTCGTAGCATGTGTCGGCAGAGAGATTACTGGGGATGGTTGTTGAACTACTGGTATTGCCTCGGTTGATCAAATTCAGTACCCGCCACACTGCCGACACATCTTTGTTGTCCTTGACAGTGTTGCAGACGGATAAAGTCTCTCCTGCCAGAAGAGAGAGAGAGAGAGAGAGAAAATTACGTCGTCAATTTTAGAGTATTGCGTCATTGTCTGTGTGGTGATGGAGTTGCTTCTCTTACGTCACCGCCACTGTCTGACTTTCTCCAGAAGTCAAGGTTTTTTACTGTTTTACTTTTTTCTTAAAAGAATTAATTATTACTGAAGAAGTTGAAAGGGTACAAAGCTGGCTAATGAACTCATCCAATGTCTTTCTCCAAACTAGATGCATCCAAAATTTCAAGTAAATATGGATGTTTCTCTAATGTATTTTTTCGAAAATTACTTGCCGATGAAATTACTACTAGGAAGGTTCGCTTAGCATACAAATTTTATCCCAAAAAACTCATTGTGTACATACTACAACCAGGGAGACGACTCTAGGGGGGGGAGTTACCAAGAGGCCCTGAGTTGCCTCCCTTGCCTCCCTATCCGGTGGCGCACTCAGCCGTTTCCCGCCAGTCTCTTTGCCTTAGCTCACCTGCTGCAAGCGGGGTAGGAGGGAGGGACCTCTGAGTAATGCCATTGGTATTTTTCGAAAAAATACATTTTAGACCGTGCCGACATTATGGCGCGCTTCGGCCCCCAGCGGCCTTTCCTCCGCTCGCTGATTCCGCGCTAGGGCCTACCCGGGTGCTGACGTGGCTCAATGCGGACCGCTGCAGACCGCTCCCCCTGGCTCGCCTCGCAGACCTGACCCGGCAGACGATTCCTCCTGGCCCTCACCTGCGTGCAGTGCAGATTGGATGCCGCTGGGCAGCTCCTGGCCAACTTGTCTTGCCTGCCAAAGACTTGGTCCCCATTACCCGCGCCCCAGGTGATCACCCTACGGCACTGTAGGGGTTCCCCTACACCAGGAGACCAGACAGCAGAACCCAGGAGGGCCTTACAGGTGTCCCGGCGCTGATTCGGAACGCGTCCGGAGTGGACGTGCCCACCTTCTGCCTTGTCCCCCGAAGGCAGACATCGCGGCCAGACGATATCTTCCTGGCTCCGCGGGGCTTATCCGGTTGCTGATTCCGCACTAGGGCCTACCCTGGGTGCTGACATGGCTCAATGCGGACCGCTGCAGACTGCTCCCCCTGGCTCGCCTCGCGGACCTGACCCAGCAGACGGTTCCTCCTGGCCCTCACCTGCATGCAGTGCAGATTGGATGCCGCTGGGCAGCTCCTGGCCAACCCGTCTTGCCTGCCAAAGACTTTTCTGCTCTGTTCTCTGTCGGCAGCTAACATTCCCCTCCCTCTCTGAGAGGCACGTCCTAGTTGCGGCCCGGTCTAGGCGCTGGTCCGGCCCAAGGCTGGCGGGCACTAACCTCTCAGAGGGGTGGTCCGCCGCTTCTGCTGCCTAGGCTCTCCTTATTTCTCGCTCTCCTGGGGGGTGTGAGCAGCCCAACTTTCTCCATGCATGGGGACAGAGCTCCTGATGCCTGTACACACCTAGGGGACGAATCCCGTCGTGGGCGGTCCGGTATATCCCAGGCCGAAAGGCGGCGTGGAGCTCCTGGTGCCAGGACTTGACTGGGGGACAAGGCCCGTTGGCTGCTATTAGGCTCGTTCACCCGCTCGTGGCGGAGCAGCACTGTCCGAGGCACCGGTAGGGGCAGCAGGTCACTTTCCGCGCCAACAAGCCCACGATGTCTGAGGCGGCCCTTCTCTGTGATCCAGTAATGGCTGCAGTCGCTGTGTGGGCGGGCGGCTGTCTGAGCCGTGCCGGTCTCTCTAGTAAAACGCCCATAGCTGTGACCATCGCTCTTCCTCCCACATCGCGCAAGGGTTGCACGCCCGACTGGGGGAGCAGCCTAAGCCAGGTAGGCACACATCGTGGGCGCCGCTAGGCCACTGGAATTTCGCCGCACCTGGTGCAGGTCCTCACCTGAGTACTGTAACATAAGACAGACAAAGGCCGGAGCGAGTGCGCAGAGCCTCCTTGCGAGGGCCCAAGCTCCCATTCGATCGCACACATAGAGTCCGGTCAATGCCGCCGCCCGGAAAATCACCGGCTGAGGCAGTAACCAAAGCTTTACCTTGTCATGACCCGAGCCCGGTAATCCTACAGTGACCAACCACCAGGGAATCCTCGGAATCCAAAGGTAATCCACTGCACCAAGCACAAACTCCACACAGGTTGCACCACAAGTCCAAGTAATCCAACGTAAGTTCAAGGTCACCATTGGTAATCCCACCATACACAGCCAGGCCACGTGGGGCAGACACGACCAGTCTGTTGTAGCTAAGCGAAGAGACTGGCGGGAAACGGCTGAGCGCACCACCGGATAGGAAGGTAAGGGAGACAACTCAGGGCCTCTTGGTAACGACCCCCTAGAGTCGCTTCCCTGGTTGTGGTATGCACACAAGTTTTTGGGGCAAAAATTGGTATGCTAAGCGAACCTTCCTAGTAGTAATGCCATCGGTAAATATTTTGAGAAAATAAATAATTATGGACTCTAACCTAGGTCAACTGACTTTCTATAAAGTCTATTATGTCTTCAATGAGACATCCAATACAATATGCTCAGAGGCTCTCTTAGCCACGCCTTGAATAAAGTATTTCGCCAAGTTTGAAGCTTGTGCATATGGAAACATCAGAGATTCCCATGTATACATACATACACACACACACACACATATATGGTGTTTCATGCCAAATGTATGGTCAGCAATGAGGTCAGCGTAATTAGACATGACGCAATTTTTATCTTGTTACTTCAGTTGTCAGAGGTTTAGGCCAGCCTGCTTTTGACATCATGGACATGCTATTAAATTCGCCCCACCTTGACCCATCCTAAAAAGTCCCTTCTATAAATAGAAGGGACTTAAAAATAATGATCACCTCAGGCAGGGGGTCTCATGACACAGGGTCATCTAACTTCTAAGTAACAGGAAAAAGACAACTGGACCAACAATGGGTGGCTTGCTTTGACAGGTGGTTATATTATATGGGTGGTCACCTTGGCTGTACTGGTTAGTTGTACTTTTAGTGTTAGTAAAAACCCAACAGAGAAAGAAACAAGCTTAGAAAAGACAGTTACAACACACCTGTCTTGTAATTGTCTTCCCTAAGCATGTTTAATCCTTTTCACTGGGCTCGTGTCTGCATTTACAAGCTTGGCAATGGCAGTCACCTTTTTGGTCTGGATTTTGTTATTAGTGGCACTACTGTACAGTAAAAGACTCCTAGTAGGTACTCCAAGCCTTCTTTGCATGACTAAGTGTGACCCAAATTTCACCCATTTTCCATCACCAATTTTAACCAAAATACGCTGCATATATCAATAAAATGTATACTGGGTTGTAGTATGGTGTCTACTCTTTGTGTTCATGTGTGTTTCTGTGCTTATTTTTTTACATGTTTAGTACTTTATGCGTGTTTTACTGGCGTATCTATTGTTCATGACTTGCCGCGGCGGCATAGCGTGCGCGCGTTGTTCACAGCACACATCGGCTTTTCAATCACCTCGCGTGTCGCGTCAAAGCGACACAGGCTAAAAATAGCTAGCCAGTTAGGTAGAGTAGAGCTAGCCCTTCATTTTCATATAATTTATTTTTGCATACGATCACGGGAACGTATTCAAATTTCAAGTAGAAAAGTTTCAACGTAATATTCTCACTCTTCTACAAAACAGACGGGAGCGAAAAATATATGTCTAAAATTGTCAATCATTTTTCTATATTATTGCAAAGTTTCGTACTTATTCATTACTTTGACTCCGCACGCGAAGCAAAAGAGCGCACACGCTGCCTCTGTGTACGAGCCAACGCGTGTTCGGAGAATGGCGTGCACAAACGATAGCGAGGCTGTAGTTGTACCATGTGCTTCGGCTAATATATATCGTCAGATTTAGCCAATCTACCGACTTCAGATGAAATTATCGATATGTAATATCATTTTTGGATTGATCTGTACATTGCTAGGTTTTAGATTTGCTTTTCAATTGTATTCGAAGTGTTTCTTTTGAGCAAGCAGTGGTGCCGTATTGCGAGGTAAACAAAGCGTGTAGGGTTATCATCGGAAATACCGAATATAATTTTCTCTTTAACAAGAAAGCATGAATTAAACATTATTACTTTTATAAAAGATGTTAAGGTACGTTTATATTTAAGTCATTATCTTCTGGCGGTCGTAGACTTTGAGATATAGTTATTTTTGTGAAGTCATGTGACCTGCTTGTTTTTCGTCTGCTACTACTGTACTAGTACTACAGTGTGATACTTTCTTTTTGAGATCAGTGTGTAGTTTTCTGTCCGTGATTTGTATAGACAAGCAAATTTCACGCAAGTGTTAAAATTATAATCCAACAATTTAAATAGTTGAAATTGCTGGTGATCAATTTTGTGGTGTTTGTCAATTTTTTTTTTTTTTTTTTTTTTTTTTTTTTAGGGGGTGGGTGGGGGGGGGGGGGGGGGAGAGGGTGATGACAAAAAACAATTTCTCTTTGTTTGTAGTCTATCCTGCTCCATTATTCAGATCTCATTATCCTGATCATTTTGATGTTTAAATGATGTTTCTATCTTAATTACAACCCAAGATATGATTTTTCTTGTGTTTGTTAATTTTCAGCCATCAAAATCAGTGATTTTACTAAGTTTGAGGATCATTTTCAGCATGATGCCCTTGTTCAAGAGCCTCGAAAAAACCTAGGCTGTCACAGATTACTATAAAGAGTTGATTGTAGCAGAATTTAGTATCAATATCACTGTAAGGTTGGTTCTGTGAAATTCCAAAAATGCCAAATCATTCAATTTTCACTGTCGCCAAAAGGCATGCAAAAAAACTAAACAAATTAATTCATAACTTTTGATCTAATTGTACACAAACCAAGGGGAATCACTCAGCGCTTGACAGACAGTTAGATCCCCTGCCCCCGCCTATCAGGCACCCATTCGCCAGCCCACAGAGAAATACGCAGGTATAGAACAAGACGATCATCTACATCCCTAAAAAGGATGCATCAGGTCTCGCCTATAACCCATGTCTTTCTCCGGAACTTAGGAAGTAGGCAGGAGAAATATACATACACAAACACGAAGGTGCATTACTATATGTGGTCGGGCAAATACCCTGATTTCCCACAGTAGATGCACAGAACATTACACAACAATGTCACAGTAACGATACAAATTTGCCTCGAGTTATAGATACTCACAAACCAGATAGGTGAGGCTAGCGCTGGCAGAATTGTACACAAACCAAGGGGAATCACTCAGCGCTTGACAGACAAACAGTTAGATCCCCTTCCCCCGCCTATCAGGCACCCATTCGCCAGCCCACAGAGAAATACGCAGGTATAGAACAAGACGATCATCTACATCCCTAAAAAGGATGCATCAGGTCTCACCTATAACCCATGTCTTTCTCCGGAACTTAGGAAGTAGGCAGGAGAAACATACATACACAAACACGAAGGTGCATTACTATATGTGGTCGGGCAAATACCCTGATTTCCCACAGTAGATGCACAGAACATTACACAACAATGTCACAGTAACGATACAAATTTGCCTCGAGTTATAGATACTCACAAACCAGATAGGTGAGGCTAGCGCTGGCAGAATTGTACACAAACCAAGGGGAATCACTCAGCGCTTGACAGACAAACAGTTAGATCCCCTGCCCCCGCCTATCAGGCACCCATTCGCCAGCCCACAGAGAAATACGCAGGTATAGAACAAGACGATCATCTACATCCCTAAAAAGGGATTTAATTTGATCTAATTGTCCGATTATTTTCAACTTGATATCATTGGAATTAGAAAAATGAGACCTATCTCATCTGGAAAACATATTTACAAATGTGATCATGTAACTTAAAAAAATCACTTTGGAGTACCTACTCCTAGATACATCTAGTGGTGTCATACCTGTCCTTATCAAACATGCCAATCATCAGACGACATGTTTCAGGGTTAAATGGTGACCAGTTCCCATTCATTAAGGCTTGCTGTAGTTCTTGAGCAGTTATCTTCCCTGAATGGTCCTGATCCACTGCCTGAAATGACATAAAATGTGTCACATTTTGATTTGGGAACATTTTTCACCCATAATCAGCATGATGAACATCACTGTGGGGGTGGTTTTGTTTAATCCATTGGGTGTCAGTAGCAGTAGTGACTAAAACCGCTACCAACACCCAAAGGGTCAAATCAGGTCACCCTCCGTAATATGTGCTCCAGTATAATGTGGTATCTGATATATATAACATGCACAGGTCTTGGGCTCTGCGGATACATGGTGATCAAAAGGTCTTGTGGTCAGCAGCCTTATCTGACATTGGGCCAAGGACTTTTTGTTTCTTTAACAAGAAAGGCAAAGCCATTATGGCTCATGTCTATGACTGATTTACATATATAGGTGTGACCTTTGTGACAAGGGCTGATTTCTGCAGCAGCAAAATCCATGTTTTCTGAAAATGTAAGCATTTTTCACACATCTGTCAAGTTGTAAATAGTATCTGAGAAAAAACATCTTTTGTCAAAATATGGCTATTTTTCACCTATTTCCTGAGCCCTTGACCTTTCTGAGGGGTTATCCAAATTAGTATGCATAGATAGGTCTTACCATCAGGTATCTTTGTACCAGGTTTGGTTTGTAGTTGTGAATAGTATTTGAGAAAAAAAACATTTTGTCAAAATATGGTTATATTTCACCTATTTCCTGAGCTCTTGTGACCCTTGACCTTTCCGAGGGATCAACCAAATTAGTACGTATAGAAAGGTCTTACCATCAGGTATCTTTGTAACAAGTTTGGGTTTGAAGTTGTGAATAGTATTTGAGAAAAAATAAATTATGTCAAAATATAGCTATTTATGACCTATTTCCTGATCCCCTGTGATCTTGACCTTTGTGAGAGGTCACTCAAATTGGTATGTTTAGAAAGGTCTTACCACAAAGTATCCCTGGGCCAAGCTTGAAGAATGTGGCTTGAATAGTCTCCGAGAAAATGCCAACGTTAAAGTTTACCACGGACGACAGCGGTTGGACGACCACTGGCCCAAAACAGACTCACTTTTGCTTCGCATGTGAGCCAAAAAACTATGCATATTTAAAACTACAATGCAATCACAAAAACATGTAACACAGTCTGAAATGACTCCTGAGTATTGCAATAAACCGAGGCTGACCCATACCAGAATCAGCCTGTGTGCACAAAAGAAGCAGCCAGACAACAAGAACAAATTGAAAAATGAATTTTTCTCTAAAATGTATTTTTTTGAAAAATACTTACCGATGACATTACTATTAGGAAACGTACACTTAGCTTACCATTTCAGCTAAAATTCTGTTGTGTACCTACACGACAAGGGAGGTGATCCAAGGGTGCTGTAGCCAGGTACCCTGAGTAGCCTCCCATACCTCCCTATCCGGTTGCGTGAGCAGTGGTGTCACGCCAGTCTGAAGCTTAGCTTAGGAGCGGCAAGCGGGAGGGTCCTCCGAGTAATGTCATAGGTAAGTATTTTTCGAAAAAATACATTTTAGAGAAAAATTCATTTGTTTCCTCAAAAACATTACCGATGACATTACTATTAGGAAGAATAGCGAATGGGAGGTGGGTGCCGCCTAGAATCACTCTCAATGTAACGGGCCCACCAGACTCGCCCACCTCGGGGCACACTCCCGACCATTTCAGCTAAGCTAACACAAGGTGCCTAGGCACCAGGAGGGTGTGTCACGCCGCGGCAAAGGCCCCAGCCAGGGCTAGGGACACCTGCGGGCCCGAGGTCACTGCGGCAGCATCGGGCGAAGGTAGATTACGTCTGCCAACCCACAGCCGTCCCCAGACTTGACAGCGCAGTTGCAGGCGAAGGCGACGCTCGTGGCCAGGGCTCTCACCTCATGCGCCCTGATCTTCAGCTTCTGAGCGTCCTCCAGGGAGAGGTCCAGGTAGGCGGACCGGATAAGCCCCGCGGAGCCAGGAAGATATCATCTGGCCGCGATGTCTGCCTTCGGGGGACAAGGCAGAAGGAGATGGGCATGTCCACTCCGGACGTGTTCGGATCGGCACCGGGACACCCGTAAGGCCCTCCCGGGTCCTGCTGTCTGGTCTCCTGGGGTAGGGGAACCCCTACAGTGCCATAGGGCGATCACCTGGGGCACGGGTAATGGGGGCCAAGTCTTTGGCAGGCAAGATGGGTTGGCCAGGAGCTGCCCAGCGGCATCCAATCTGCACTGCATGCAGGTGAGGGCCAGGAGGATTGATTGTACATTGTACATTGCTTAACGTCCCGACAGCAACAAGGCTTTCTCAGGACGTGCCTGCACTGCTTGTGAAAAAAACAACTAAACAGAACATTGAATGTATGTCGCCAGCCGGTCAAATACATTAAATAAACCTAACACATGGGCCTAAATAAAGCTAAGACAATTTAGCAACACACATCCAATATCAAGAGCTACAGGCAGTGCAGACAGTAGGGAGAGTTGTAAAAAGGCAAATACAGGTGAATGGACTTCGGGTAGACAGAAACACATGCCCCAGAATAGAGAGAAAAACTCACCCTGTGGGGCTGACCAGGGTGACCCTGGGAACTAAAAAGTACCTAACCCCACCCAAGTCCCCCAGGGCAGACGCGGGTGGGGTGAGGGCCAGGAGGAACCGTCTGCCGGGTCAGGTCTGCGAGGCGAGCCAGGGGGAGCGGTCTGCAGCGGTCCACATTGAGCCATGTCAGCACCCGGGTAGGCCCTAGCGCAGAATCAGCGAGCGGAGGAAAGGCCGCTGGGGGCCAAAACGTGCCATAAGGTCGGCACGGTCTTTGCCAGAGCCAGGGAGCGGGCGGCCCAGATGGAGACACGTGTCCGCTATCATGGCCAGGTAGCTCCTGAAGGTGGTTGGCGCCAAGCTCTGCTCGACGAATAGCCAGAGAGTAGGCAAATCTGTTGTAGCCCCAGGACCGCAGGACTCGCCACTGTCCCTCATAGACACGCCTGGTCAAAGGCCTGCGAGCTGTAGCGATAACCTCCCCCGCTGCCCTGAAAACCTCTAGCAGCGAGGGTGCGCAGCACAATCACCAGTCATGTGTGGAGAAGTCGCTCAGGGCATGGGTGGCACAGCCACGTCTGTCGGGGTTGCTTGAGTCTCGTGTGCTGGGTGGGGAACTGCAGGGCGAGGGGGGGGGGGGGGGGGGGGAGAGCGTGGTGAGGCTCAGGAGGTCGGAGGTCCAAGACTTGGACCAGCAGAATGGGGCCACCAGCAACAGCACCACATTGGTACCCTCGAGCTTGAGCAGGACCTTGGGACTAGCAGCATTGGCAGATAAGCATCCGCAAAGAGGGTCTCCCCAGAGATGGAGAGCGCGTCGACTGGCGTGAGGGGGAGCTGGCGAATCCACTGTGTCGTGAAGAGGTCGGACATGGGTGTCTCGCACTGCGCGCAGATCCTCTGAAGATATCCGGGCGGAGCACCTACTTAGTGTCGAGAAGCCGGCCACGCTGCGAGCGGGAGTCGGCAGGACCCTCAGGTGGCCAGGGGTGTGTCGCGCTCGGAGAGGGAAGTCGCGATCTTCGCACCACCGGAGGATCTGTGACAGGAGCAAGCAAAGGGAACGGAAGCGCAACCCGCCCCACTGCCAGATGTAGGAGCCCACAGTGGCGGTGTCGGAGAGGACGAGAAGCTCCAGGCATCGGAAGCGTGTCTCTCACGAACGGAGGCTCACCCAATCGCCACCAGCTCCAACCCGTTGAGGTGCCTGTCCGCGAGTACTGGAGGTCAGCAGCAGGAAGCGGTGAGGAACATCGGTAGAAGGCACGCGTCCCCTCCAGCGAGGCTCGCGTCCGCATTGAGGGATGCATCTGACGGGAGACGAGAGCGAAGCATTGGGAAGACCGGCACCAGGGTCGCGACATCGCCAGGGAACGGGTGCCAGGTGGGAAGCCGGAGCATCCGAAGCGGCCGGGAGGAAGCCGATTGAGAGGTAAGACATCCGCCGCGGCGGTCATCAGGCCCAGGAAATGACGCCCAACTCTGGAGAGAACTGTGTCTGCTAGAAACATCCGCTGGATGAAGGTCGCCAGCGTCTGGAACTGAGGCTCTGGAAGTCATACCACGTTGCGGTCGGCCTGAAACCACGTCCAAGCGCACCACCGGTGGGAAGGCGCGAGGTCCGACTTGCCGAAGATGTCCGGGAGGCCGAGGCGATTGGGTAGATCGTGCAGCGCAACTCCGTCCCGCTTCGGAGCAGGATGTCCCAGTGGTTCGAGGTGGGCTCGAGGCAGCCAGCCTGGCCTTGGCGACGACAGCGTGCAAGGAACAAGAGCAAAAATGCGTCAAGCACACGGCGGTTTCTCTTTGCGGGCTTTGGCCCACTTAGTTTTAGTCGCTACGCGTGTGTGCTAGCTAACCAACCATTTGCCCACGCGTGCAGAGAAATATTCATGCATGCGCAGAGGATAAGTTACCTTCGATACCAACGACAAGATGGCGGGCTCAGACTAGCGATTAAAGACTAATTTTTCCTCTAATGAGAAGGCTATAGGAGGTTCATTATGGGTGAAAGAAGCAGTTTAGCCTCTATCAACCTTTTCTTCATATTAATACCTTGGTGTAAGACTGAAAAAGTACCGTAAGTTGGATTTTGGGTACTCTCTCCAACTTACTTCACCCCTACACACCTTCCCGCTCCCTCCGCTCTGCCTCTGACCCTCTCCGCCTCCACATCCCTCGCACCAAACTTAACACTTTCGGCCCCCGCTCCTTCTCCGTCTACGGTCCATCCACCTGGAACACTCTCCCACTCTCTCTCCGTCAGAAACACTCTCTCTCCTCCTTCCAGTCCGCCCTCAAAACTCACCTCTTTCAACAGTTTTAGCACTATATCACCACACTCCCCACCCCAAGCTGACCGTCGTAATGTATTCTACTGTTTGTGGTACGCGAGTCATTGTCTAAAGCGTGCGTATGCGTGCGCGAGTTGTGAGTGCGCACTTAGAGTTATAATTATTATAAGATAAGCGCATTATAAATACCGTAATTATTATTATTATTATTATATGACACTGGCACTCTCGCCCCGCCAGTGCTCTGTTATACAAGTTCTGTCAACACTTCCAATGGGCAATTGTGATAGTAAAATGGTTGCCACGGACTTGACAGCTCAGTATTTATCCTGCACATTGTTAATTGAGTCTCTCTCTCTCTCTCTCATACACACACACACACAGAGGCTGAGCAAAAGGGAAAGAGATTTCTGCGTTCCCAGATGAAACTTTTCTTGGATATTGTTAGACGTTCTTTCTGCACTGTGAGTGTACCTGTTTTAACTGCAGATATTTCACTTTGACTTTGACATTTGTTTCTGTGGTGTGCACATTACAGTATGGCTGTCCATACGTAAGAGTTCCATTTAAAATGCGTAAATAAACTATGCAGAATGTGTGACCGGCGGGCAGAACAGAGAGCAACAAACATTACATGAAGCTGTCAGCTGTTTCAGGTTGATATCAAAGACGTGTTTGGTACTGATTGACATAGGTGAGGACAGTGAAGGTACACATTCCATGTCGTTTCGCTATCTTTTAACAGAACATTTCCTAAGTGTGTCTATGCCGCTGACAAAGTAAGAAAATGGATACTGGTGCTTGGATTACCGGACCATCACCAGGACAGGTAGGCTGTTCAGATTTCATCATGTAATAGAGTGGAATGCTACATATCTCTCTCTCTCTCACTCACACACACACACACACACACACACACACACACACACACACACACACACACACACACACACATGCAGGCACACACACACATACACACACACACACACATTGAGAGAGAAGAGAGAGAGATTGGCGCACCCTGCTCTGTACGAGACTACTAACTTAGCTTTTCTGGAGCTGTGGCAGAAATTGTTTGGAATAGCTAGGTTGCCGTTTTCAGCAGTGTGCGTGCGTGCTGAACTTGAGCCTCTTAGGGGAAAGGTTACAACACAAGTGCTGGTATTACCAAGTGTTTTATTCGCTTCCAGTGTAAGTGCAGGAAATGAAATTATAACCTTGATAAAGGCAGACCATTTGCCTTCAAGGTGAGAAAGATGTTAGGGCTTTAAAAAACCTGAAAAACTGGCTAAATCTTTAGTTGTTTGCAAGAGGCATCCGTTTTTGCTTCTTTGTTGCTACTGCGGCGATTGCAGCCAGCTGGAGTCTGGTTATGCCTGCATAGATGAATCAGGTTACCGCTTTTGGCAAACTAAGTGGGCTAGGGGAAACTGCCATGAGCAGGAGCCGGCTGACGGCGAAGTCCATGGCCTGTACCACTGTCCGCAAGGCTCAGGGTGCCACCTGGCAGAACGTAGACGCGGTGACATCCTGATCAGCGCCGAGAGGACGACAGACCTGTGCACACTTTTACCAACCTATCAGTATTTTGACAATGCTTTTCAGTATTTTCCAGAAACTTTCAGTATTTTTCCGCATTTCGATTCGGTTACGGGATTAGATAAATACAACAACAGAAACACATAGACATTCACACAAACTTCTTACCTTTAAATATTTAATTCCTTGAAGCCTTTCTGTAGAAGTTTGACTCTTCAAATAAAATTATTGTCACTTCTCACCCTACCCAGTAGCTCACTTAATAGTTCAATGTTGAATTTCACATCAGTTCATGTTTGATTTAAGCTGTTTTTAATGACTGTGCAAATAAACACTATAATACTAGTACAGAAATGTTATTAAGCACAGTGGAAAACAAATGACAGTATATTACTGGTGTAGAGATTTGTAGTAAGCACTTTTCCAACGTTTCAATTTTTCTGCTGGGTGCTGTCTCTGGGTGTCAAATGGGTGACCAGGCTTAGACTTCAAAAGCAGCAAAGCCTCCAATGTGTCATCTGCCATTGATGCTCTCTGTTCAGTGCGATTTTTTCGAACTGTTGAAAATATTCTTTCGCAGTGAGCATTACTATGGGGAATTGTCAGAATTCCTCTCATCACGACTGAAAGTTCAAACAAGAATAATTCCCCACTTTCATCTTTCAGATTTCCAATGTTTAGCCAAACTTCATCCATTCTCTGAGATTTAGTGCAGCTGGAAATGTCAGTACTCTGATACAGAGCAAACTGCTCTAATACTGTATTCACGGTGCAGCCTGAAGGTCTCAGTGCTGGAAATCTGTTCAGGAAAAAATCCAAATCGTTTTTGGAAGATGACTGCTGTAGACTTGCATCTGCTACCTGGGCATGGGTTAGGAGGGGCTCTTTTAAAGGCAGATTGGTAACAAGATAATCTGTTACAGCTTGAAAGTACTTCCTGACATCAATGTAAAAATCCTTCAGGCGGCTCTCCCTCAAACCACTAGTGGCATCAGCAATGTAGTTTTGACAATCTTCTCCAATCACCAGATCCTTGTCATCTTTCAAGTTATATCTGCTCTTGAAGTCAACATCCTCCAAGCGTCCGTTGTTCAGAGCTGATGGTTTCACAAATCTAGACAACACCGTCTGAATCAGCTTTAGCAAAGATCTTTTCAACAGATGTATCTTCGGCTCATCAGACTGCAAACCAAGGAGAACGGGGTCAAACATTTTGACAGTGTAGTTCAGAAATAAGACATAAAGCTTGTTGGTTGGTGACTGAAGGAACTTTAAAATATTTTCCACTTTCTTGAGTGCATATGGCTTGTCAGAGACCCCATCACTCATGGATGATTTTTTGCTGTCTTGGACTTTTTTTTCTTCCTTGAAATATTCCTTTAATGGTGACCAGTTTTGCAAAAGACGTTCCAAGCAGCGGCCAATGCTCAACCAACGTGTGCACACATGCTTGAGCATTCTTTTTTGTTCCACGTCAAAAAGAACTTGCATACTGGAAAATTCTTGTTTTCTCTTATCACTTTTTTGAAAAAAGTAATAAACATCCTGCAGAACGTCTCCCACATCCGGTAGACATTGTGCACCCTTCTGTGCAGCAATGTGGACAAGGTGCAGGCAACAGCCTGCCATGTGTACTTCTGGGTGCTTCTGCCTGACAAAAGCCACAACTCCCTTGTGCTTTCCCGTCATAACTGCAGCATTGTCACATCCTAGTGAGAGACAGTCCTTCCATTCAATGTGTCTTGCTTTCAGTTCAGAATCCAACAGCTTAAAAATGTTTTCACCAGTGGAGGGTCCAGTGCACTCTGGTAAAGACAATAACTCAGAGTTAACTAGTCCAGTACAAAGGTCTACAGATCTAACAACCAGCGGATATTGTTTACTCTTTTCATCGTTACTTCCATCTGTGGATAGTGTAAATGCTGACTTTTGAAGCCTCTCGGACAACTCTTCTTGTTGATCCTTACCAAGGGTCTTGATTAAACAAGTTGCTTTTTTTCTCCCACACCTAAGGTCTGCAATGTGGAGATAGAGAAAGAATATAAGCAAATTTAACATTCACAATAGCATTAATATTAAAATAGATAAGAGCTCACTCATAAGACCACATTTTAAAAACATATTGACACATTTTGTGGTGCTACAATTTATTTTGAAAAAAAAAATGACAGGGAAAGAATAACGACATAAATCTTTGGAAGAAAACCCCCACAGGAAATAATAAGGCAAAACTGGTAAATTTTGTAGGCCTACACACCTAATTTTTTTATTTAATATTATATATAATGTTGTATAATGGTGATCTGTTCTATATCTATTACACTGCTACTCATATCGGGCAGTAGTGGTAGTCTACTACAACAATAATAATAATTAAAAATAATAATTGTTTAATCACTGTTTCGTATGTAGAAATTATTTCTTGTTTTAATTTATATTATTTTGATTATAAGTGTTTTGAGCTGGAACTAACATTAGGGCATACTATGAAGGTATGATCAGTATCTCTACCAGAGCATTTATTATTGCGCCTTACAATAGCAAAAGTAGGCCTATCTGGCTAAAAGTGAAACTGAAAGTAGATTTGGCCACCGCAAAAGAAATACAAAAGGCAAATGAAAGTGTGCTTAGAACTAGAAGATAGTAGGCCTAACTGATGCAATAATCATTGCGGGTTCTTGATAGGGACAGGGAGAGATGCAACTACAACCAACCAATGTTTAACAAGTCTATAGTAAACTAATTGTATTGTATTTTTGTTGTTGTTTGGTAGGGCTATGTAACGTTGATGCATATAGGTGTTATCTTTTTTTGGATAAACTATTTGACTTACTCAAGTTACTGACTGCATATTTATAATAATTTAGCATTTTATTAATTTCTCCACTCTCTTTTGGCATCATGTTGTTGCATTAAGTTTTTTTAAAAAGTACATAGACATTATATTTTACATAACCATTTACATACCTGCTGCAATTTTACTATCTGGAAACATGTGCTTGAATCCACTGGCCAAAGTGTCAGCAGCAGCAAGGGGCAGATTATGATGAGCAAGAAGCTCACACATCATTACCTCAGCACGTGTAACTGCAACTGAATGCTCGCCACTTGCATCTTCGTTTAGCTGCCTTCCACTTGATGACGAAAAAAAATGCAGTAATTGAAGTGTTCGATTTTGAAGTTTTCACTTTCTCGATTTCTTGATGCTTTTTTGACTCTACGTGCCTTGTAATGTCATTCCCTCCCCCACTTCCTATCGAAAGATCAGTTTCACAAAGTCTGCAAAAAGCATAGTTGTCACCTTTTTTACTTGGCCCAATACATTTCCATGTCTTGCTGTAAGAGCTTTTGTAAACCTGTACACGCCTTTTTTTTGGTGGCAATGAACATTCGGATTCCTCTTTATCTGGGAACACTTTCCCGCTTTCCGGCTTGTCATCCATTTTGTAAATGAAAGGAAATCAAATGACCCAGCCGAACGACGCATGCGCACAAAGTTTAGCTGAACTTCGGCAGTAGTCAGAACTGGTCGTGATTAACCGAGAGAGACACGAATGCATTGACGCATGCGCATAACTTGTTCATTCGATCTCGGAAATATTCGGCGGTCGGGAATTTTAAGTCCTTGGTTGTCAGCCTTTGCGTAGCAGACGATTTTCGTATTTTTAAAGAAGATAAATCGGATTCTGTTCAAAAATCCGTATTTCCGTATTTTCAAAAATGATCCGTACGAAATACGGAAGAATACGGGGGGTGCACAGCCCTGGGACGATGACCGGACGCTACTCGCCGCCGGGTTAGGAGACCACGAAGAGATGGGTGTAGAAGGCAGGCATGCGACTCCCTCCAGTCGCGAAGAACGTAGGCTCTGCGCCGAACTGTTGGGACAGCGATCCCCAGGGGAGAGCGCCGCAGCATCAGGGGCGACCGGATGAGATCGAAGGAGGTCAGGAGGCCCTCGGGGCTGGCAGAACAGGCCCAAGGGTCATCTGGGAGCAGCGAGCGTCACGCGACGTGGCGAAGAGTGGCTGGGCCAGGGGCCTTGTCGAGTCCATCACCGCCTGCTGGCTAGGACCGAAGAAGCGAGCGACCGCGCAGAGTCTGCTGTAGAAGTGTCTTGCCTTCGGCGTGGAGGTCACTGCAGGAATGGCGGGCAGCATCATGAGGCATCGGGTCTCAGTAGGCGGCGCAGGCTATGGTGTCGACGGAGGCGTAAAACACAGCCCTGTGTCCTCGACGCGCTGGACGACAGTCTGCACGAACAGCTCCGATCTCGCTCAGGCCAGGGCGCAGCGGAAGGAGGTCGCGGTCCCGTCCAGGCTCCGGGGGGAGCAGCGTAGCCGGGGTAACCACTGCTGATGAAGGTCTGACAGGGAGCCGTGTACCAGCGAAGACGGATGGCACTGTACAAGTCCGCCGGGCCGGAGGAGTCGGAGAAGAAGCCAGCATCGCTCAGGAGCTCTGCTGCCGGAGCATGGAATGCCTCATCAAGGTCTGGAGAACCAGGGACTGGGACTGCCCGGAGGCATCCATCCAGGTCGACACCTTCCTCTGAGCGGGGGAGGGGGCGGAGGGAGGGGTGGGTGAACGGAGGGCAGTGCTCCGGGGACGTCAGGAAGTGATTAGCCGCGCTGTTGCGTCGAGGAACTTTGGGTCTCCATCCGAGGGCCAGGGGGCCACCAGGGACGAGGTCGACTGACATCACGAGGAGAACCGCGACAGAGTCATCTGGCCAACAGCTGGGGCTCGTCAGTGTCAGGAGACACGGGCGGGAGACGCACGCCGGTGAGTGCGGGGTCGGTCGGGGCCTCGAAGAACGCGAAGTAGCCTGGCACAAGAAGGAGGAGGTGCCAGGCCGGAAGTGCTTGGCCGAGACGCCGGAGATCTGGGTCCCGTGGGCTGAGCCGTAGGCGCCTAAGAGCAAGAGGTCCGGCCCTGCAGGTGCGGGAGGGCAATGGGGGGGCATCCTGGAATCCTAGCGTGATCCTTCCGAGTAACCACGACTGAGCCCGAAGCCAGTCGGGGTGCAAGGCGGGGCGAACAGCTCGCCATGGGCCGGGCGCTGAGGAGCGGGCGCATCAGATCCAGTAGGAGTACAGTCATGGATGCCGTCACTCACCGCGGAGTGAGCTGATCTATGTCACGTCAGGGCAACGTAGCCCTGGGCTGGTACCGAGAAGCGGTGGGGCTGAAAGCGAGAATCTGCGTCAAAGTCCGGAGCGGCTCGGGCCACAAGGTGGGGCGAAGCTCGCTGTGGGCCCGGCTCTGAGGAGGGGGCGCACAAGGTCCAGTAGCTACGTCTGGCTGGTGGCACTTGTCACTCAGCGTGGAGCGGGACAAACGGCGTCGCTGTGGGACCGTACCCGAGGAGCAGCGGGGCTGCTTCCGCGTCGGAGCCCGAGAAACTTGGGCTGGGAGGCGGGACAAACAAGTTCGTTGTGGGCCGGGCTCTGAGGGTCGAGCGCCCAAAGGTCCAGCAGTCTCGTCCAGCAAGTGGCGCATGCCGCTCATTGTGGAGTGGGATGATCAACGTAGGCACCGGTAAGGCGCGTCGGAGCCGCAGAAACTCGGGCCAGGAGGCGGGGCGAGCAAGCTCACACTTAGGAGGCCCCATGGTCCTGTAGTCTCATCCTAGGGGTTGGCGGGCCGCCATCCAGTAGCCATGTCGGAGCCCGAGAGAACTCGGGCCGGGAGGCGGGGCGAGCAAGCTCGCACTTGGCCAGGCGTGGGAGCAGGCGTTAGATCAGCAGGTTTGTCGGGCCGACATCCAGTGACCACGTCGGAGCCCAAGAGAACTCGGGCCGGGAGGCGGGGCGAGCAAGCTCGCATTTAGGGCCAGGATCGGCGCACAATAGGCCATAGTCCGGGGACCTGCAGCACGTGTCTGGGTAGTCAATACCCCATCGTCATAGCGGATGCGCCTCGTCTCATCTGCGGTGGCGGCAGGGGTGCGGTAGCGGGTGGCCGGTCCCATGTCGGTGTAGGGCGTTCGCGCCGAAATGAGCCCTCAAGCGGAGACCAGTGCTCTTCCACCTAGGAGGCTTAGGTGTCGCACCTGGCGGCACCGCCGGGCTAGACCACCTGCGTGTCGCTCGGGCATTGGAAGTCCCCAAAGCGCATGCAGGTTGCATACTTGGTAACTGTAACACATAGCCAAGGTAAACAGTGAGCAAGCGTGACTCCCCGAGGCCATGCAAAATGAGTGCACCCGCAAATCATATCATAACCAGCACCTATAGCGTCCCAGTAGCCCTTTTCTAAACAGACCACCTCTTCTTGGTTAGGTGTGACACGTGCTCACGCTCAGTTGCAAATGATGCGTTTGACAGTGTTTACTACAAACCAGGGCCTTCCTACTGGGACGCTCGTTCTCATGTGAAGGCGAGCTCCGTATAAATAGCAAATTCCACGGCCAAAGCCATCGTCCAGCACACCGGGCGCCGGTCGAGGGCAACAACCGAGGCCTTACCTTGCCATGGCGAGAGAGGCCGGTGAGTGAACCTGTTCAAAGACTGTAGGGTACTGTTACGTGTAAGCCATAGTCGTAGTGGGACAATCACCCCAGACGCCGGCACGTAGGGTTCTTGGAGGGAAACTTCACTCAGCTGCCACCCGTCACGCGTGGCTGAAGGTTGTAGGCCCCTCGTGCGCGGCGGAGAATGGCCCAAAACCCCCCAAGCCAACCGAAGTACCACCAAAATCCAATGAAAGCACCCTGATAATCCAACGGAAGCACCAACGCCCACACGTAAATCCAGAGAACAAAGGTAATCCAAGGCAGGCATGGTAAACACGGCAATTTCAATCCAAGGTTACGACTGGTTCACAACCGTACACACACAAAACGTCCAGTAGGCTAGAACACAATCGTTCGCGGTAAGCTAAGCGAACAGACTGGCGTGACACCACTGCTCATGCAACCGGATAGGGAGGTACGGGAGGCTACTCAGGGTACCTGGCTACGGCGCCCTTGGGTCGCCTCCCTTGTCGTGAAGGTACACAATGGAATTTTGGCTGAAATGGTAAGTGTAGGAAGTGTACGTTTCCTAATTATAATTAAGGCAATGATCAAACAGGCATTCTCACTGGCAAGAGAGAAATCACATAGGGCCTATGAACTGGCAGGTCAGATGTGGTGGGAAAGAATTTCTAGGAACACAGCCAAGGGCACCACATGACCAACTGCTTCTGCAGCAGAGTTGCAGAGGAAGGCAGCAGATGCTTGTCAGACTCGAAAGGACATGAACCAGACGAATGTTAGCACGCTATCCAAAGGAACTCTGGGAGGGCTTCTGGATGGGCATAGCATATGGGCCTTCCCAAGCACTTTGTTCAGGTATGTTTGCAAAGTTCCTTACCTGAAACCATCCCCACAGTTCAGGGCTGACACCAGGAGGTGGAGGAGCACTATATCCCCCATACCCACCCTGTGACCGTGGGGCACCACCGCCATGGCTGGGCTGACCTCCATACGGGGGTGGCCCTTGCACTCCCCCCTGCTGATAGCCTGAGGGGGCACCATATTGTCCCTGAGGGGCACCATAATATTGTCCAGCAGGGGCACCATACTGTCCCTGAGGGGCACCATATTGTCCAGCTGGAGCACCATATTGTCCAGGGGGTCTCTGTTGTGCAGTGGGTGGCTGTCCATACTGTGGCTGCCCATATCCCTGTGGCTGACCATACTGTTGCTGTTGCCCATAACCTCCTTGGCCATAGCCACCCTGATGAAATAATAAAATTTTAAGTCAGTGGCTAAAAGTAGAAATGAATAATAATTTTTCCAGTGTTCCATGTAGGATTTTTGTTGAGTCAACCTGACTCTCTGCTAAAATATTTGAAGGTCACAACTATTATTTTCACTTCAGAACAGCTTGACGGGATATGTTGGTGACGGAATCCTACCCAAATTTTGTTAAAATTGTGTCAGTAAAATTTTCTTTATAAGTTCCTCTGCATGAGGTGGTTATATCTGTGCATATCAGCTGCTGAGCTGAGAACATTGTTCTTACAATCAGAATCTTACACTGCCACCAACTCTAATTCATCGTGTCCTCCAAATTTTGGAGGTGTCACACGACCAATATGTACCGGTTGCAGGAGATAAATTGACTATAATAGTTTAAGGGTAGTGCCAGATTTGCTTGCCACCTTGAATCATGGTCAATCAACCTCCCGCTGTAGTGCATCGTGGGTAAAATGAATTTTTCTCTAAAATGTATTTTTTCGAAAAATACTTACCGATGACATTACTGACAGAAATGTACACTTAGCTTACACAATTTCAGCCAAAAAAATCCCCATGTGTATCTACACGACAAGGGAGGTGATCCAAGGGCGCATTAACCCGGTACCCTGGGTAGTCTCTCTTCCCTCACTATCTGGTAACGTGCCCAGTGGTGCGAGTCACGCCAGTCTGTTCGCTTAGCTGACTAGCGGCAAGCGGGGCAGGTGGGAGGGTCCTCTGAGTAATGTCATCGGTAAGTGTTTTTCGAAAAAATACATTTTAGAGAAAAATTCATTTGTTTTCTCAAAAACATTACTGATGACATTACCGACAGAAAGAATAGCGAAAAGGCAGTGGGTGCCGCATAGAACACCCTGATCCTTTGAACACTGCTAACAAGACCCGCCCTCCCCGGGGCAACCTCCCGACAATTTCAGCTAAGTATGACCTACGGCTCCTCCGGCGCTGGGAGGGAGTGTTGCGCCAAGGCGATGTCCCCCACCAAGGCTAGGTTCTCCCGCTGGCCTGAGAGATCCCTGAGGTAGAACCGGGCGAAGGTTGATTCAGTTCTCCAGCCCACGGCCGCCACAATGTCAGTTGCGGTCAAGGGTGACACTTTCGGCCATGGCTCTAACCTCGTGTGCCCTGATCTTCAGCCGCTTTGCACCGGCAGGGGAGAGATCCTGGTAGGCGGAGCGTATCACCCAGCGGAGCCATGAAGATATCGTCTGGGCCAAGATGTCAGTTCTACCTGGGGACAAAGGCAGAAAGAGGCGAGAGCGACCACTACGGAGGCTTGGTTCGGCGCAGGTACACCCGTAAGGCCCTCACTGGGTCCTGCTGTCTGGTCTCCCGGGCCAGGTGTATCACCCTCAGCGGTCGCATGGTGATCACCTGGGGTGCAGCCAATGGGGACCCGGGTCTCGGCCAGGAAAGCCGGGTCGGTCAGTAGCTGCACAGAGCCATCCGTTCTGAACTGAGGCCGTCGGGACATGCAGAGAGCGTGTGCAGAGAGCTTACCCTGGAAGCCATGGCAAGGACCAGGAGGAAGCAGGTCTTCCGGGTCATGTCGGCCAACTGCGCCAAGGGGAGCGGTTCGAAGCAGTCTGAGTTGAGCCATGTCAGCACCCAGGGTAGGTCCCATCGCGGAATCGGCGAGCAGAGGGCAGGCCGCTGGAGACTGAAGTGGGCCATAAGTTCGGCAAGGTCTCTGCAATCGCCGGGGTCTGGCCGGCCCAAGTGGCAGTACGTGTCGGCGATCATGGCGAGGTAGCCACTGATGGTGATCGGCGAAGAGCCAAAGGAAGAACTCTGCCAGCTGTGGGACCGTCAGATTTGTGGGGGAGAGGTGCCGGTCGTCGCACCAGGACCGCACGACTCGCCACTTTCCCTCATAGACACGTCGGGTCGAAGGTCTGCGGGCTGCAGCGATAGCTTCCACTGCTGCACATGAGAAGGCTCTAGCAGCGAGGGCGCGTCGCACAATTTCCAGGCGTGGAGGAGTCGTCGCTCGGGGCACAGATGGTACAGCGCCTGTCCTGGTTGTTTGAGCATCGTGCGTGGGGTGGGGAGCTGCAGAGGGGGAGCCGTGGCGAGGTTCAGTAGGTTGGTGGTCCACGACTTGGTCCAGCAGAACGGGGCCACCAGAAACAGGATCGCGTTGCAACCCTTGAGCTAGAGCAGGACCTTGGGGACACACACTGTCAGTGGATACGCATACACGATGAGGCCCTCCCAGGAGATGGAGAGCTTATCGACCGCCCCGGCGAGGGGGTCCGGGATGGGGGAGACAAAGAGGGGCAGCTGGTGATTCCACCTCGTCACGAAGAGGTCTATCAAGGGCGTCTCCCATTGTGCACAGATCATCCGAAAGATGTCCGGGCGGAGCGTCCACTCGGTGTGGAGAAGCTGACCGTGCCGCGAGAGGGAGTCGGCTAGGACATTCAGGTGGCTCGGGATGTGTCTCGCTTGGAGGGAGATGTCGCGATCTTTGCATCACCGGAGGATCTGGTACAGGAGGATGCAGAGGGAGGGGGAGCGCATCCCGCCCTGCTTCTGGATGTAGGGGACCATGGTGGAGTTGTCGGAGAGGACGAGCAGCTCCTGGTGCTGGAGGCGTGTCTCCCAGGTGATGAGGGCTCGCCAAACCGCTTCTAGCTCTAACCAGTTGATGTGTCTGTCCACGAAGTCCAGAGGCCAGCGGCCCAGACGCCGTGACGAACATTGGAAGCAGATGTGCGCCCCAGCCGGCGAGGCTTGCATCAACGCAGAGAGACAACTGGGGGAGGGGGGGGGGGGGCGGCGGCGAAGCGAGGGGTACTCCTGTCGCAAGCCACTCGGGATCCGCCCTGCAGAGAACATGTGGAAGGAGCATCGGCAGCACCGGCACGCGAGTCTCGAGGTCGCCAGCTGAGGGACGCCAATGGAGAAGCAGGTGCAGCTGAAGTGGGCGGTAGGAGAGTCGGCCGAGAGGAAGGAGGTCCGCCGCCACGCTCATCAGGCCCAGGAGCTGTAGCCACACTCTGGTGGAGACCGCGTCCTCTTGAGACACCTGCTGGGGTAGGTTCGAAATACCATGCCCAGGTGCACGAAGCAGCGGGAAGGCGCGAGATCTGACGCCCACATTGACCAGGAAGCTGAGCCAGTCGAGTAGATCGAGTAGAGCTTCTCGGACCTTCTCCAAGGCAGCCTTCGACTGGTTCCGCAAGAGAAGATCGTCGAGGTAGTTCGAGGTGGGGCTCGAGGAAGTCCGTCTGGCCCTGGCGACGACGGCATCCATGATGCGAGTGAACACCCAGGCGCTGAGGTTGAGGCTGAAGGGCAGAACGTGGAACTGGTAGACCACGCTGCCGAAGGCAAAGCGGAGGTAGCGGCGAGAGGCGGGGTGCATGTGAACGTGCAGATATATGCGTTCGACAAGTCGAGGCTGACTGCAAAGTTCATTGTCTGAACTGCGGACTGGAGGGCTCTGGCCGTCTCCATGCGGAAGGTCGGCGCAGCGATGAACTTGTTCAGCGCCGAGAGGTTGATGACAGGGTGCCACTTGCCGCCAGGCTTGGGGACCACGAAGAGGCGGCTGTAGAAGGCCGGAGAATCGTGATGCATAACCACCTCCGTGGCAGCCTTCTGCAGCAGGGCAGCGAACTTGGTGCAGAGGGCGTCGGCTCTGAGCTGATCTGTCGGGACCGCTGTACACAGGGGAGAGCGCCGCAATGGGGGAGGAGAGCGAAAGGAGATCAGGAGGCCCTCAGAGATGGTGGCGAGGACCCAGGGGTTGTTTGGAAGCAGTGAGCGCCAGGCGTTGCTGCAGCGTGCGAGCCTCCCGCCGACAGGAGACCTCGGAGTGGTCGGCGGGGGCTGGGGAGAAAGGCAGTCAGGGGGCCCTGCCCCGGGCGTCGGGTGGGCTTGGGCCAGGTGGGGGCGGGAAACAGGGTGGCGCAGGGGCGGGCAAAGGCCGGAGCATGCGATCGAGGTCAGGAGTGTCAGGAGACAGGGCGAGTGGAGGGTCCGACGGTCCGCAGGGCGCGACCCATGGCCTTGTGGGCTGCTTGAAAGCGGGTGGCGGCTGGGCCAGAGGTCTTTGTTGGACTCCTTCACTGTCTGCCAAGTCGGGCCAAAGAGGAGAGTACCGCCGAGCGGAGCTTGTCGGAGCTGTTTCTTTATCTCAGGGGAGGGGGGGGGGGGGGAGGCCCCAGAATCGCATCCTGACGCATTAGGTCACAGTTAAGCGGCAGCGGTCATGGAGTTAATGGACGTGTGGTATGCCGCACAGTTGGCCGCAACCCGCCAAGGCAAGGATGTCCCCTAGCAGCGGTGAGATCGACGAGTGCCAAGCGTCCTCGACGCACCGGACAACAGCTTGAGTGACCAGGTCCAGGAATCCCGCACAGGCCAGGGCGTTATGTATGAGTGTCGCCGTCTTATCCAAACCGAGGGGAAGGTATCGCTGCGAAGCTCTCAAGCCGCCCGCTTGGGACTGCGCCGAGGTATCCACTGCTGGGAGGGGGCAGGTGAAGGACTGAGAGTGACCAGCGTACCAGCTCTGGCGGAAGGCAATATCCAAATCCGTGGGCCATCTGAGTCGGAGAAAAACCCTGTGTCACCCAAGGAGCCCTGTTGTAGGTGCATGGAAAAAGCTTTGCTCAGGTCTCGGAAACCAGGGGGCTGAGGAAGAGACTTGAAGGACTTGGGTCACCTGTCGGTATCCACAAAGACCGAGGCCTTCCTCTTAGCTGGGGGGGGGGGGGGGGGGAAATGGAGTTCAGTCCTCAGAGGGAAGACAAGCAGCGATCATGCATGCAACCTCATTCAGGGACTGTAGTGTCTCCATCCTAGGGCCCAGGGGGCAGCTGGTGAAGAAGGGCCGTCCGGAGAGCACGAGCGTGGTGAGGCGGGGCGGGGCGGGGGGGGAGGGGGGGGGGGGGCTGTCCTTCTCAAGGAGAGCTGAGACCGAGTCTTCTGGTAACAGGCTGAGAGCATCGTCTGTGCGCACCGGCGTGCGACAGGGGGATCGGGCGGCGAAGGGGGGGGCACCCGGACGAGGGAACGGGATCTTACATAGAGCTGGGAGGGAGCTGGGGAGGTGGAGGCCTCGCTAGCGTCATCACGCCGTCCGGAAGTGGAGCGGGGGGGGGGGGAGGGCGACAGTCTCACCAGCGAGTGGTGCCGAGCGGGAGAAATCGAGACATCCGACAAAGAGTCCCTCGAAGCCGAATATGAAGAGGCCGCGCTCCAAGGCGAAGACTGGCGGTCACGAGGGGAGCGACTGCGCCGCCAGGAACGAGGTCGGGAGGACGAGTGCTAGCAATGGTAGGGGTGTTGGGAGCGGAGCCGCGTCGAACGGGGTGAATGTCTGGGGCTAGAGACACGCCGGGGTAAGCGAGGAGCCAGTCCTGGCCACAAGGAGGGTGCAGTGGTCGGTCGAACGACGGGAGTAGAATCCAGGCGGGAAGCGCACCGGCGGTCATCCGAATCCCGAGATCTGTCTGCGGGTGGAGAGCACGGTCCCGTGGATGGGTGCATGGTCTCATAGCGTCATCCCTCCTAGTAGCCGCGTCTGAGCCCGAGGGAGCATGGGCCAAGTGGTGGGGCAAGCGAACACACTGAGGGACAGGGTAAGGGGAGTGCCGGGGGGTCTTGTCACTAGCCCCGACGCGGGACAAACGCTGTCGGTGCTGGCCTGGGTCGTAGTAGTAGGCGGACCGACATCTAAAAGCCAGGTCTGAGCCCGAGAGAACTCGGGCCTAGTGGCGGCACGAGCGAGCTCGCACTTAGTTAGGCTCGGGGGCAGCAGTCGCGTCCACGGGCTTGTCGGGCCAACGTTCAGTAACCGTGTCTGAGCCCGAGAGAACTCGGGCCGAGTGGCAGGGCGAGCAAGCTCGCGCTAGGTTGGACTTGGGGGCAGCAGTCTCATGCGCGGGCTTGTCGGGCCGACTTCTAGTAACCGCGTCTGAGCCCGAGAGAACTCAGGCCGAGTGGCGAGGTGAGCGAGCTCACACTTGGTTAGGCTTGGGGGCCGCAGTCTCCTCCGCAGGCTTGTCTGGCCGACTTCCCGTAACTGCGTCTGAGCCCGAGAAAACTCGGGCCGAGTGGCGGGGCGAGCGAACTCGCTCTGGGTCAATCTCGAAGGAGTGCCTCGTCCGAACTGTGGTGGCAGCCCGGGGTGTTGCAGTAGGTGGCGGGTCACGGGCCGGCGTGGGATGTTCGCATCGATAGAACCCCCAAAGCTGAGACCATTGCTCTTCCACCCAGGAGGCGCAGGTGTCACAGGTGTGGCCAGAGGCACAGCCGGAACAGGGGAGGCATACTGCATGCGTGTCACTCGGCCATTGGAAGTCCCCACAGCGCGTTCAGGTTCGCACCTGGTAACTGTAACACATAGGAAGTTGAGAGGAGACCGAGCGTGGGCCCCGAGGTCACACAACGATGAGTGCACGCGCGAATAAAGGCGAACTTCGGAAAACCAACAATTCAATGGACAGTGCCGTCGCGCAGTGCACTGAGCGCCGGTCGAGGGCAACAACCGAGGCCTTACCTTGCCATGGCGGGGAGGCCGGCTAGGAACCTGTTACGAAGGCCAAGGGGCCACCCGTATGCCGCGGAGCAGGCAGGAGCAGCTCCTCTCTCTCCTTGCAGCCAATGGAAGTACCACAAATCCAATGGAAGTAACACAAAATCCAATGGAAGTTCCACAAAATCCAATGGAAGTAACACAAAATCCAATGGTAGCACCAGCACACACACGTAAGTCCTCCCCACGAAAGTAATCCAAGGCAGGCACGGAACACAACAGTAAAGTCCAATCCAAGGTACGACCGGTTACACCGTACACAGCTGAAACGGGCAGTAAGCAGAGCTCACAACCGGTCCCTGTAAGCTAAGTGAACAGGCTGGCGTGACACCACTGGGCACGTGACCGGATAGGGCGGGAAGGGAGGCTACACAGGGTACCGGGTTACGGCGCCCTTGGATCACCTCCCTTGTCATGTAGGTACACATGGGGCTTTTTGGGCTGAAATTGTGTAAGCTAAGTGTACATTCATGTCAGTAATGTCATCGGTAATGTTTTTCAGGAAACAAATGTGTTAACGTGCAATATGTTGCTTTGTGTTTTCCAACCATCAGGCTGTAATGAGCATTGTGCCATGCAATCAAAGGCAGGCTGTCACCATAATCCGAATCTTAGAAGATTTGGACTCCTTAGAATGAAGAGAAAGCACAAACTGAGCCATGTCCCCAATTCAGAAGACAGGTCAACCCTGATAGTTAAAGGGTTGTGAAACTGCAGTATAGAGAGGTTCATGAGAGTCATGGCAAAAAAATATTAGCTTGTTAATGATGCTACCGACAGGTAAATCAAAGTGGCACAATTGCTGTGAGCCTGAATTTATTAGTACAGTAGAGACCAGTTAACACGAACTTGCTTTACACGAATTTCCGGTTAACACAAACCGTTTTTGAATTCCGGGCCGATGGCCTTCTTATTCTGTATTAAAATTTCACTAACACGAAATGCTTAACACGAATTTTGCTTTACACGAAGCTGGTTTCGGTTCCCAACCAGGGCAATTACACTATTATTCACAACACAAACACAGATTCCATCACTGAAAACCAATTCCCGTGTCGCTCTCGCGCTGTAGTACATATGACAGATCAGAGTGAACTCTAGTATGTGATTGGCTGAATAGCCTTTGGCTGTTGTAATCCGTCTTCTCATTGCCTAGCATTTCTGAACTGCATTCATGTTGCAACTTGCATCATTCGTGTACCAACACAACCTTTTTACCGATGCGGGATTGTACTTCAGCCTGTGTTGCTTTTACCTGATGGATTGTAACTTTCTATGGATTTTACCTGATGGATTTTACATTAAATACGCGAGCTGTGTTTTCCTAGCGAGCTGAAGGTATGCATATAAAGTACGATAACATGCACTTTTAACCTCGTAATCATTCACGCACACATCTCTTACACACTTTCTCCTTGAGAGCCGTGATCAATTTTGAGGCCATATTGGTTAACACGAAAAAATTTAACACGAAGTCTTCTTCTTTTCTTTCTTCTTTTCGTTCGCAGTGGGCTATACGGTCAGTCCAGCACCGGCGATGAATGACGTCGTTTTCTCCAGGTCTTCTCGACTGCCGTAGAGGTTGGTCTGCAGTGGAGTTGGCGACGGCCACACTTCTTTTCTTTCATCGTCCAATAGGGGGCATCTCTGGAGAATATGTTCCGCTGTTTGGTCTTCCTGACCACAGGCGCAGGTTGGTGATGATGCCAGCTTGAGCTTTCTGTTCATGTGAGCGTTCAGTCTGTTGTGGCCGGTACGCAGTCTGATCAGGACGACTTGCTGCTCTCTGGTCATTGTGTGGTAGTCGTCTCTGTTTGACCTCGGCCTCATCAATGCCTTGATGATTGTCTTTTGCTCACTATAGCTGACGCTGTTTTCTTGTTGATCTTTTGTGGCTCCTTCTTTCGCCAGCTCGTCTGCCCTTTCATTTCCTGGTACCCCACAGTGGGCTGGTATCCACTGGAGAACAACTCTTCTGGTTTGTCTGACCTTCTGCAAAGCTCTGGTCAGCTGGGGGAGTTTGTCGTTCTCGAGGGCCTGAAGGACTGAAAGGGCATCGGAGAAGAAGACAACTTGATAGCATGGGTCTGTAGAATTCTGAACCATGGAGGCGGCCTGCATAAGTGCTTCGGTTTCTGCTTTGTAGTTTGTGCAGTGTTTGCCGGTGGCTACACTGGATGTGGCTGTATGTCCCCCTGGGAACTGGATCAGGATGCCAGCACCTCCATTGGAAACGGCATTTGTTGCTGATCCATCAGTGTAGATGTGGATCCATGCCTCATTTGGGTACTGTTCGTCGATCAGGGCTAGGGTGAGTGCCCGTCGAATGGTGTCATCCTGACTGTCTCCTGAGGCAGCATGTGGGACACTGGTGCAGATCTGGATGTCTGGTTTGTCCACTGCCCAAGGGTTTTCCACTTCTTTTGTGATCAGAGGTAGGGTGCTCTGTGGAAGAACTTCCCTGTACTGTCGAGAAAGTCGCATGCTGTCATGGACCAACACGAAGTGATTTTCTGTGTCCCCAGAAATTCGTGTTAAGCGGACTCCACTGTAGTAGTAGTAGTAGTAGTGCGAGGACAAAATAGGCCGTGAAGCCTTTGCAAATGTCCTTTCTTTCTTTAGTTACTTTATAGGTCTGCTATGCATGCAATTTTCCTATAAATCAGTCATCATAGGAATAGAAAATGTCTTTAAATTTTGGTAAATCGTCCAGCTGGATTTTAAAAGAATTTATATTAGGTGCTTTTTTTTTAGTGAAACTGGTAAGTCATTCCAAACAATGGCAACTCTGTTAGTAAAACAAAACTTCTGCAGGTTAGTGTTGCAGCGCTGTACAAAGATTTTCCCTTCAAAGTTTCGGGTTCTGTCACAAAATGTTCCTGCAAAAAAGTTGTTCCAATTTAGGTCGTCGATGCCATTATAAATTTTAAAAACTTGGATCAAGTCTCCATGTATTCTACGTCCACCTAAGGAGTGTAATCCAAAGTATTGTCTAAATAAGTCATATTTCTACATTCTTTGACCAGCTTTGTTGATCATTTCTGTACCCTTTCAAGTTGAACTGATTGTCTCATTAAACCTGGATACCATAGAGTGTTTGCGTATTCTAAATGTGGTCTGACTAGTGATTTATACAGTATACTAAAAATGTCCTTGTCCAAATAATTAAAAGTTCTCTTAACTACTCCAACCATTTTGTTGGCCTTATTGACAGTTCTGAATATGTGGGTCAAAAGATAGAACTTTGTCGAAAACAACACCTAAGTCTCTTTTCTCCTCACAAGATACCAACTTTTTAATGTCGCTGTTAACTTTCATCAAGTAATCCGTGTTCAGGATTGTTCCTTCCAGCATGCAAGACCTTGCATTTCTCTACATTAAAATGCAAGTCCCATGTGTCAGACCACTCTTGCAAGTGATTTAAATCATGCTGCAACACGTCTTTATTGCTCGATTCATTATAGATTTTAGTATCATCTGCGAATATTTTGCACATGCTATTAACACAGTCTGGCAAGTCATTTATAAATATCGTAAATAATATAGGTCCTAAGATGCTTCCTTGGCATGACATGTCGCGTGATCCATGAAGGGCAGTTCACCAGGGAGCTCCAGGTCAGAACCGGTGTCAGGCAGGGGTGTTTGCTGTCTCCGTTCCTCTTCCTACTGGCCATAGACTGGGTCATGAAGAGGACCACAGAGCACAGACGAAGTGGAATACAGTGGACACTGTGGACACAGCTTGACGACCTTGATTTTGCAGACGACTTGGCTTTACTGTCCCACACTCATCAACAAATGCAGGACAAGACCACGAGGCTTGCTGACATCTCGCCCCAAGTGGGCCTCACCATCCACAAACAGAAAACAAAGACAATGAGGCTGAATGCAACAAGGGAAGAACCAGTCTTGCTTGCTGGCAGCCCGTTGGAGGAGGTGGAGTCCTTCACCTATCTCTAGAGCGTCATAGACAAAAAAGGCGGCACTGATGCAGACGTCAGAGCACGAATCGGTAAAGCCAGAGCAGCCTTTCTCCAGCTGAAAAAAGTGTGGAGTTCCAGAGAGCTGTCACAACACACCAAAGTCCGGACTTTCAACTCCAACGTAAAAGCAGTTCTCCTATATGGAGCAGAGACTTGGAGATTGACAAAAACCACAGTCAACAGAGTACAGATCTTCATAAACAGTTGCCTTAGAAGAATTTTGCAAATCCACTGGCCAGAGAAGATCAGCAACGTCAGACTCTGGGAGAGAACAGAGCAGATAACAATAGAGAATGAAATTGGGCGAAGAAGATGAGGATGAATTGGTCACAGTCTGAGAAAGCCAGCTTCCAGTATCACTAGGCAGGCATTGTCATGGAACCCCAGGGAAAGAGGAAAAGAGGCAGGCCGAGAAACACTTGGCGTCGAGACCTCCAAGCAGACATCAAGAGACTGGGAACCACCTGGAGTAACATCGAAGGAGAAGCACAGGACAGGAGTCGCTGAAGGTCTCTCGTCGACGGCCTATACCCGGGGAGGGGTGACAGGCGTAAGTAAGTAAGTATTCTTCCTTGAGGTATACATACCGCTCAGTACCTTTGTCTGATTTTGCAGATCTCCAACCTTTACCACTTGTTCTCTTTCATGTAAGAAACTTCTTATCCAGTTGGAAATGTTTCCACATACACCATAGGCCTCTAGCTTCTGAAGAAGCCTTTCCTGAGGAACAGTGTCAAATGCTTTTCTAAAGTCTAAGTATATGATGTCAACCGTTTTTTTGTCGTCAAGTAAGGAAGTTATATCATCCATAACCTGTAGTAATTGAGTAACACATGATCGTTTCTTTCTAAAACCATGTTGGCATTCAGTGTACATATTCACAGTAAAATGATTAATTATAATTAGTGTTCAGGTAGTGCTCTAAGGCAATAACTGTCTGTGTCCCCGATAAGCCCGCCGTCCATTATCACTATGGACCCCCGCCGTCTATTATACTTCGACATTAACTCATTCGAGACGAACCGCATCCGGATAAGCGGCTTAAGCCGCGTATGCGGTTGCTTTCGTCTCGAACGAGCTAAACCCTGAACTAATCATTAAATCAATCAGCCACGTGGGAATCCCTCAAGCTTCTGGGACCCTTGCTCTTTCTGCCTGCAGCCTTCATGCATCCTAGCTTTTTAGGACAGCAAAAAGTATTATGTCAGATGTAGATGATTTTACCCCCATTACTTTAGTTTCTTAGACTATTTCCCATCCTACATATATGAATCGTGAGGGATACAATCGCAAACTTGACAATGAAAAGGACGTGTTTAGACTAGATGTAACGTTTCAGAGGTTCTCAAGACTTACGTGTGGTTGCTGTGGTCCTCCCCACGACATCTTTACTAATAAATAACGGCGCCGGCAAGAAATTACCGAGAAATGACTAACTGAGCCGTCTAGTGTGTACAAAATGTCAGCTGAAACTGAATCAGCGAGAGGAATTACGCCATCATTGCAAAGGGAAGTTACTGTTGATAATAGACAAAGGGGCATAACTTTTGTTAGACTATAAACTGCTCGGGCTTGGGTTGAGAAATACATTTTCACAGTGTATCAATGTGTTTTGTTCATAATTTCTTGTTTCCTGTCAAAATAAACAAGGCCTGACATCCTCTTCAAGTCAAATGTACACTGCAGTAAAATCTATCGATCTATCTATACCCCGTAGTCTTGCCGACCGTTGGGGCACCACGGATGACTTGGCAACCAGCTCACTCCATTCCACTCTGTTCTCTGCCATTCTTAGCGTATCGCATAGCCTCAGTCCTGTCCACTCTGAGATATTGTCCTCCCATCATTTCCTCTCCTTCGTCCTCCTTGCACAGTACCCTGCAGGATTGTTTTGGCAAGCCCCGTTGAACGCGTGACATGCCCATACCACTTCAGTTTGCGTTTTTTTGTTACAATGGCTAATAGGTCTTCATAGGGCTTGCCTGATTTTGCTTCCCACTTCCTCGTTCGTGATGTGATCTCTGTATGAAATGCCAAGCAGCCTTCGAATTTCAGTGGCTTGTATCCTCCTTTCAAGGTCTGCTGTGAGGGCCCATGACTCACAGGCATACAAGAACACTGAGATGACTAAGGAGCGCATCAGTCTGATCTTGGAGCAGAGTGTGATGTTTCTGTCCTTCCATATGGTCTTCAATCTTGTCAGTGCCTTTGTTGTCTGCGCAATCCTGGACAGTATTTCTGGTTTGGCTTCCAATCATGACGTCAGTGCCAATGCCACTGGTGTTATTTGTCATCAGTATGGCCTTCTCTGCACTGATTTCCATCCCATATGCAATGGCTGTACTGTCCAGCTTTTCCACCAGCTCTAGCTCCTTCTCTGTTCCTGCAAGGCCATCAATGTCATCCGCAAAGCGCAAGTTCGTGATTGTTCTGCCTCCAATACTGACAGTTCCTTCATGATCTTTCAGAGTGTCTGTCATGATTCTTTCTAGGAAGATGTTGAAAAGAGTAGGTGAGAGCAAGCAGCCTTGTCTGACTCCGACTGTAGTCCTAAACCAGTTTCCTATTTTGCCATTGAAGCAGACTGCGCTAGTGGCCTTGTTCTAAAGGTTTGCTATGACTTTGATCAGGTTGGCATTGATGTTGTATAGCTTCATGGTGGACCAAAGGGCTGCATGCCACACCTTGTCAAACGCTTCCTTAAAATCCACAAAGACATGATAGAGGTCTTGCTGGTGCTGGAGGTACCTCTCACATAGAACTCTCAGGTTGAAGATCTGCTCAGTTGTGCTGTGCCCTGGTCTGAAGCCTGCCTGTTCCTCAGCTGATTTCCTCTGCCTGTTACTTCAACATGTTCAGTAGGATCTTCTACATGACTTTGCTTGGGTGGCACTGATCGTGCAATAATTCTGGCATTGATGTAAGTTGCCTTTTTGGGGGCGAGTTATTATAAGTGATTGGGTCCATGGTGTGGGCCAATCCCCTGACTGCCAGATCTTATTGCAGATTGTTAGTAAGGCACTTATCATGTCTTCTCCCCTTTCTTGGATTAGCTCTGCAGGGATGTTGTCTGCTCCTGCTGCCTTCCCTTTTTTCAGCGATTTCACTGCAGCCTCTACTTCTTCTCAGAGGATGGGATAGTTGCCATTTCTGGTCACGGGTGGGTTGACAAGTATGCCTGGGTCCCCTGTAGCTCGGTGGTTGCACAAATCTGAGCAGTACTCTGTCCATCTCTTCAGTATGTCTTGGTCTTCCGCAAGACACTTCCCTTTACTATCTTGAATGATCGAGGAGCGTCCTTGTTTTACACTGGTGAGGTCTTTCACCAGTTGGTATGCTTTTCTGCTATTAATTTGGTTCATATTTTCTTCTACGTGTTTACACTTATCTTCAATCCACTTATTCTTTGCCCGCCATTTCATGCTTTTCTTGATATCCTGGTTAATTTCCCTGTATTGTTTAGCTCCTTCTACCTCTGATTTCTTTTTCTTTAATTTTCGACGCTTGTCACATAGAACAAAGATGTCGGCTGTAACCCAAGGTTTCTTTGCTTGTCTGTGTTTGCCAAGGATCTCACTGGCTGTTTGGGTTACAGCAGTGTTAAATGTGTTGATCAGTGTGTCCATATCCACGTCTTCTGCACCTAGAAGTAGCAGTGGCACGAATTTTCCTCCTATCTTTGCCTGGAAGGCTTCCGCTACCTCTGGGTCTTTCAGCTTCTCGATGTCAAACTTGATTCTGGAGGGACCCTGCTTGTTACCTTCTTTAGGCGGAGTCGGAAGGTCATCATCACTAAGTCATGGTCGCTTTCAATGTCTGCTCCTGGAAAACTTCTCGTCTTGGCAATGTTCACACTGGTTTAGAAGTGTCTCTTCACCATGATGTAGTCAATTTGGTTATGGTGCTCTCCGCAGTTAAAGTACTGCAGTAAAATCCATCCATCAAAGCCTGGGTTCAGTCAGCTCAATGAACCCATCATACATGTTTCAACTTCACCATCTGTTGGCAAACATCTACTCAAATTGAAACAAACCAGAGAAAATTAATCTATTCAAATGTTATTTGTCTGTAATGTGCGAGTTCGTCTAGCTGCCTGCAAGAGCCTGGCCTCTGGAGGATGGATTTTACCATAGGACCAATATCCATCATTGTCATCGTCTTCTTTTACAATGAATAGGAGAATATTGTACATCATCTTGTCAAACATCAGCCATAAGTCATATTCAAAATATGTCTGCATGTGTAATAATTTGTTATAATGTATTGAATGTGTAATAATTTGTTCTGAGTGTATTCAGTTGTGCTAAGAGCAACATACACATATGCATGAACATACACACACACATGCACCCACACAAGCACGCACATCCTAACCAATACAAAATATCTGCATACCACACTAATTTTCTTTATTTTTATGCACAAATAATACCCAAAACAAATCTACTCCCTGACTTGTTAACTATTTTCTGCAAAATTACACATCCAAAACACTAATATCCAGGCAATTAATTTCTATTTGGTAAATGCACTGTCTCGCAGATGAAATCCTAAAAAGAAAAGTGTGCAGTCTCGTACATAATAGAATGCAAATGTCATTGTTCTGCATACATGTTCACACTAGTTACCTCCTTGGGGGGGGGGGGGGGGGGGGGGAGGGAGGGAATGGGTCAACCAATGTGTGCATATACTTTAGCTGAATGTATACCCCCTTTACTGCTAGTGAACGCTGATTGTGTTCTAGAAAAAAAGTAAATTTAATGTCAAAGATTTCCAGCATTCAAAGCAACAAGGATGCAAAGTAGTTTCAGCAATAGGCATAGGTCCTCATGAGCCCCCACAACTGCAAGGGCTCATGAGGATCTATACCTCTTTGCAGTTGAGAGAGGTACATTTTTCTTCTCGGCAGTGAATGGGATATTATAATGAGGAATAAACAATTTGCTGACTGTGACACTAAAAGAAAGTCATCACCTGCTTGAGAAAAGAGCTGTAAACAATTGTTAAAGATTAAAAATATTTACAAAACCGCCCGACAGATCATAATGAAATTGTTGAAAGTATATGCAAACTATGTGTTGCATGCCAGTAATAATATTCCAGCCCATGCTTCAAGACGAAACCCACATAATATATCTGTGTGCTGGTCTATGATTTTGGACCTTTGCTGTCAAGATCCGCAATGTCCACAATCACAGACTAGCACATGTGTTATAGAACAGCAAGAAGTTCACTGTACAGACTTCACAGTCAACATAATCTGTACAATGTTCATCGCTGCAATTAATTTACAAGGAAAACTTTTAGTACAATTTATCAGAGTAATGAACATGCATCAATAAATAACTCACTCCTAGCCCCAACAGCATCTGCTTATGGAGTGAGCTTGAGAGTATAACCCATTTAGCCCCAAACAACAACAGGAAATGGATCGACCATGATGATTCAAGGGTAGTGCCAGATTAGCTTGGCACCGACAGGTGCCAAGCTAATCTGGCACTACCCTTGAATGATCATGGTCATTTACAGCCACCTATGTGATGGTCTTTGATGGCTGGTCTCTCACAAGGGTGGTTGCTTAAAACAGGCTCTGCTGTACCTGTCCTGAGGCAAATAACCCTATTTGAATGTAGCAACACATGTAACTGCCTAAAAATAATGCTTTAGAACTGCGTGTCTACAATTACACTACCTACAATTTATGACTTCAAGAATCACAATAACTACATAGACTAGGTTGTTGGTATTTAAAAAAAAAATGAAAGGCAAAAACACTTCTTCAAGAATAGGTGGCTATTATTAAGTCCAACATATTCATGACTGGCATCTACAGATCTTAACTCATTCTGTCCGTGACACACCACAGCAAGATATGGCTCGACTTCTTGCCACCACCCTTGAACTATCATGGTCAATCTGTCTCCTGATTTATAATGCAGTCCTTAGAGGATAACTCCAAAATGTGGGTATTTCGTACCTCAGGCACAATGAGCTAAATGACCAACTTATCTCTTTTAAGGCATGCCATATAATATGGATGCACAACCCATGAAGTTACCATTTGAAACATGTTGCATATCATCATCATGGATCCATATGTGGCTAGTCTCAAGTGAGCCAACTCGTTGCCTTTAACCTTTCAGGTGCAGGTAGCATTTTTTGTAACAATGATAACAATGACAAAAAGCGTTACCAACAACCAAAGAGTTAACAATTAATATAAGGATACTGACCATGACAGTGCAAGACAGGGTAGTGCTAGTTAGTCTTGGAACCTCGTATGTCCTGGACATGTCTGAAGTTAAAACTTTCTCATAAAATGTATTTTTCCCAAAAGTACCGATAAAATCTACATGCAGATTTTTTAAAAAAGTTATTAGATGCATTTTCCAGTATGCAGTGTTTACAAAGTTTACACGCACTGAACAGATCCCTGCAAGTCATAATGCCAGCACAATGCAACAAAAACACAGTAATAATGCCCACAGTAAAGGTTAATCAAACATGTTATGTGTGCAGAATCAAAATGATATACATACTACAACAATTACAAACAAGAAAGGCAAAGCCAATATGGCTCATGTGTATGACCTATTTACCTATGTGTGACCTTTGTGACAATAAGTAAAGGGCTGGCTTTTGCACCAGCAAAATCCATGTTTTCTGAAAATGTAAGCATTTTTCACACATCTATCCTGTGACCCTTGAAATGATTTGGCTAAATTAGTATGCATAGGAAGGTTTTATCATCAGCTACCTTTGTGCCAAATTTGATTGAAAAAATTGCAAAAATGTTGACAGTATCTAAAATTGTATCAAAAATGGGCATTTTACACATACTTGCCAGCCTCGTGACCCATGACTTTTCCGAGGGGTCATCCAAATTAGTATGCATAGATAGGTCTTACCATCAGGTATCTCGATACCGAATTTGGGTTTGTAAATTATAGTATTTGAGAACAAACATATTTTGTTCAAATATGGCTATTTTTTACCTATTTCCTGAGCTCTTGTGACCCTTGACCTGTCAGAGGGATCAACCAAATTAGTATGCACAGAAAGGTCTTCCCATCAGGTATCTCTGTAGCAAGTTTGGGTTTGAAGTTGTGAATAGTATTTGAGAAAAAAAACACCATCTTTTGTCAAAATATGGCTATTTTGACCTATTTCCTGAGCTCTTGTGACCCTTGACCTTTCCGAGGGATCAACCAAATTAGTATGCATAGAAAGGTCTTGCCATCAGGTATCTTTGTACCAAGTTTGGCTTTGAAGTTGTGAATAGTATTTGAGAACAAATAAATTATGTCAAAATATAGCTATTTTGGGCCTATTTCCTCATCCCCTGTGACCTTGACCTTTGTGAGAGGTCACTCAAATTGGTATGTTTATAAAGGTCTTACCACAAAGTATCCTTGGGCCAGGTTTGAAGACTGTGGCTTGAATAGTCAATGAGAGAATGCCAACGTTAAAGTTTACTACAGACGACGGCGGACAGACGCCAGACAGACAACCTCTGGCCCAGAACATACTCACTTTTGCTTCGCACGTGAGCCCAAAATTACTCCGAGGAAAAAATAGACTACAAATGATAAGAAGAAGAAATCTGAAAAAGATTGAATATACATGTGTACCTGTAACAGAGTACACAACTACAGTCTATCGATACATTTGAAATTGTTTAATGTACCAACCATTATGAATAAAATAAGAAAAATGCTTATGATTTACAATACATGCACACTTTGTTCATACAAAAACATTGTGCAAATTCAAGTAAGAACAAGATGAACACAAGAATACATCGTGTGACAAGTTTGTACACCATCATATACAATTCGAAATGCTCATTTTCATTAACTCTCTTAGTGCATACAGTTACCTGTAATGTACAAGTGACTGCATGTGCAAGGGGGTGAAGCAATTAACCCTTTGGGTGTCAATGATTTCTGCATGCATCCTGCATCACCAAAACCCACTACTAACAAGCTAAGGGTTCTCTTGGCTTGACTTCGCGAACGAAGATTTTATAGGAGTTGCCCACGACGTCTGCAGGCTTGTTCGTGGCTGCGGAGGCCAATCCGAGACAGGCAGGTTCGACCGCAGTGGCTGCAGGGGAAGGTATGGCCAGGGTTCTGAGCTGCGGCATCTCTGTTTTTTCTCCTGAGCCGCTTGTCCTTAAGGCTAGCTCTGTGAGAGTCCTCAAAGGAGACAGCTGCCTTGTAAATGGTGGAGCGCCAGGTGTCACGGTCCGCAGCAAGCGAAGACCACTGGTGGTGGTCGATTTGGCAGGCACTAAGTGACTTCTTGAGACAGTCTTTGTATCTCTTCTTTGGTGCCCCTCTGTCACGGTGTCCAGTAGCAAGCTCGCCGAACAGGGTGATCTTTGGTAGGCGATGATCCTCCATCCTGGAGACATGCCCCGCCCAGCGGAGCTGTGTCCGCAGCAGCAAAGCCTCGATGCTCAAAGTTTCAGCCTGTTCAAGGACCTCAACGTTGGTGACATAGTCACTCCAGTGAATGCCCAGGATGGTACGCAGGCAGCGCTGGTGGAAGCGTTTGAGGAGTCGTAGTTGGCTGCGGTAGAGGGCCCAGGACTCGGAACCATACAGCAGGGTGGTGAGGACCACAGCTCTGTACACGCTGATCTTGGTGCCTGTTTTCAGTTGTTGATTGTGCCACACCCGCTTGAAAAGTCGCCCGAAAGCGCTGTTCGCTTTTGCCAGCCTGCTGTCAAGCTCCTTGTCCAGCTTGGCGTCCGACGTGATAATGCAGCCAAGGTAAGTAAACTGGTGCACTGACTTTAGTTCAGACTCGCCAATGGTGATGTGAGGAGGGCGATACACTGTCTTGGGTGCCGGCTGATGGAGGACCTCTGTCTTTTTCAGACTGACCTCGAGTCCAAAGAGCTGGGCAGCATCTGCGAAGCAAGACGTGATGCGCTGCAGGGCTCTCTCTGTGTGTGCAACGAGGGCAGCATCATCAGCAAAAAGCAGCTCACGAATCAGTTGGTCTAGGGTTTTCGTGTGGGCCTGCAGTCGTCTGAGGTTGAACAGGCTGCCATCGAGACGATACCTGATGTACACTGCATCGTCATCATCGAGGTCCACTGTGGCCTGCTTCAACATCATGCTAAAAAAGATGGTGAAGAGGGTCGGTGCCAGCACGCAGCCCTGCTTTACGCCGTTGAGAATAGGGAATGGTTCTGAGAGGTCATTGTTGAGTCTGACCTGGCCTTGCTGGTCCTCGTGTAGCTGGACAATCATGTTGAGGAACTTTGGGGGACAGCCAAGTCGCTCCAGGATCTGCCACATGCCTTGCCTGCTCACAGTGTCGAACGCTTTTGTTAGGTCGACAAATGTTACGTACAGCCCTTTGTTCTGCTCGCGGCACTTCTCCTGTAGCTGTCTCAGCACAAAGACCATATCGGTGGTGCTCCTGTTTGCTCTGAAGCCACACTGGCCCTCTGGGAGTTGGTCTTCAGCGATGGCAGGTACCAGCCGATTCAGGAGCAGCCTTGCAAGGATTTTCCCAGCAATGGACAGCAGGGTAATTCCCCGATAGTTGGAACAGTCAGACTTCTCGCCTTTGTTCTTGTACAGGGTGATAACGACTGCATCACGGAGATCTTTTGGTAGTGTTCCTTCCTCCCAGCAGCAGAGAAAGAGGTCATGGAGCTTGTTGTGCAGTGCTGTGCCTCCATGTTTCCATATCTCTGGCGGTATTCCATCAATGCCTGCTGCTTTGCCACTCTTGAGCTGGTGGATGGCTGTGAGGGTCTCTTCAGCGGTGGGCGGTTCGTCCAATTCAACCTTTACTGGGAGGTGTGGGATTTGTAGGACGACTGCTTCTTGAACAGTGCGCTCAGCGCTGAAGAGGCTCTGAAAGTATTCCGACTAGCGGTTCAAGATGGAGGTATTATCTGTGAGGAGTGCCTGGCCATTCGCGCTTCGCAGGGGACTTTGTACCAGGTGTCTGGGGCCATACACTGCTTTCAGTGCTTCGTAGAAGCCCCTGTAGTCACCATTGTCAGCGCAAAGCTGGGTCCTCTGTGCAAGTCTGGTCCACCACTCATTCTGGAGATCTCTGAGCTTGCGCTGGAGACTGCTGCAGACGAGGCGGAAGGCAGACTTCTTCACAGGGCAGGAAGGCTGGGCTAGGTGGGCCTGATGGGCGGCTCTTTTTTTTGCTAGGTGTTCCTGGATCTCTACATCGTTTTCGTCAAACCAGTCTTTGTTCTTCTTTCTGGCGAAACCCAAGCTAAGGGTTAATTCCACACAAATTACCTCCCTCAATCTACTCTGGTACAACTTTTACTGTGTATTGCAGGAGTTTGCATCAAGACACAGACACCTAATTTGGGAGCTGTCCTTTATATAGTGCGTTATACTTATAGATCAGGAGACAGAATGACCATGATAGTTCAAGAATACATGTAGCTTACCAGATGGTGCCATATAGAACTGGACTCAAACTGACTGCTGCTACAAATGACAGTCTGTGAAAAAGCATACAATACTCAATAGAAGAGATTTTATGCCTCCATTTTGTTGAAAAACCCAACAACTTCCAAAAACTAATAATGTTGCCAGCTAACCCTTTTCTTCGACAACATCTCTTTATTTATAATTTTATGACTTATGAATTAAAAGTAATTCCTTCCCTTAACTCCTTGCCTACTAAGTAGCTTTTCTGCATTATGTATTCTGTCACAAAGTCATTTTGTCATGAGTTCATCTCTGGATCTGGTGACCATGCCAAATAAGAACTGGTATTAATATCCTGAAGTGTCCAAAGTTTACTTCGCCACAGTTTACTTTGCAAAGTGGACATCATCAAGCTCTTGCGTCCTAATAGCTCAAAGCATTCTTATTGCTGGCAGTTCAACTAGGGACACTATATTGTGTCGCCTACTCCCACACACCGGCTCGCTTCAGATTTTCTGTCAATGATGCTGCCTTAACTCTTTCTACCCCAACACCGAAATCCCAAAATTGTGCCGGTGTCCTCTGAAGACTGCATTGCAGTGCAGGACACAGATCGACCATGATAGTTCAAGGGTGATGCCAGAATAGCTTGGCGCCTATGGGCGCCAAGCTATTTTGGCATCACCCTTGAACTATCATGGTTGATCCTTATTTTGCTGTGGTGTGTCTGGGGTAGAATGAGTTAAACTATCACATTTTGCATTATGTTTTGGTGTGGGGTGGGGTACCTTAGGTATCTTAAAACCCCTCCATATACGTTTTTTTGTTGTTGTGTAAGACCTCTAAGTTTTTATTAATCTGCTATTTTGTATATGGGCAAGGGTCTGAAATGGCGTCGGACTCGATTTTCGCTAGTACTGTTACTTTGCGAGGAAGCTGTCTCTGTAAACCTTATCATTTGACAAAACATACGATGTGCATCTGGCAGAGAAAAGGTCGTTCTTCATTATGACGTCAAGGAAAGATCGATAGAACACATCAAAGAAGAGAAAATTGACGATGAATGACATGACGTTCAGCTGTTTTCGTCACACTTTTTGTGACATCGTAAACAGTGTGTTCGGTATTTGACGACTGGTATAAAATTGCTTCAGAGAATATCCATACAAATTTCATTTTCGAAAGTAAAAATGTATAAAGGGTACAAAAATAATTAAACTTTGAAAATCGCTTCGTTTTCTGCGGAGTTATGCGTCAAAACCGGCAACTCTTGAGTACGTAACGTTTTTTCGTGATTCCGCCATAGGGCATATTAATCCGCGCTGATGTTGTAATGCACTTTATTTCTTCTGCTAATCAATTATCAAACATGAGTCTAAACCTTAATTGAAGCTATACAATAATCAGTATAATGATATAATTCATCGAACCAATAAGATAGGCAAACCAATTTCTGTCAACTTTTGTGTCATGAAAAATAAACGTAACGTACTCTTTTTTTGGGACGCTATATTTTCTTAATAATGCGGTTAGCGGGAATTTTAACGCGCGAAACAATCGGTCTTTGTTCATTTTCTACAAGACAATGGAGGAAGAAGCAAGTACGGAGATCAGTTCGTCCAAAAATGAAGGCAAGTCAAGCGGTGTGAATTTTTTATCTACGTTATGTACTCAGATTTCTGGTAGTTTGGTCAATGTTTTTAGTCTTTTACGTCGACATTCACGGAGTAAATCTTACGCTTTTATGATAAAAATGTAGGTTTATTTCAAGTCAACAGCATCACTACAAAGATGTTTGAGAAAACGTTCTTGTTCGTAGATAATAATAAATTATATTTGCACCGGTGTAAGGTAATTTGTCGTGAAGCTACGTACTCCGTTTTTTTTAAGAGTATTATTGTCAAATCAGTGTAAAACGTTGATATTTTTAAACGGATGATATTTTTTTTGCGGACAAATAGACCACTAGCCAAATAAATTCCTGTGGCAAGTTTTGTTTGTGTAATTCATTTGTGTGCGTAACTTTACAACCGGAAATATCTCATCTTAGAGGTGGTATGTTAATTTGTAAAAGGCTCGGATATTTCTTTTCATAGACTAATAATTATGCATCACAAATGTTTTCATAACATGATACTTGATTTCTTTCTGGTTGTGGTCACTATCGGTTTTAAATTTTGTGATACCGGCCACGTGCATAACGTCACACCGCTAGATAAAAATTCCTAATGCTGAAAGTTGTGTGAAGTGACGAACTCAAACCATCCTTGAAAGAATCTAGAGTAATCTAGTTTTTCTCACTTTAGGATTATTATGAAGCTTAATATGTGAACACGTACCCCACTTATTGATTTCTTCTATTCATTGTGAGATAATTTCTCTTAGTACATAACTTTACTACCAACTTCCAAAACCAGACAAGTAAGTGGGTTTGTGAAATGATGAACACAATTCGTTTTTTTTTAATTTTAAATTTGAAGTGATATGTTGTCTTTTAAAAGATACATTGTATACATTATTTACCCTTGAAAGTTAAATGAATATCAACACACACACACCACTACCACACTATTTTATTCCACTCCTTGTGCATAACTTCACACTGTATTTGTCCAAGCAAACCTGCATTAAAATGGTGAAGTTACATACACCATTATTTTTCAAGATGAGCTCTTTAATTATGTATTACACATTATAATAAATGAATAAAACTAGTTTTGTTCAACACATGTGGTTGATAACTTTTGGGCTTTAGTCTGCTTGTATTTTCCCATTCCTATGGGACTGTACATAACTTCATGACCAGACCCATTGCATAGCATAGTGTAAAGTTATGCACACATTTCGAGCCATTAAACATCGCTATTGTGGCAATGCATCGATTTAATGCAGTTTACAATGCTTCCTTACCTAAAAAGTAGCTAATTTTAGTAAATTGTCCTCCAAGGTAAACTGCCCTTTTGATCCACTCTTTGTGCATAACTTCACATTCTCTGTCAAAGCTAGCTTACATCGAAATGGTGAAGTTACATACACCATTACTTTTCAACCACAGCTCTTCAATCAATGTACTTGACCTTTTTATCAGTTTATTTTTCTTAGTTCAGTGTTAATAGTATACACGCACGTGTTTACAATTGAACATTCGTATAACTTTAAGCAGTTCTTAGGCAGTTTCCTTGCTCTGTTTTGATTCTTGTTTTGCTCTATATTCAGGTAAGAAAGAATGGCATGAGCATGGGGATGTGGGAAGTCCATGCCCTCAGCAGTGTGCTGGGTAGGCCCCTCTTCTCTATCTACCCTGACTATGGTGGGGCAACTGTATGCCAACATCTGCACAGGAAGGTACTGCCCCGTGACGTTGTCCATGAGAAACCAGGGTACATCATGTGGACTAGCACACATGGAACACTGGCCCTGCCACAAAGCTGGGTGCCAAATCATTTTGTGGTCTGTGTACCCAAAGGTTGGTTTTCTTGATTAAAATAAATGTTTTGTTTAAAATGTCAATTGCTAGGGGTTGAATTGGTAATCAAGTTTCAAAGTCGATAATTTCTTTCGTCTACTTATCCACTTTTCCTCATCTGGTATTGATATAATGATTTTAGTATGTTTAACAGTACTTAATTCAGTCCCATTGGTTCATAGTCTGATGACACTTTAGACACTCATTAAGTAGTACAGGTGATGCTATGGAAAACCGCTAACTGTATTACAGGCATTGTGGGAAAAGCTAACTGTAGTACTGACGCTATGGGGGAGAGATAGGATGGTTCTGGTTTATTAATGTTCAGTAAGCTAGTATATTCCTGTGAGACAAAGAGTAGCCCCTTATAAAATATATCGCTGTTCAAACTCGTCTCTTGTGCAGGTTGTGATGTTGATCCTGTGGCTCCAGGGCAGTTTTTGTTAGTCAATGTGGAGTCCAAGAAAGGAGGAACCTCTCAATTTGTGGCGCAGGTATGTATTTATTTGTTTGGCTTTTATAATTTTCAAATTGGGGTGAATCTGAACAGTATGACTGATAAGAGATGCCCAGTTACTGACCCCACTGCTGCATGCCGTTTCGATAACCACCATGTACATGAACGTCTGGAACTCACTTCCACTGCATGTTCGTCTTTCCCCTACCCTGTTGACCTTCAAAACAAATTTGAAGACCCATCTTTTCCAGGTAGCATATCAAGATTAGCTTAGTCTGGATGTGCTGCCTGGAAATGTTGGTTGTTTTCCCCATGTAGATAGGCTATGTGTGTTTCGTGTTAGGAATGCGCCTACATGGTGCGAGCAGATGTTTATTTAAAGAGTGAGTGCGTTATAATTTTTCTCCTTTTTAATATTTTTTTTGTGTGTGCTGTAAAGCGCTCCGAGCTTGCTGTTCGTGGGGAAGGGCGCTATATAAAAACTATGTATTATTATTATTTTTTTACATAAAGAAGAAAACGCGCCAGCAGTTTTATTTGAAAGGGTAGCATGAGAGATTCATTTTGATAGATTATAATTTGCTGTTTTCAGGTCACAAGAGTAACCGAGGAGGGTGCTTGGGGTCGTTACTTAGAGAAGTATGGAGAAGGCTGGAAGTGGCCAGAGAAAGGTCAGGAATACTTCCTTCCTGAATCCGACATCTTTAAGACACTGGCCAAGTACACTACTCGTCAGGATCGAAGAACATTATTTTTCACATTTACCCTGTAAATAGCTCTATTGGACGCTTCTAGATGTCATTTTCCCTTTTTATCACATTTTGGATAGTGGAGCCTTTGGTTTATTTAGAAACCCCCCACCCTCCACCCAAACCCAGCATTTGTAATTTATGTCTCTGTTGTGAAGTTGGACAACTTTTGATTTAAGTGTACTCTGTACCACTTGCAATTATGTGTACTTGTATAAATCAATGCAATTACTACTGTAGATCACGTTTTTTGAGCTGCTTGTCTTGTCTTAATGAATCGCTGCGTGAGGTTATGTCCACAATTATTTGGTCTATCAACCATTCTACAGTCAATGGGTCGCTGATTGCCAGAGTTGTAATTCACCTTATGTCAACTGTTGACATCTTCCATAGTTTTGGGCATCATAACTAATTTTATTCAATGCAAGCTGTCACTTAACAACATTCAGTACTGCATTTGTGTAATGAAGTTATGTACTCTACCACTAAAATGTTAATATTTAAAAGCAGTCAACACCATGGTTGGTTAGAATTTGTCAGAGTGTCTACCCTTGTTAGTTTTGTTAATCTGACAAGTCAGCTCCTGTTTGTCATAAATGACAAGGTTTTAGCCACACACAAATGTTACGTCACAGCGTGAAGTTATGAACTCATCAATCGTTCCCAAGCATTGTACGCTTTCTAATGGTATTGTTAAGATCTTTTTGTGTTTATCCTAAATCAAATGTACTTCACAACTGCATTCAAACTGTATTGCTTAATTTCTATATGGGTTGTGGCTGCGTTAATGTTTTTTAATAGATGTTTGACTAGTGCCAAGGTTATCTTCAAAATATTCATGTACCTGTACGACAAACATGTTTTCATATTGGAAAATTCCCTCAGGTACTGTAAAGTAGTTTTGTTGCATTTAAAGGTTTGGTGAATTGACTGCCTAACGAGATGTAATGCAACCCTGCCGTTCTCATGTGTAATGTTATGTACTCAATTGTTTCACGCTTGTCTGTAAAACTGGTTTTAAATGCAAACTTGCTTCCAAGTGTTTGTAGATTACTAACATGACTGTTTTATTGTTTCCATGCACTTAGGTTTTACATTTCAGTATTCGTGCTGCTCTGATAGATTTATTTAGTTTGTGACATGAGGTGATGTTATGCACACAAGTTGAATTGTGCGTTTCAAACTTTTTTTGCATTAAAAATGTCTCGTCTGGTCAAATATCCTGTGTGCTGATGTGCGTTCATTTTATTTTTCATATTCTGCATTCTCTTTTCTTTAGACAGTCATTTTATGTGTGCCACAATTTCTCAACTCCTTTTCTGAACCTTGCCCATATCCGGTGGTGCAATGTAGTCCAATCTCCAAGTCTGCCAATACTGTATGCAAGCCACCTGTAGATCGTTTTACAATTGTATCCAACATCTCTTAAACATGACCGGCTATCCCACAAATAAAAGAATCATTAAAGGTAATTCTTTGGCAGTGATTGGAATTAACGTCAAAGAACACTGCTGAGCAGCCAAAATAATATGGCCATTTTGAGTGTCCTTTGTTGGAATAGCTTTGGTTTGACCAACCAGACACAGCCAAGTTCGAAGCAACTTTGCAGAGCAAACAATGCGATCTTTGAAAGCACACAGTGTCCATAGTACCACCACTAAAGCCTCTAACGTTCACCTGGGACACTTCGCAAAATATAAGTTGACATATTAATCCATTCAGCCCTGACGCACAACAGCAGGAGGTGGGTTGACCATGATAATTCAAGGGTAGTGCCAGATTAGCTTGGCGCCAAGCTAATATGGCACTCCCCTTGAATTATCATGGTCGATCCATCTCCTGAAAAAGGTGCATTGTCGTTAGACGACGCCTCCAAAATTTGGGAAATACGTGCGTCGGGCTGAATGAGTTAAGACAGACTGTAATGGCACATTCAGCAATATTATAAAAACAGCCAAGCACAAACACTGCAACCAAACCTTGGCTGGACAGATCTTGCCACCGCTAGTATTCTATAGGAATTAATGTTGCGGTGGCTGATGTCAACCTCCGTAAAAACATGTAACTAACAGACTACAAAACTAATAAGAATTACCACGCATCAAGATCTTTACATATTGATCCCTACAGTTTATATTCCCTAATTTATGAGTTGTCCTTTGAAGATTACAATGCTAGTTCAAGGGTGGTGCCAGAATAGCTCAGTACCTATAGGTGTAAAACGATTCTGGCACCACTCTTGAAATATGATGATCAATCTATCTTTCATTTAATCCAGACCAAAAAGGTGACTGCCAAGCATGTAAAATGCAAAAAAGTACCAAACAGTGAAAGAAACACGCTTAGAAAAGAGTAGTGTTGTAACTGTCTTTTCTAAGCGTGTTTCTTTCTCAGTTGGGTACTTCTTTTTATCTTTCATGTAGCATGTCAGGACTGCCTGGGTTTAAAAAAAAAGCCAACACACAGCCATTATTGATATTTTGTCATGGCTATGGTGGTTTCTGGAGTACGCTAATATGTGTATAAAAAACAGATGTAAATTCTGACACTTTTGATCTGACTACATAGTGTGCGGTAAAGCAAACAAAAATATTTACAAATAATAACAAATTCCAGCGCACAAAGCTACTGCTGCGAGAATACAGCCCAACCAGGTTAATATTTCATTATTCACCCCAGTGTGCATACAGACACTTTTAACCCTTTGGCTGTTGGTAGCACTTTGTCATGATGATTTCTGCGGGATGTGCTACTTACAGCCAAAGGGTTAATAGTACCAGTGGTTGCATGCACTAAAGGGTTAAACCCTTGACCGCAAATGATGATACTGCTTGGCAGAAAAGTCGGCATAACTATGCATTTTTTTCGCCCAACAGTATTGTCAGTAGCAGTCAAGCAGATAATCGGCTCCCAAAAACATGAACTTACTTTTGTGCATAAAGTCAGTGTGAACAGTATCCATTCGCCATGTTTGTCATAAATGCAAAGCTATGCTGACACAATTAGGACAGCTTCAGATAACTCTGGTACAAGTATGCACGAAGCTACCTCAGACACAGATATGCATTAGCAGAAGAAATACGAGTCTTTAAATTCACCCTTTCACTGCTAAGAAAATGTGAAAACCACCTGAATGTATATCTTAAACCTGTTAAGCCTTAATGAACAAGGGGCTCATGAGCCTTTTGCCCACTGCTGGCCCCAGTTATGTGTGTTCCTTGCACAGGTGGGATCAAATTTGGCATGGTTTTCAAGACATAATTTGTGTCTGCTGGCTGTGAAGAGAATACCCGCCTTGTGCATGTAGCCATCTGTATTGTAAACAGGCAGCTGCATGAACTAAGGGGTTAACACAGGTAAATATTATTAGGGTGATTGCAAAAAATTGAAATGACTGAAAATGATCCATGACTAACGGGCTGCCCCATAAACCATAGCCAGCAAGAGACATAGATTCCAATGAGCCCCTGCATCTGCAGGGGCTCATGAGAATTTATGCCTCTTGCAGATGAAACAGGCTGGCTGATGGCTGTTTTATCTGAACCAAAAAGCGGAAAGTCAGCTTTCTGGGATTTAGAAAAAGCTGAATCAGTCTCCAGAACTGAAGACTGTAGCCCATGCATAACATAAATGCCATGTTATCAAAGTCATTATCAGACGAGGCCTGCCTCCTTCACTATAATAAGTCTTGTTGCAAACTGCTGGTCGATGGTTCTTCTCTAGTCAACACAGGCATCTCAGGGTCAGGGATGTCCAAACCAATGCCAGCATCAGAATCGACCTGTTCGCTGTCATTAGATTGGCCAAAGCCTTGGTCTTGGTCACAGTCTGCACCCTCAAAACCTGGCAGAGTAGCTGATACCTCTTCTTCAGGTGTTTCAGATTTTAGAGTAGCTAGTTTGTGTTGCAAGGCTGCATTTCCCTCTCCTTCCAAGGTGGGTGCAACATATACAGATATCTGATTCATCCCTTCAAGTGAATGTGACTGCTGTGGAGTGTGCTCTGCATCTGTTTTCACAGAACTGTAGGCACTGTTGATGGCAATGACATCATCAGGGACCCCCTGAATTGGGCTTTCAGTTTTAAACACCACTTGATTGTTGCCATTAGCTGCACACAGAGAGAGAAAGTGCATGATGGAGTTCACTGATGTACCAGGCTGAGAGGAGCAGTCTTGTGTGGACACTCTCACTTGAGTCTCAGTCTGAGGGCTAGTGACTTGCGCACTTCCAGAATCCCCAGACTGTGGCTCTGATTTGATGAACACCTTGGAAGTACTGACCCTCAGATAGGGGAAATTGTTTGCACTCTTTTCCTCCCAAGTCTCCTCCTGTGAGGCTCCAAGTTCATACTCCGCCACTATCTCATAATTGTTCTCCCTACTCTGGTCATCTGCCGCACTGTTCTCTTCAATAGGGGGAGTAATTCGCTCTTCTTTCACAATAGCCACTGCATTGCAAATCTCATCATATGTTTTGGAAGCAATGACGGTTGGTGCAAATGGCAGTAGGCCGACTGGAGTGTTGGGGACAGCAGCTGTAGTAAGGGCTACAGGCAATGGTCTGGGTGGTGGGCATGTCAGTCGCAACAAGTGCTTCAGCATGCTGGTGCCAGCACCAAGACTGCTTGCTGGTTGGCCAAATATCGGTGGGGTAGGTACCTGGGTCTGGTGAGGCACAGCCACACTCACTGCTGAGGCCATGGCCACTGAAGGTGTCACAGACAAAGGTGTAGCTGTTGAGGTCTCCTTGTAGTCCTTCTTCTGTACGTGCTCAACAGTTTGGGGGACAGTGCCCAACCCAGGGTCGATACTGTTTATAAAGCCAACTACTTTGAACGGGGGGGCAATAAGTGGTGCTGTGGGAAGTGCAACGCCAGGGGTAGTGGTGGCATGGGTAGCAACCGACAGCAGTGAGGAAAGAGCTGGAGTCTTGGAGGCTGTCGTCACTGTAGAAAGTCCTAGATACTGGTGTAACATATTTGCTGATCCCTGAGGAACTGAGAAAACTGCCCCCATTGTGCCTGCAGCAGATGAGGTTACAGAAGGAACAAATAGAGTTGCAACAGAAGCAGGTGGGGTAGTTGTTCCAGTAGTGCTAATTGGTGCAGAAGAGGCGGGAGTAACTTTGGCTCTAGTTGGAGGCACTGAAGCTTTGTTTGGTGCCCGTGGGGAGGAAATGGCTTTGGCTGAGGTTGTAGAGATGTCTGAGGATGAGAGGGAGTCCATTCTGTCCAGCTGGGTGGCCGCTTCTAACAGAAGCATGCAAGCATCCAGACCCTGGCGCTGAGTTGGTGTGCCTGTTCCACTCTCCCCACTCCCCTGACCAGCAACAACCTTGCCTGCTGACCCACCCACTTTTCCTGCCTTGGCTTTTTTGGCTGCAGCGCTAGGTGACCGTGAGGTTCTTGGTCTTTTGCCTGCATTGGACCGATTCACCTGTCTACCAGCCAACAGAGCCTGCAAAGTCACAGTGGGAGGTTTGCCCGCTGGTAATGTCCCTTTGTCGCTTGATGATTTCTTGCGCTTTTTAGCCAGTTTTTTTCCCCCTTTTGGCTTGGGGTTGCCCCGTGTACTGTCTTTGCCTTTGCCCCGTTTGGAAGGGCTGGATACTGTCGGAGAAGATTTTGAGGCTGGTGGCTTCCGTCTCTTAGCTGGGGATTTTTTCTGTGGCGACTTCTGTTGCTGTTTTACCTCCAAGCCTTCATCACCTGCAGACGTAAGACGGAACTCATACTCGTGGGCATCCTTGGACTTGATAAGTACATAACCACTGCCATGGCGTTGGAATATTGCAGAGGTTGTCAGGCCACCTGCTGAGAATCAAATAGACATACAGATAAAAAACACAACCTGCTATGTCAACTACAACAACGCATATAACATGTTACAGTGTGCTCCTCTTTTGTGTGCTGTTTTTACTAAATTTATGAAACTGTAACAAAGGGTACAGTCCACTTGTGACCCTTGCCACACATTTTTTCTTGTAAGAACTTCTAAGCCAGACATATTTCAGGACAACATTAAGAGCAAAACCTGATATGAAATTTGACATGTTTTATTTTAAATTCTGCTTAATTGTGGAAATGCTTTAGCCACTAGGGAGATCATAGAGATGACTTATCATAAAGCATCAGTAACACAAGCACCAATGCCAACAATAGGGATCCCAGTATACTAAAACTGATTACGATTTAAATCTGCTTTTTACCTCACCACCCCGCCCCCCCCCCCCCCCTCCAACCGTAGCCACTAGTACTGTAGACAGTATCAGCAGTTCTGCATGCACATAGGTGTCAATTTATAAAATTCTGCATACCTTCAACCTTGTCAACACGGGCTGCATAATCATGGTCACAGTGAGGAACCTGACGGGGTGGGCCATCAGAAACCTCCTCATCTGAATTCTGTAACAAAAAGGAATTCAAAGTCTTCATTAACCCTTTGGGTGTCAATAGCAGTTTTAGTCACGATGATTCCTACAGGAATCATTGCGACTGACACGCAAAGGGCTAAAGATTTAATCTCTTCACTGCAGAATATCCCCCCCCCCCCCACACACACCAATGCAAGAGGCATCGATCCCCATGAGCACCCCCCACACCCCCAAGTGCAAATGCAAGAGGCATCGACTCTCATGAGCTGCTGCAGCTGCAGGGAATTATGAGTACATGTACTTATCCCTCTTGCTAGCCTCATTCATACTGGTGAGCCTCAGGCACACAAGTTCATCGGGCAGTGAATCATTAATGTTTTCTGATACATTATTTCTAGATGCATGTGGAGCATGGGGTGAAAATTACAATTTTCACAATTGTGCTGTACGTTTTAATCGATTGCAGTCACTCTGGAGATTGCTGAGTTTGTGCACAGAAAAGATCGCTTTTAAACGGTTCACTGGTTGGTTACTGAAATGACAAAAGTGTAACTGAAAATGCAATGTTTAGTATATTAAAACGGACATAATTATTATTACTGCAGAAGACTTAAAAACAGAAATGTAGAAAACTTATTTTAATACAGGTACATCCCCCCCCTCCTCCCCCTGGCCCATCACACACACAAACCTGGATATACACAAAAACTTACTCTGTCATCTGAATTTTGTGATCCACTGTCTTCACTGTTTGGATGTTCATACAGGTATGCTGGAAAAGACACATTAGATCTGGAATCACAACCCATATATATATATATATATATATATATATATATATATATATATATATATATATATATATATATATATATATATATATATACTCACAAACACACACACATGTATGTATGTATGTATGTATATATATATGAAGCAAGACTGGCAAACAAGTATAGTTCATACAGGCTTTCTGCTAGAATTTAAAATTGTCCATCATTGGGACAAACAGTGCAACAAAAAATCCATCCCAGGCACTCTAAAGTCTGTCGTGCACTTGAAACTTGGTCGCGCTAAGTGGCTGGACGCTCCTTTTTTCAAAGTATGTCTGTCCAAAATAACGAAAATAACAGGTTCTAATGTGCGTCAACTGACTTTCCAAAAATGGTCATATAACTCTTCACTGAGACATCCAAATTCAATATGCTCAGAGGCTCTCTTAGACACTTTCTGAATGAAGCATTTCCCCTATTTTTTAACTTGTACATATGGTCAAGAGTACGACTGGGTGTCTAATGGTAAAATCTACACCCTCCCTCACAAAACCTGCTACAAAATTATCATAAGTGGTCAGATCAAACTAAGGCATACATCATTTTGTAGGGAAATGGATAAGGTTTCCAGTGATACTAATCTTTGGGTGACCACAGAAGAATTTGGGACATTATCACAGTTTTTTTTTTACCAAATCCGAATTATAGCTTGAGAACAAAACGTGACACATTTTACACATGCTCCATGGAACTCAGATTTTCAAAGGCATGCTGCACTATGAAAAATCATTGTTAATGTCACAAGATGTTTGCAATGTTGGCCTAAATTACCATTGAGGTGATGATTTTCTAGAGCAAGTTGCTTTTGCATAATTCACCATAATATAAGAGCCTGCTTGAACATAACACGTGTTGTAAATTTTGTCAGCAGAAATCATACCACTATAACACATTTTGACAAATGGTTAATTATTAAAACTTATGTGTTGTTTTGTAGAGTATGTACTTTGTATTTATGATGAAAGGTTTGTGGTTCTTACATGGAAAATCAATTGCATTTTTTTCTGCGTGCTGGTGTGTAAATGTTATGTTCAAACCAGTATGCACATTTTTTTGTTGTTGAAGGGTACATTTTGTTGCAAATCATATGGTAGATGATGCCAACACATAAAAATAGGTATGCACATGCTAGTACACAACACATTTGAAACTCTTTTCAAATTTTCCTCATGAACATAACTTGACACAACTTTGTGGGATGTAAAGTTATGTTCAAACATATATCACCTAAAATCACAAAAATCACTTTATATAAAAAACTACCAATAGCTGAAAGATGCCGTTTACTTTTTTATAATAATAAAGCATGTGATACCTTCTAGGATAAACATTTCTTTGGTTTTTGTTTGTACATAACTTTACACCATCAGTACATCACATGCACTGTGTAAAGTTACGAACAAACACCAATTTAAATTCTTTGGCCATCCTGCAATAAAGTAGGTAAGATAACCAGATAAATCTATAAAATATGAATTTCAAGATCTATAAAATTTTAGTGACTGCAAAACAAGATAATGTCACAGCTATTGCTCATGAACATAACTCTACGTCATGTCATGTTACGTTCATGCAATGATGATTACATTTTCCGTTGTGCATTGAAATTTGTGCATTAACCTTTATGCATGCACTATCTTAATATTTATCATCACAAACAGCTTTCAAATCTGCATTTCATAACTCTGCACCTTTACTTTTGTGCTTTAGAAAATGGTCCTTTGTCGTCATGTTATGTTCAAACACGCCATGTCATTATTTTTTACCTTTCTATTTCATGTTTTTGTCATGAAATCATATTAGTGCAAACGTCATTCTTCTTTTGTACACTACAGGCAATCAACAAATTTCTAAATAATTCTACTTGTCAAGTTACAAGGCAAATGTGTGAATGTGACCGTGTAAAGTTATGTTCATGCATCCTGTTTTCTGTCTTTTTGCTACTGTTTATGTAATAATGATGGACTAACAAATGAAATTTTAACAGAACAGTATGCACACTGCTTATAGGTGAAAGCAGGCTTGATGATAGTGTCTTCTTTAGAGACTTCTCTTGAATAATCTTAAGATTTTTCCTGTGTGCAAGTCAGAAGGTGTAAAGTTATGTACAAACACTTGAAAAGTTGCAACAGCCCTCTTTGAAAATCACATAAACATCACTAGTTTTATATAATGGCTGTGCTTGTTAGTGGGATTGGTATGCATACTTATTTTTTCCCAAGAGTTTGTGATTTGCCCTTGTGAGACCAAAAATATATTTGCTGAAGGTGTAAAGTTATGTTCAATCTTGTCAATGTAGTTGAATTTGTGCCAAATCTCGGCTCAGTTTGTAAAAATTTACTTATTTTCTATTGGAATAGTTAACAGCAGTTGGGCAGTGGGCAGATGTTCACATCTGCACGGGACATAGACGACCCCGCCCTCCACGAGTCGCCTGCTGCCTTGCAGGCCTGGCCGCTTGGCTGCGGAAAGGCTAAGGGAGGAAACCCCTGACATCAAAGCCCCCGTGTCTCCGGGGAAGGCTTTTGAGCCAGAGACTAGGACAAGGACAGTCTGATATAAAACCTACGACCCGAGGACCTCGATGCCATCGTCCCAGCTTGCTAGGCCATGGCAGATGAACCAAGGGTTTAAAGGGTGGGGCCAGTACTGCGCACACTGCACTCCACCAAAAAGCTCCACCGCGCAGGCTTTAGGAAACGTCCACGGACCATGACACTGACCATTCCAAGTCCTGTAGCGACGGGCGAGGGGCGAAACGGCAGGTGAAAGATGTCACTGGAAGCCGCAGTCTCAAACCTGCATGCAGGCGGTTCAGGATATTGGTCGCCTGATGTTGACCTGGGGATGACAACATCACTCGGCACACCCTGAACGACCAAGCAGCCTTCTCTAGGGACAGCACTGCTTGCTCCACACGGAGAGGGGCCTAGAAAAGGTGGCCTAACCAAAGCTCGTCCCCTCGCAACCCCAGTTGGCTAGCCGCGGTCAACGGGCATCTTCTCCTGCGGTCAAAAAACAAGTAAGAATAACGGATCCACTCTCATGACGACCACGACCGGACTCAACGTAGCATGCTGGAACGTCCGAACCATGCTCGACAAAGCAGACAGCGGACGCCCTGAACGTCGCTCCGCCCTCATTGCCCATGAATTGCGGAGGTTAAACATCGACATCGCCGCGCTCAGCGAAGTACGCCTTCCGGACGAAGGCAGCCTCCAAGAACTTGGTGCTGGGTACACCCTCTACTGGTCAGGCAGGCCTGCATCAGAAAGACGGCTTTCAGGCGTGGGTTTCATGGTCAAGACATCCATTGCGACTAAGCTGGAAAACCTACCAACGGGCCACTCAGACCGCATCATGTCCATGCGCCTCCCACTGAGACACCAGCAGCACATCACCCTTCTCAGTGTGTACTCCCCAACCCTCCTGGCAGAGCCTGCTGAAAAGGACAAGTTTTACACTGACCTGCGCAGCCTCCTACAGAGTACCCCTGCAGACGACAAAGTCATCATCCTTGGCGACTTCAACGCCAGAGTGGGCCAGGACTCTGAAGCCTGGAAAGGAGTCCTCGGCAAGCATGGCGTGGGGAACTGCAATGACAATGGCCGCCTACTATTGGAGTTCTGTGCGGAGCAGCAACTGGTCATCACCAACACTACTTTTCAGCAAAAGGACAGTCGAAAGACCACCTGGATGCATCCTCGCTCCAAGCACTGGCACCTTATCGACTATGTCCTAGTGCGTCAGAGGGACCGCAGTGACGTCCTCCTCACCAGAGTGATGCCCAGCGCAGAGTGCCACACTGACCACCGCCTTGTCCGCTGCAAACTCAGGCTCCACTTCAAGCCAAAACCCAAGAAATGGGGGCCTCCCAAGAAAAAGCTTGATGTTGCCAGCCTTCAGCGTGACGATGTGAACGCTGCCTTTCAGACAGATTTACAGCGCAGGCTCAAAGACACAGCGGACCCAGTAGACTCCTCCCCTGAAACACTTTGGGAACAACTGAAATCTGCTATTGCAAAATCCTCTGCAGAAGTCTTGGGTTTCGCCAGAAAGAAGAACAAAGACTGGTTTGACGAAAACGATGTAGAGATCCAGGAACACCTAGCAAAAAAAAGAGCCGCCCATCAGGCCCACCTAGCCCAGCCTTCCTGCCCTGTGAAGAAGTCTGCCTTCCGCCTCGTCTGCAGCAGTCTCCAGCGCAAGCTCAGAGATCTCCAGAATGAGTGGTGGACCAGACTTGCACAGAGGACCCAGCTTTGTGCTGACAATGGTGACTACAGGGGCTTCTACGAAGCACTGAAAGCAGTGTATGGCCCCAGGCACCTGGTACTAAGTCCCCTGCGAAGCGCGAATGGCCAGACACTCCTCACAGATAATACCTCCATCTTGAACCGCTGGTCGGAATACTTTCAGAGCCTCTTCAGCGCTGAGCGCACTGTTCAAGAAGCAGTCGTCCTACAAATCCCACACCTCCCAGTAAAGGTTGGACGAACCGCCCACCGCTGAAGAGACCCTCACAGCCATCCACCAGCTCAAGAGTGGCAAAGCAGCAGGCATTGATGGAATACCGCCAGAGATATGGAAACATGGAGGCACAGCACTGCACAACAAGCTCCATGACCTCTTTCTCTGCTGCTGGGAGGAAGGAACACTACCAAAAGATCTCCGTGATGCAGTCGTTATCACCCTGTACAAGAACAAAGGCGAGAAGTCTGACTGTTCCAACTATCGGGGAATTACCCTGCTGTCCATTGCTGGGAAAATCCTTGCAAGGCTGCTCCTGAATCGGCTGGTACCTGCCATCGCTGAAGACCAACTCCCAGAGGGCCAGTGTGGCTTCAGAGCAAACAGGAGCACCACCGATATGGTCTTTGTGCTGAGACAGCTACAGGAGAAGTGCCGCGAGCAGAACAAAGGGCTGTACGTAACATTTGTCGACCTAACAAAAGCGTTCGACACTGTGAGCAGGCAAGGCATGTGGCAGATCCTGGAGCGACTTGGCTGTCCCCCAAAGTTCCTCAACATGATTGTCCAGCTACACGAGGACCAGCAAGGCCAGGTCAGACTCAACAATGACCTCTCAGAACCATTCCCTATTCTCAACGGCGTAAAGCAGGGCTGCGTGCTGGCACCAACCCTCTTCACCATCTTTTTTAGCATGATGTTGAAGCAGGCCACAGTGGACCTCGATGATGACGATGCAGTGTACATCAGGTATCGTCTCGATGGCAGCCTGTTCAACCTCAGACGACTGCAGGCCCACACGAAAACCCTAGACCAACTGATTCGTGAGCTGCTTTTTGCTGATGATGCTGCCCTCGTTGCACACACAGAGAGAGCCCTGCAGCGCATCACGTCTTGCTTCGCAGATGCTGCCCAGCTCTTTGGACTCGAGGTCAGTCTGAAAAAGACAGAGGTCCTCCATCAGCCGGCACCCAAGACAGTGTATCGCCCTCCTCACATCACCATTGGCGAGTCTGAACTAAAGTCAGTGCACCAGTTTACCTACCTTGGCTGCATTATCACGTCAGACGCCAAGCTGGACAAGGAGCTTGACAGCAGGCTGGCAAAAGCGAACAGTGCTTTCGGGCGACTTTTCAAGCGGGTGTGGCACAATCAACAGCTGAAAACAGGCACCAAGATCAGCGTGTACAGAGCTGTGGTCCTCACCACCCTGCTGTATGGTTCCGAGTCCTGGGCCCTCTACCGCAGCCAACTACGACTCCTCGAACGCTTCCACCAGTGCTGCCTGCGTACCATCCTGGGCATTCACTGGAGTGACTATGTCACCAACGTCGAGGTCCTTGAACAGGCTGAAACTGTGAGCATCGAGGCTTTGCTGCTGCGGACACAGCTCCGCTGGGCGGGGCATGTCTCCAGGATGGAGGATCATCGCCTACCAAAGATCACCCTGTTCGGCGAGCTTGCTACTGGACACCGTGACAGAGGGGCACCAAAGAAGAGATACAAAGACTGTCTCAAGAAGTCACTTGGTGCCTGCCAAATCGACCACCACCAGTGGTCTTCGCTTGCTGCGGACCGTGACACCTGGCGCTCCACCATTTACAAGGCAGCTGTCTCCTTTGAGGACTCTCGCAGAGCTAGCCTTAAGGACAAGCGGCTCAGGAGAAAAAACAGAGATGCCGCAGCTCAGAACCCTGGCCAGACCTTCCCCTGCAGCCACTGCGGTCGAACCTGCCTGTCTCGGATTGGCCTCCGCAGCCACGAACAAGCCTGCAGACGTCGTGGGCAACTCCTATAAAATCTTCGTTCGCGAAGTCAAGCCAAGAGAGAGAGTTAACAGCAGATAAAAGTCATCTAGTGTAGTCATTTTTAGCTTACAGAAGCTGTATTTGATTGCACGAGATAAAAAATGAGAATAACATTGCAGTGAAGGTGTATTGAACAACTTTGTCAGTATTCAGAACTATGTAAACATTATTTTTTCAATTGGCTTTTGCACTTAAATTAAATTATAGACTTGTTTCTGTGCATTTAGCATAATATTTTAAAATTATTTCTCCAAGTAGAATTAAAAATTAGTGGCTTTTGGAAATTATGGTGTAAAGTTATGTTCAAACAGTTTTTATGGTGTAAAAGGTTGCATTTTCCACTAACACACTTTATTTATAGACATACCATTTATTCTGGTTGGGGAACATACTTTGAAACATACAAATTCAAAAAATTGCTTACAGCTTGTGCTTGTTGTGAAGTGTTAAATGTGTGACATTGTAAATGTTATGTTCAAACTTTAAACTTCAAAGTTCAATAACAACCAAACTGCAAATAACATAAAAATTTTCCTTAGCGTCAATGTTTATGTATGCAAAGGTACATCAGATTTATATGAAATATTAAAATTATTTAGCTTTTGAAAATGCAGGGTGTTTGTCACACCATTTGGACACCCAGTCGTACTCTTGACCATATGTGAACTTTACATGTGCATTCTATTGAAAGTGCTCCACCATGTCCCATCCTAAAAAGTCTCTGTTATAAATAGAACAGACTTAAAACCACAAACTTACGTAGTTGAATGCTATAGCGATGTTTGCGTTTCACAGGTGGCTGCACTTCATTCGGAGTAAGGAAGCGGTATGTGCGACTGGCATTTCGCCCTTTCCTGTCATCAGGAGATGTAAGTTCTTTTACATCTGGGAGGCTGTGTAATGCGCAACGGAAGTTGGCCTTCCAGCGCTTGGGCTCTGGGGCATCTCCATCTTTAAAAATACCTGTCAAAAGAACAATTTATGTTTACAACTCAATGAAAATGTTACACTATAGGAAAATAATGTTGTAATAAGCATAACAGTACGTGTAAGTTCTAGTACTAACGTCACCTCAAGGCGAAATGGTAACAGTCTAGTCACAATAAAGGAGGGTTTTAAAATAAAACATGACTCAAGCTAACTACTACTAGATCATACCTATCATTCCATGTGTAATCTGTACATGTATAAATATCAACAAGAATGGCAAATCCTTTAAGGCTCATGTGCATAACCGATCCACATAATTAATCTGACCTTTGTGACTTTGGCCTTTCAGACAGGTCACTGAAATAAGCAAGTATTCAAACATACAAGGAAAGGGTTGGATTTTGTACATGCAAAATCAATGTTTTCTCAAAATGTATGCTTTCATTTTTGTCAGTCTCCCATGAACCTTGACCTTAGGCTTTGTAAGTAATGAACCAAATCAGTGTGCATCGCAAAGGTCTTATCATCCACTCCCTTTCTGCCAAATTTGGTTGAAAGTTTAGCAAAAATGCTGATAAAACTAAAATTCAGCCAAAAAAGGCATTTTTCACATCATTTGCTAATCTTTTGTGACCCTTGACCTGTCTGAGGCATCATCCAAATTAGCATGTATAGGAAGGTCTTACCATCAGGTATGTCTGTACCAGGTTGGGATGAAAGCTGTAAATAGAATCTGAGTGGGAAAAAATCTTTAACAAGAAAGGCAAAACCCTTATGGATCATGTGTATGACCAATCTACATGTGTGTCCTTTGTGACAATAAGCATAGGGATTGCTTGTGCACCAGCAAAATCCATGTTTTCTCAAAATTTAATAAGTTTTGACACATCTTTCAAACCCCCGTGAACCTATTAAATGAGTCGACTAAATTAGTATACATAGGAAGGTCTTACCATCATCAGCTACCTGTGTGATAATTTGAAAAGTTTCCAAAACTGTTGATGTTAACTACAATTCTATTTTAAAAAAAATTGGCATCTTACACACATTTGCCGATCTCTTCTGACCCTTGACCTTTCTGAGGTGTCATCCAGATTAGTATGCCTAGATAGGTCTTACCATCAGGTATCTCTGTAGCAAGTTTGGGTTTGAAGTTATGAATAGTATCAAAGACAGTACATTATAAGACAAAGCACTGAGAGTGCGAGGATGAGTTTTGAGAGTGATTTTCCTTATGAACGTGCTGCGATGGGCTGACCGAACAAAGCGAAGCATGGGGGAGACTCGAAAAGCAGTTTCTTTCTCAAACGCAACAAGCGAAGTTGTGTCGCATATCATTCTTCTGCTTTCCTCAGGAAGAAAAAAAGTAAGCTAATCACTTTTAACTCTTATTTTTGCATACAATTACGACATGAAAATAATTGAATGGTGTACAGGATGAGTGGTCTATCTGAGAAAAAAAAATTGATTTTGAGATAGGGGTGCCGGGCGATACGCAAGCATAGGTCTCGCATGTGACGAAAGGTATATGAGAATGGATAGTCGTTAAAAATAATTTTAATTATCTTTGGGTTTGAATCTGGGAATTTTTCTGTTTGGTTCTTCTCTGCATTTTACATGCTTGACGGTCACCTTTTTGGTCTGAAGTGGAAATCTGGTCTGACTGCAGTTAGACCCTAGCTCTCCACAAAATCCAAGAAATGTTATCAGTTGGAAAGTGGTCTAACATTTAGATCCAAAGAAATTAAACGTCCTTAGTATTTTTTGTCAAATGTAGAAGTTATCCATCGTACAAAGAATAGTTCTCTTCTTCACTAATGGTGAATTAACTCAAGATAGATCTAATCATTTGTGACGCTTGTGCACAGCTAATACAGTGTAACTTTATAGGGGGGAAAGACGTTGCAGCCTGAACTGTTCTCACGAACTAGGACTACAGATTGAAGAGTTTAGGTAATTTTTATTACTTCGATTTTATTTAGTGTTTGTTATTTTCCCAACAGGTGTAAGAAATGAGTGCAGAACACTTGAAGGGAAGATTTGTTGAGACTGCCACCTGCACAGCTGCATTCACGGGCCTACAGGTTAGGAAGTGCCCATTTTGAAGACAGCCAGTTTATGTATTGTGCGTCACGGAAAGGCACAGATTGTTGTGGGATGCTGTGCAAACTTTGTTTTCTATGCTCAACCCACCCCTAAAAGTGATGGCAATGAGACAGCCACCCAGGAAGAGGGATGGTGCCACACGTATCACTTCAGCCAGGTAATTTAACTCTTACCAGTTCGCTCTATTTGAGGCCAGTGAACAAAATGACTTTTACCCTCACACATGACCAAGAACAAATGCTGCTGAAAGCTCTTCTAGTGGTCAAAAGTTGGCTTATTATACATCATATTAAAGTGCATTGAGTCAGCTTTCAGTCAGGATAAGTAAAACGTCTCTACTTAACGTAGTTTAGAAGTTGTTTATTTAGCGACGAAGAAAAAATAGTGTCCGGTTTCCAAAAACAGTTTTCACGAAAGTCACTAAGAAGAAAATTTTTTTGTTTCTTGCCCCTTTGTTTAAAATGTGAATCCAGTGTGTGGACAAATCATTTCTACACATTTTTGTGAAGTTTCAAGAAAATGTGTTTGAATTTCTAAGAGTTACACAACATAATCTACACCGGTCAAGGGCAGGAAAAAGTGGGCGTGTCAACACCTGGCATGACTGAGACAACAAACGTGCTTCTCTGAAAATCTCTGACTTGCTGAAAATATCACTGAGGCAATACACAGCAAGTAATAAAACTTGTTTATGTACTTCATAAAGTTTCACGATTCTGAACCAGACAATAGGTAAACAAAGACTCACATGGATAGCACATGGTCAAACCAAAATAGAAAGTGTCACAATGACCTGCGATGGTTTTCTTTCATTTTTTCCACATCGCTGGTGCTAGAATCATTTTCAGTGGCCTGGTTGCTGGAAGATTCCCCTTCAGTGAGATACACTTCACTTTCGGACTCAGATGAACTCATTTTGACGGAATATTCGCAGAGAGAAATCGCAAGCAGTGAAAATAGCGCAGTAGGGAAAGCAAGATGGCAGACGTAGTGACTCAATCGATAACAAAGGTCACGAACAAACTCAAAATTAATATTTTTTTCATTCTATGATATGAAAGTGACTTTCTAATGTCAGTAAGTTATGACAATAATACTGAGAGTAAAAATTAATTGGTTTTAATTCAGTAAACACGATGGAATTTTCCATGGGCGTGGCTTCGTATGTATACATTCGATGGCCAAGGGAGCGAACTGGTAAGAGTTAAATAAATAAATAAATTGTTAATATAATATGTAAATGTAAAAATCTCAAATATGTAAGTTTACCTCCCTACAAATGAAAACACAAACAACAGCATAAGAGATGAGAGTTGTTTTCAGAACTGCAATCTTAAAAACTGTTTATTATTATTAAATTCAGTCGAACATGCAGACTTTATATTCATATGATTTTTTGATGACATATGTTTATTTTATCTCGGTGTGTGTGCGTGCGTATAAGTCAGTCACAAAAAACAGGAGTTGATTGTTCTGAGTTGTTGATTTGAGTAAAGGTGTGATGGTTTATCAGTATGTCATAAAATGATTTAATGCATAGTCGCTTTTATGTGTGCAGAGGAGTCTAGTGAAGAAAACAACATTGAAGTGGGGGGAATAGCAGCAAGCAAATCCACCCCCCCCCCTTCCCCCAAGCGAGAAATTCTTTACCGGCAATGCTATAACAAAGTTCCTTTTTTGTTTCCCAGGGTCACCCTGGTCCCTGCTGTTTGTTATTTTGGCAAGAGGTGAGACAGAGAGTCGTACTCCTCTCTCTGTTGTTTGATTTTTCGGCCACTGGCAGTAAGGTCTAGTCGGGAGGTCTTTTGCATCTGGTCGAATGACCCAAACAAACAAGAAAGGCAAAGCCATTAAGGCTCATATGTATGACCTAGTTACATATGTGTCACCTTTGTGACAATAAGATAAGGGCTGGCTTTTGCACCAGCAAAATCCATGTTTTCTGAAAGTGTAAGCATTTTTCACACACCTGTCACCACCCTGCACCCCCCCCCCCCCCCCCCCCCACCCCGACCTTTGCAACGAGTTGACTAAATTAGTATTCATAGGAAGGTCTTATCATCAGCTACCTTTATGCCCAAATTTGATTGAAAAATTTGCAAAAACGTTGACAATACCAACAATTTTATCAACATTGGCATTTTACACATATTTGTCAGCCTCTTGTGACCCTTCTGAGGGGTCATCCAAATTAGTATGCATAGATAGGTCTTACCATCAGGTATCTCTCTAGCAAATTTGGGTTTGAAGTTGTGAATAGTATTTGAGAAAAAACATCTTTTGTCAAAATATGGCTATTTTTCACCTATTTCCTGAGCTCTTGTGACCCTTGACCTTTCCGAGGATCAACCAAATTAGTATGCATAGAAAGGTCTTACCATCAGGTATCTGTGTATCAAGTTTGGGTTTGAAGTTGTGAATAGCATTTGAGAAAAAATAAATTACATGTATGTTGAAATATAGCTATTTTTGACCTATTTCCTGATCCCTTGTGACCTTGACCTTTGCGAGGTCACTCAAATTGGTATGTTGACAAAGTTTTTGCCACAAAGTATCCTTGGCCCAAGTTTGAAGACTGTGGCTTGAATAGTCTGCGAGAAAATGCCAACGTTAAAGTTTACCACGGACAACAGACGACGGACGCATGACCAGGAAGGATCAGGAATTTATTTAACGTCTTTCGACACATTGGTGATATTAGACAAACAAACAAACAATATATATATATATATATATATATATATATATATATATATATATATATATATATATATATATATATATATATATATATATATATATAAAATCAACCACACAACTTACGAATAGCAAAGAATAGCAATAATTAACATCCAACCACACATACAAATTACTGATTATAATAGTTTACCCACCAGACTATGAATTATTATATTAACTATTGGAATGGCAGTATTTTTTATGTAAGATGTCATACAAATTTTCTGCTAAGTGATCAACTGTTATGTTATTTTTTTTCAACAGATTCATTGTAATAGGACACTCACAGATTATATGTTTAACAGAGATGAAGAAGTTTAAGCACTCGCATTTTATGTCTTTTCCGAATTTTGTTTTCCAAGAATTTAGTCTTAACTTGTATAGCACAACAAGGTGGAACATGATAAGTAAATTTCATATCATCTTTGTGAAAAAAGCTGTTTAGCACAGAGTACATTTCATGTAGAGATAATTGCATATTATTACAAACTGCTGAGTTTTCTCTATTTATAGCTCCCTATTTTGCATGTCTGTCAAAAAATTCATTCCAATAAATTCTGCAGTGTGAGGGTATCCAAAGAAAATCGATCCCTATTCCTCTGGCCATAATACAGCTCATAATATGTTTTATTTCATATACTAAGTCTTTTCTAGTGTTACAATCCCAGCTTTTTAGACTATATAGGACAGATTTAGAATAGACAAATCAAAATGTTAAATATATCATAAGGTAGAAGTTGAATAAAATTTAGTGCCATGAGAATCGCATACAGTTCAGACGTAAATATAGAAAATCCTTTACCGAGATAAAAAGATTTCTTCACTTTGAGATCTGGAATAACAAAGCCTGCACCACAATCTGAAGAATCTAAGACAGACCCATCTGTGAAAATTTTCAAATGTTTAAAATATGTTGTCTGTAATCTTTCTTTCACTAAATTTGCTAAAACGTTCACATCCTCATCTTTTTTCAAATCTGTGTAATCTATATCGAAAGTAGCATTAATATGTTCCCATGGAAGTATAGTAGGAGTTACTGGTAAAACGGGAATAGACTTGATATCTATATTGCAGTTTTCTATAGCATCTTTGACATAATTACATATAGGTAAAAGGACGGATGACCACTGGCCCCAAAAATACTCACTTTTGTTTTGCACATGAGCCAAAAATTGGAACATCCATTCCCCCCCCCCCCCCCCCCCCCCCCCACCCGCCCCCCAAGGTGGTCAGGCCAGTGATTTACAAGAAAGCAGGGCTTTCAAGAGGAATCTCAGACTGTACCTCCAAAAGGAATATAAGCTGCAGGAGAAATAAAAATTAAAAAAAATAAAGACAATTACAAAAAGAACAGAAAAAGACATTAACACCGAAAGAAGGATGAACAGTAAGAATGTTTTATTTAAAAAGCCCAAATCAGTTCCTAGTCGTATTATTGAGAAGTAAATTGCTCTTCATACATACAGTTCCTCTGTGTGTGTGTGTGTGTGTGTGTGTGTGTGTGTGTGTGTGTGTGTGTGTGTGTGTGTGTGTGTGTGTGTGTGTGTTTTGGGGATGGATTGATTTGTACATTGCTTAACGTCCAGACAGCAACAAGACTTTCTCAGGACGTGCCTGCACTGCTTGTGAAAAAAAAACCCAACTAAACAGAACATCGAATGTATGTCGCCAGTCGGTCTAATACGTTAAATAAACCTAACACATGGGGCCTAAATAAAGCTAAGACCATTTAGCAACACACATCCAATATCAAGAGCTACAGGCAGTGCAGACAGTAGGGAGAGTTTTAAAAAGGCAAATACAGGTGAATGGACCTCGGGTAGACAGAAACACATGCCCCAGAATAGAGAAAAACCCACCCTGTAGGGCTGACCAGGGTGACCCTGGGAACTAAAAAGTACCTAACCCCACCCAAGTCCCCCAGGGCAGACCCGGGTGGGGGTTTTGGGGATGGAGGGAGGAGGATTTGGAGATGGAGAGTATCACTATCAATGAATCAATGAAACTTTATTTTACAATGGTTAAGGCATTGACATCGTCATTGAACAGCCATTTACAAACCTGCCGTTGCTAACAACTACACATGTACATACATATAAGTAAACATAATATTTGCAGACAATTGACAACACTGTTCACATAGGCAGACATACTCATAGACTTTCATACACCCCCCCCCCCCCACCTCACCTCCACACACACACACAGAGCTAAGTAGTTCAAATGATAAATGAAAAAGATAACAGGCTTAATTGGGAATAAATTGGACCCAGCAAAGAAAGAGACATATAATACATGTAGTTAAGGCATCCCTACGAGTGATCCACAAAATACTTAAAACAGCCTAGCGAGGAGGCGGATTTTACATGGTCGGGAAGCGCATTCCAGGTATGTGTCCCTGAGAAGGATAAGTTGGTTTTATAAAGATTGATCCTTGGTTTTGGGACTATGAAAAGCTTTCTAATGTTTCCAAGCTTGGACTCAGACTTACAAAACAAAGTGGAGATGTACTCAGGTGTTTTGCGCTTCCACAGTTTGAACATAAAGATAGCTTTGTAATATTTTAAATGATCTTGAAGAGACAGGAGACCTGCTTTTGTGAGCTTTTCTTCTGTGGTTAGGTGTGGATCAGGGCAGATTATTTTGGCTGCCCATCTGTGTAGGGAATTGAGTCTCTTTACATGGACCTCACTACATCCATCCCATACCGTCGACGCGTAACTGACGTGAAAACATATGTGAGCGTCATAAAATAGTTTTCCGGTATCTGAATCAGTATAATATTTCAGTTTTGATAACATAAAGAGATTTTTGCTATTTTGCATAAGGCATCTGTATAAGCTTGCCATTTTAGCTGACTGTCAATTGTAATCCCTAGAAGTAGAACACGATATTCGTTTACCTGTTCTACCCGACTACCTTTAAGTGAAAGGTTAAGTAATAGAGGCATTATCTGCTGTTTTTCGTGCGTGGCGACTACCATCGATTTTGTTTTGACTGGATGAATAACCATAGAATTGTTTATACACCAAGCTGATACCTCACGAAGACTTTGTTGTAAGCTGTCGGAAATTAACTGTATATCTTTTAATAGTAGTATGAACTGAGGAGTCGTCAGCAAAAAGGTTGCATTGTACATCTTGGCAAGTAATATGTAGATGCAAATCATTAATAAATAAGCAAAACAGCAGTGGGCCCAGTACAGACCCTTGGGGCACACCAAAGCTTACATCTTTGAGAGAGGAGTATGAACCATGAACAAGAACCTTTTGTTTTCTTTAAGGTAAGATGTGAAAAAAGCAACTGCATCTCCGTTATTAAGGTATTTGTGAAGCTTAGCACTAGCAGTCAGAATAGTGTGGTCAATCAGATCAAAAGCCTTCTTAAAATCTAGATAGACTACTCCTGTTAACTGTGAATTATTCATACCCTCGAGCCATGTGTCAACAAGGCGTGCAAGTGCTATGTGGCATGAATGCTGCGGGCGAAATCTGGATTGGAAAGGGTGGAGGAGCTTACGTCTTCTAGGTAAGCAAGCAGGTGTTTATGAACATGCCTTTCCAGTGGTTTGGACAAAACAGATAATAAAGAAATGGGCCGATAATTATTAGGGTCAGAACGATCTTTTGTTTTTGGGAGTGGCATTACTTTCGCATATTTAAGTTTGTTAGGAAAAGTGTTATGCTGAATACAGAGATTATAAATGTAAGCTAAAGATTCTACAATGTATGGGAGAGACAGCTTAAGTATTTTCGGGCTGATGTCATCAGACCCCGAGGACTTTTTATTTGGAAGGTTACTTATGAGTAAACCCACTTCATGAACAGCTAGATTGGGTATGTTGAAAGGGGCTGTGCCCACTGTTCTTTGTTGACAAAACTCAGACAGCAGATTAGAACTGTAATAAGTGTTATCCTGGCTTGACAAAATTAGAGATTCGGCAACAGAAAGAAAATGGTCATTGAATGTATCAGCAGTAAGATTAGTGGATCTCTTCCACGGTACCCTACATCACCACCAAAGATGAGCACAGCACTGTGAGCAAGAAAGCCCTGACACTGGTCATGCTCGAAGAAAAGTATCCCCAAGAAAAATGGATACGGGCATACACCGATGGATCAGCCACAGATGCAGTTCAGAATGGTTAGTTAGTTATTTGGGTTTAACGCCGAGCAGGCGACTAAGGCCATCTCACGGCGGGCAGTTCAGAATGGAGAGGCTGGGGTGTACATTCAGTACACAAACGGAAAATGGCAGGCAGAGGCAGTACCAACAGGCCTTCAATGCACAAATTACAGAGCTGAGGTGGAAGCCCTGGTCCGTGCTGCAAACACCCTTAGTGGCACTGCAGACCCTGATGCCCAGATTGTCTTCCTGACTGATGCCATGTCTGTGCTTGAGGCAGCAACAGCAAGCAACTGCCACGTCTACAAGAGGCACTGCAAAACATCAAGTGCACCAGACTGGTGCTGCAGTAGATCCCTTCACACTGTGGCATCTACGGCAATGAAGAAGCTGACAGAATGGCAAAAGTGGGCGCAGAGAAAGAACAAGACGAAAATGGAGTCAGCTTCACAGAGATGAAGACCATCATTAAGTCTGTATACAGACCACCACAACGGCCCCTAGACAGTTACCATCAGCTGACCAGACAAGAGCAGGTGACCATCTTCCGTCTGAGGACCGGGCACAACTGACGCAATTTCCACCTGCACAAACGCTTCCACCTCGTGCCATCTCCCCTGTGCCCTAGTGGAGAAGCAGAGCAGACCACAGAGCACATCCTCCAGGACTGTGGGAACCACCAGCTGCTGAGGGAGGAGATATGGCCGAAGCCCGCCACTCTACAAGAGAAACTGTACGGGCCTGTGGGGACGCTACAGAAGACCACAGATTTCATTTTGATTGTACATTGCTTAACGTCCCGACAGCAACAAGGCTTTCTCAGGACGTGCCTGCACTGCTTGTGAAAAAAAACAACCAACTAAACAGAACATTGAATGTATGTCGCCAGCCGGTCAAACACATTAAATAAACCTAACAAATGGGGCCTAAATAAAGCTAAGACCATTTAGCAACACACATCCAATATCAAGAGCTACAGGCAGTGCAGACAGTAGGGAGAGTTTAAAAAAGGCAAATACAGGTGAATGGACCTCGGGTAGACAGAAACACATGCCCCAGAATAGAGAGAAAACCCCACCCTGTGGGGCTGACCAGGGTGACCCTGGGAACTAAAAAATACCTAACCCCACCCAAGTCCCCCAGGGCAGACCCGGGTGGGGTTTTCATTTTGAGAGCCAAACTCCAAGTGTGACAGCGTTCAAGAAGAAGAAGAAGAAGATTAGTGGGAATGGTAGTTGCAGTGCTTGGAGAACCCCTAGTAAGTGTTTCGAAGGTGCCATATAGCAGAGGCATCCTTGCTGTTTTTAACCGTGTCACGAACTAACTTTTTTCTTGCCTCTCTGATCAAGTATTTAACACGGTTATACTGTTGTTTGTATTCAGTAAACATGTTATTGCTATGTAGATCGTTTCTAAGTGCAATCGCCTGCACGATTTCAGGCGTAAGCCTGGGAGAAAGAGAGTGAGCTTTTACCCTCATCTTGCGAAGGTGAGTATGTTTATTAAGTACATTTAGAGTGGGAAGATTGATTGATTGTACATTGCTTAACGTCCCGACAGCAACAAGGCTTTCTCAGGACGTGCCTGCACTGCTTGTGAAAAAAAAAAAAATAAACAGAACATTGAATGTATGTCGCCAGCCGGTCAAACACGTTAAATAAACCTAACACATGGGGCTAAATAAAGCCAAGACCATTTAGCAACAAACATCCAATATCAAGAGCTACAGGCAGTGCAGACAGTAGGGAGAGTTTTAAAAAGGCAAATACAGGTGAATGGACAAAGGGTAGACAGAAACACATGCCCCAGAATGGAGAGGAAAACCCACCCTGTGGGGCTGACCAGGATGACCCTGGGAACTAAAATTAGAGTGGGAAGGGGTGGAGCTTGGAGAACATGATTGGTGATGTCTGTTTTATCAGTTTACTGGTAATAACATTCATTCATAATAATAATTATTTAAAAAAAAGCGGTATTTATAATGCGCTTATCTTATAATAATTATAACTCTAAGCGCGCACTCACAACTCACGCACGCATGCGCACGCTTAGACAACGGCTCACGTACCACAAAAAGTGAAATACACAGAGCAGGAGAGCGAAGGGAATTGCCGGGTCGTGGGTTCGAATCCCGTCCCGGTCCCGGTAGCTGGACTCACAATCCAGGGGAAAAAACGGATTTGTTCAATAGCATGTCCGTTAAAAGGTCCTGGTAAATCAAAGTGGCACAGTTGGAGTGCACCTGAGTTGATCAGTGTTCAGGGCGTACTCCATAGGTAATAGATTTCCCTGTAATAGATAACCCGCCCGTCAGGGCCATCCATGATCACCTCGGTGCTGTGGACGTTAAACCCGAACTAACCGACAGTCGACTTGGAGTGGGGAGTGTGGTGATATAGTGCTAGAACTGTTGAAAGAGGTGAGTTTTGAGGGCGGACTGGAAGGATTGATTGATTGATTGTACATTGCTTAACGTCCCGACAGCAACAAGGCTTTCTCAGGACGTGCCTGCACTGCTTGTGAAAAAAAAACAAAAAAACAGAACATTGAATGTATGTCGTCAGCCGGTCAAATACATTAAATAAACCTAACACATGGGGCCTAAATAAAGCTAAGACCATTTAGCAACACACATCCAATATCAAGAGCTACATGCAGTAGGGAGAGTTTTAAAAAGGCAAATACAGGTGAATGGACAAAGGGTAGACAGAAACATGCCCCAGAATAGAGAGAAAAACCCACCCTGTGGGGCTGACCAGGGTGACCCTGGGAACTAAAAAATACCTAACCCCACCCAAGTCCCCCAGGGCAGACCCGGGTGGGGTCGAACTGGAAGGAGGAGAGAGTGTTTCTGACGGAGAGAGATTGGGAGAGTGTTCCAGGCGGATGGACCGTATACAGAGAAGAAGCGGGGGCCGAAAGTGCTGAGTTTGGTGCGGGGGATGTGGAGGCGGAGAGGGTCGGAGGCGGAGGGAGCGGGGAGGAATGTAGGGGTGAAGTCTTCTTCTCTTCTTGTCGTTCGCAGTGGGCTATACAGTCAGACCAGCACCGGTGATGAATGACGTCGTTTTCTCCAGGTCTTCTCGACTGCCGTAGAGTTTGGTCTGCAGTGGAGTTGGCGATGGCCACACTTCTTTTCTTTCATCGTCCAGTAGGGGGCATCTCTGGAGAATATGTTCCGCTGTTTGGTCTTCCTGACCACAGGCGCAGGTTGGTGATGATGCCAGCTTGAGCTTTCTGTTCATGTGAGCGTTTAGTCTGTTGTGGCCGGTACGCAGTCTGATCAGGACGACTTGCTGCTCTCTGGTCACTGTGTGGTAGTCGTCTCTGTTTGACCTTGGCCTCATCAATGCCTTGATGATTGTCTTTTGCTCACTATAGCTGACGCTGTTTTCTTGTTGATCTTTTGTGGCTCCTTCTTTCGCCAGCTCGTCTGCCCTTTCATTTCCTGGTACCCCACAGTGAGCTGGTATCCACTGGAGGACAACTCTTCTGGTTTCTCTGACCTTCTGCAAGGCTCTGGTCAGCTGGGCGAGCTTGTCGTTCTCGAGGGCCTGAAGGACTGAAAGGGCATCGGAGAAAAAGACAACTTGGTAGCATGGGTCTGCGGAATTCTGAACCATGGAGGCGGCCTGCATAAGTGCTTCGGTTTCTGCTTTGTAGTTTGTGCAGTGTTTGCCAGTGGCTACACTGGATGTGGCTGTATGTCCCCCAGGAAACTGGATCAGGATGCCAGCACCTCCATTGGAAACGGCATTTGTTGCTGATCCATCAGTGTAGATCCATGCCTCCTTTGGGTATTGTTCGTCGATCAGGGCTAGGGTGAGTGCCCGTCGAACGGTGTCATCCTGACTGTCTCCTGAGGCAACATGTGGGACACTGGTGCGGATCTGGATGTCTGGTTTTTCCATTGCCCAAGGGTTTTCCTCTTCTTCTGTGATCAGAGGTAGAGTGCTCTGTGGAAGGACTTCCCTGTGCTGTCGAGAAAGTCGCATGCTCTCATGGACAAAGCTGCTTCTTTTAAGCCGGTTCTTGGTGAGGTTGCTCAGTCTGTGCTTCATGGGGTGGTTGGGCAAGCACTTGAGCTTCTCAGCCTGTACCATGGTTTTGGCTTCTCTCCTCTGACTGAGAGGTTGGATTGTGGTCAGCTTCTCCATTTCCTTGATTGGAGTGGATTTCATTGCACCAGTGATGATTCGAAGAGCCTGGTTTGCACTCGGTCGAGGGTCTGCAGGTTCGATTTGGCTGAGGTTAACCATGCTGTGGAGCCGTACTCGAGGTGGGGCCTGACTGTTCCCTGGTATACTGTCTTCACTATCTTCTCGTTCGCTCCCCAGGTGGTGCCTGCCAGTTTCCTGAGTATGGCCAGCTTGCGCCGGGCCTTCGCCTCTGCCTGTGCAATGAGTGGTTTCCAGGTCTGTCGTCTGTCAAAGGTGACACCAAGGTAAGTAGCTTCTTCATCCTCTCTCAGAGGGGTTCCACCAAGCTTGATGGTTCCGGCTTTCTGCTTTGGGGACAATGTGAAGAGGGTGGTGGAGGATTTCTCCTTGTTGACAGAAATGCACCAGTCATCTGCCCATGCATTCAGCTTGTCTGCTGCTAGCTGCATTCTGTAGGTGGCAGTACTTGCATGCTCCTCCTTGCACCAGATCACAAGGTCGTCTGCATATAGGGCAGCTTTGATTCCCTTGGGCATCTCAGACACCAGATCGTCGATGAAGAGAAGGAAGAGGGTAGGGGAGAGGACTCCGCCTTGCGGGACGCCATGACGAAGGAGGAATTTCTTGCTTTTGGTCTGGTCGATGCTGACTCTTGCCCTGCGGTTGAAGAGGTAGGAGCGTATCCATTGGAACATGTTACTGGACACGCCTTTTCTCAGCAGTTTGACAAGCAGCCCATCTTTCCAGACCTTGTCAAAAGCCTTCTGAAGATCAATCCAGGTTACGAAGACCAGCTTCTGCTCCTGGAATGCATCTTCAACTTCCTGCGCCAAGTATGTGACCTGGTCTTGGGTGCTGCGGAACTGTCAGAAGCCATCTTGTTCAGGGCGAGGAGGTTCCTGGATTCTAGGTAACACCTGAGGCGCTCGTTCACAATTCTCTCCAAGGTCTTCACAACACAGCTGGTGAGGCTGATTGGGCGATAGCTGGTGGCCTTCTTTGGATCCTTCCCTTTCTTTGGAATGGGGATCATGATCACTTCTCGCCAGAGTTGTGGTAGCGATCCTTCTTGCCAGCTGCTGTTGAGGACCTCAAGTAGCTTGTTTTCTGCTGCACTACCAAGGTGGGTTAGCATCTCGTTGGTGATGCCATCTGGACCAGGAGACTTCTTCGCCTTCAACTTTTTGAGAGCTGTATGAAGCTCTTTGTGTGTAAGTGGTTGATTCATGGCGTCCGCTGTTGCTTGTTTGGCAGGTCTCTCTCTTTGCTCTCTTCTTGCTTCTCTCTGCTTTTCGGGGCTAACATGGAGATTGCTCTCAGCTGCATAGTTTTCGGCAAATTGGTTTGCAGCATGCTTTCCTGTTAGTATCTTCCCATTTTCTTCCAAGGTGATGTTTCCTTTGCTCGTGTTCTCATCGTTCAACTGCTTGGTCAGTTTCCAGAGCTTTCTGCCGTCTTTCTCAAGGTTCAGGGAGCTTGTTTTCTCTTGCCAGCTCCTGCGTCTTGCCTGTAGCTTCTTCTTGAGAAATTTGGCTTTGGCTTCCTGGAGGCGGATGTTGTTTGCCTGTGATGGATTGACTTCTGCTTCCCTTCTGGCATCTGCTAGATCGTCGTCCAGTTCCTGCAGTTCATTGCTCCAGTAGGGCTTATAGTCTTTTCTAGAGCCTCTGGGTATGGACTCACGCGCTGCTCTGAGGATGCTCATGTTGAAGTCCTTCACCACCATGTTGATGTCTCGACCTTCGACTCGAATGTCTTTGGCGAGTTCGCTGGTGCGGTGTCTAAAGAGGAACCAGTTCGCTCTTTTGTAGTTCCACTGTGGGAAGGTTGCTTCAGCGCAGGACTCTGTGCCCAGGGTCAAAAAGACTGGCCGATGGTCACTTCCTCCTGGCTGTTCTCCGACCTCTCTGCTGGCTTGCTTGTGCATGTCTTCCGTGCAGAAGGCTAGGTCAGGAGTCGATGTGGTGTGCCATCTTCTGGAGTAGAACGTGGGGCAGTCAATGGGACTGTTCAACAGAATGAGACCATTGTCGTCTTGCCAGTTCTCCACCTCTTCTCCTCTCCAATCCAAGTGGTCGTATCCCCAACTTTGTGAGTGACTGATGAAGTCACCCACCACAATGAAGTTGGAGGCCTTAGTGGGGATCGTGTCAAGGGTGAGTGGTCTGTCGTTGGGGCAGTAGAAGTTGACCAGCTGGAAATCTGCTGTCTTTGTCTGGATCCGAATCACTTGGTACTCTGAGTTCTCCATGTGCGTATCAATCAAACAGGCACTGATGTTGTTCCTGATCAGGGTCATGATTCCTCCCTTGCTTCGATCTGTTCTGTCGGACCTGAAGCACTGGTAGCCTCTCAGGGGTGAAGTAAGTTGGCAAGATAGGCAGGAGCGCAGTTGTTCAGGGATTTGTAGCAGAGAGACAGAATCTTGTATTGGATGCGTTGGGGGATGGGAATCCAGTGAAGGAGCTTGAGCAGAGGAGTGATGTGGTCGGATTTTTTCTTTCTGAGGACAAGGCGGGCAGCATTGTTCTGGACGCGCTGGAGGGTGAAAGTGGAAGAGTGAGGGAGGCTGGAAAGGAGAGAGTTGCAGTAGTCGATGCGAGATAGGATGAGAGAGACAGCAAGTTTGGTGGCAGCTTCAGTAGTGAGGTATTTTCTGATCTGACTGATGCGGCGGAGGTGGAAATAGCATGCCTGTGCCGTGGCGGAGACAAAGCTGGTCATGGAAAGAGAGGAATTGAGGATAACGCCGAGGTTTTTGGCCAAGTCAGAGAGGGAGATGGGGGTGCTGTCGAGTTGAAGGTGGAGAGAGGAAGGGAGCTGGGAAAGTTTCTGGCGAGTGCCTACCAGCATGGCTTCCGTTTTGTCGTCGTTCAGTTTAAGCTTGTTTGCTGTCATCCAGTTTTTCACGTCTTCGTAGCACTCAGCCGTGCGAGTCAGTAGTGACTGAGTGTTGTCGAGTTTGTCTTTGTCTAGTAGTTGTGAGTCGTCAGCGTAGAGATGGTGGTTTATGTGGTGAGACTGGATGATGTTGGACAGGGGAGAGGTGTAGAGCATGAAAAGGACCGGGCCCAGGACGGACCCCTGTGGAACTCCGCAGGAGAGCGTGACTGGTTTGGAGGAGACGCCGTCGATGGTGACGGACTGCTGTCTGTCGGAGAGGTAGGAGAGAAACCAGGAGTGAGCAGAGTCAGTGATTCCAAACGAGTGGTGAAGGCGGTGGAGGAGGATAGAGTGGTCTATAGTGTCGAAGGCGGCAGAGAGGTCGAGTAGCGTAAGAAGGGAGATGTTGCCCGAGTCGGTGGAGAGAAGCAGGTCGTTTAGGATATGTAGAAGGGCTGTTTCAGTGCTGTGATGTTTGTGATAGGTGGACTGGAAGGGACTGAGGGGGTTGTTGTCGGTGGAGGTTGAGCTGGTTGAGAACTTCTCAAGAAGCTTGGACAGGAAAGAGAGATTGGAGACTGGGTGATAGTTTTTGAGTTTGTTTGAGTCGAGGTTGTGTTTTTTGAGGAGAGGACGGACGATGGCGAACTTGAAGATATCGGGGACAGTTCATCTCTTTAACCCTTATCATACTGAGGCTAAAAGCTTCAAATCTGTGCACTGCCATATGCAAGCTACATAAGAGTACTTACAGATAAGGATATAGACTGATGGCTTTAGTTCAAGGGTGGTGCCAGAATAGCTTGGCGCCTGTGGGCGCCAAGCTATTCTGGCACCACCCTTGAACTATTTTAGTCAAACTTATTTCACACAATGGTGTATTCCGAATGATAAGGGTTAACTGAGAGTTATAGGTTATTTAATTCATTGAATGAATGATGCTATGTGTTGTATGGGCAGACAGTGAATTAATGTGTATCGGCAGACATGACGGATTAATAAAGTATTATTGTATTGTATTGTATTTGATGGCATTATCTGCTGTAGGTCATTATCAATAATCAAGTTGACCTACTATTTCATGGATGACACATAATTCTGTCTTAAATTCACATGCATTTATATGCATTGGGTGGAGGGAGGAATGAGGAGAAGGAAAACAACAAGTCACTGGTGATAATTTCTCATTAATCTTCTTGTGCATGCACCGCCAGGTACTGTTTACATTTCCTGGGGTTGTATGCACAAGGGGGTTAATATGGCCAGTGCGTATAATCACTGTTTGGCTTTTTTGATATCACAGATTGGTGGTAATACCCATTGCAAGTTGAAAATGTATGAATACTGACCAGAGTAACTGATCATATGATATTGTATTAAATAAATTAAAAAAAACAACAAAAAGACCCCACAAAAAAACCTAGTGTTTCTGTAATTTTTTTAAAATCCAAAGTTGGTGGTTTGTTTGTTTGTGTGTGTGTGTGTGTGCATGCTATACATCAACCTATTCTTACAAATTACAGCAACAAGGAAGTGCCTGGTAATTTACTACTTTTCACAAAGAAAATCTTTAAATTAAAGATAGCAAAATTCAGAGAAACTATATCTTACAATCAAAGCTCACGTAAAAAAACAGAAATAATATATTTTTTTCAATGAAAAAGAATCAGTCCTCTGCAGTGCACACACACAGCACATACATATGCTGAGTTCCCCTTCAGAAAGCCTAGCAACACAGCACGGGTAAGTCAAGCCCTACACTGACCTTGCTTTTTTCAGTAAGCCTTATGAAGGAGTCATCTGTCTAATAGTGTATTGTCTTTGGTAGCATTTGAAAAAAAAAATCTTTTGTCAAAATAAGGCTTTTTGTTACCTATTTTTTCCTGAGCTCTTGTGACCCTTGACCTTTCCAAATGATTGATTGATTGTACATTGCTTAACGTCCCGACAGCAACAAGGCTTTCTCAGGACGTGCCTGCACTGCTTGTGAAAAAAAAATAAACAGAAAATTGAATGTATGTCGCCAGCCGGTCAAATACATTAAATAAACCTACAACATGGGGCATAAATAAAGCTAAGACCATTTAGCAACACACATCCAATATCAAGAGCTACAGGCAGTGCAGACAGTAGGGAGAGTTTTAAAAAGGCAAATACAGGTGAATGGACAAAGGGTAGACAGAAACACATGCCCCAGAATAGAGAGAAAAACCCACCCTGTCGGGCTCACCAGGGTGACCCTGGGAACTAAAAAATACCTAACCCCACCCAAGTCCCCCAGGGCAGACCCGGGTGGGGCTTTGACCTTTCCAAGGGATCAACCAAATTAGTATGCGTAGAATTAGAAAGGTCTTCCCATCAGGTATTCTTGTACCAAGTTTTGGTTTGAAATTATCAATAGTATTTGAGAAAAAATAAATTATGTCAAAATATAGCTATTTTTGACCTATTCCCTGATCCCCTGTGACCTTGACCTTTGCAGGCTCACATGCAAAGCAAAAATCAGTCTATGTTTTGGTCCAGAATATAGACTGATTTTTGCTTTGCATGTGAGCCCCAAAATAGCTATATGCAACCAATTACAGGATCTCTTGTGACCCTTGACCTTTACAAAAATGAATTAGTATGCATAGAAAGGTCTTATCATCAGGTATCTCTGTGACTGTACCAAGCTTGCATTAGAAGTTGTGAAAAGTATATGAGACCTTGACCTTTGAGAGAGGTCACTGAAAGTGGTATGTTTAGAAAGTTCTTGCCACAAAGTATCCTTGGGCCAAGTTTGAAGATTGTGGCTTGCATAGTCTTCGAGAAAATTCCTGCTTTAAAGTTTACCACAGACAACAGACGGACGACGACTGGCCATGAACATAGACTCCCTTTTGCTTTGCATGTGTGCCAAAATGTATCAAGCTAAAACAACAGTTAAATTTAAAGAAATATGAATTATTGATAATGTGCATATATCTTTTTTTTTCATGGGATATCAATCCTGTGAACAGTTACGTCTCATTCAGTCACTGCAGTCACTTATACTGAATTTCTGCCAACAAATGGTGATAAAACAGCTGTGCGGTTCATCATCTGGGAAAAAAGAGCGGCCAGACCATTTCTTTTTCCAGGATACAAGATATTAAAGCTTATGCGGTATTGACTGGGACCCATAATAGTTTTTGAAAAGGTGATTCACCTTAACAAAACACACTTCCTACACATACTTACTTACGCCTGTCACCGCTACCCGGGTATAGGCCGTCGACGAGAGACCTCCAGCAACTCCTGTCCTGTGCTTCTTCTTCGATTCTACACCAGGTGGTTCCCAGTCTCTTGATGTCTGCTTGGAGGTCTTGACGCCAGGAGTTTCTCGGCCTACCTCTTTTCCTCTTTCCCTGGGGGTTCCATGACAATGCCTGCCTAGTGATACTGGAAGCTGACTTTCTCAGACTGTGACCGATCCATCCCCATCTTCTTCGCCCAATTTCATTCTCTGCTGTTATCTGCTCTGTTCTCTCCCAGAGTCTGACGTTGCTGATCTTCTCTGGCCAGTGGATTTTCAAAATTCTTCTAAGGCAACTGTTCATGAAGGTCTGTACTCTGTTGACTGTGGTTTTTGTCAATCTCCAAGTCTCTGCTCCATATAAGAGAACTGCTTTTACATTGGAGTTGAAAATCCGGACTTTGGTGTGTTGTGACAGCTCTCTGGAGCTCCACACTTTTTTCAACTGGAGAAAGGCTGCTCTGGCTTTACCGATTCGTGCTCTGACATCTGCATCAGTGCCGCCTTTTTTGTCTATGATGCTCCCGAGATAGGTGAAGGACTCCACCTCCTCCAACGGGGTGCCAGCAAGCAAGACTGGTTCTTCCCTGGTTGCGTTCAGCCTCATTGTCTTTGTTTTCTGTTTGTGAATGGTGAGGCCCACTTGGGAGGAGATGTCAGCAAGCCTCGTGGTCTTGTCCTGCATTTGTTGATGAGTGTGGGACAGTAATGCCAAGTCGTCTGCAAAATCGAGGTCGTCAAGCTGTGTCCACAGTGTCCACTGTATTCCACTTCGTCTGTGCTCTGTGGTCATCTTCATGACCCAGTCTATGGCCAGTAGGAAGAGGAACGGAGACAGCAGACACCCCTGCCTGACACCGGTTCTGACCTGGAGCTCCCTGGTGAACTGCCCTTCGTGGATCACGCGACATGTCATGCCATCGTAGCTGCTCTTGATCAGGCGGACGAGCTTTGTGGGTACACCGTAGTGTCGTAGGAGTTTCCACAGTCTCTCGGTCCACACTGTCAAATGCTTTCTCATAATCCACAAAGTTGACGTACAGCGGGGAGCTCCACTCCAGAGACTGTTCCACGATGATGCGGAGAGTGGCGATCTGGTCTGTACATGATCGGTTCTTCCTGAATCCTGCTTGCTGGTCTCTCAGCTGGGGGTCAACGGAGCTCTTCATTCTCTCCAGGATGATCCTGTTGAAGACCTTTCCTGGTACCGACAGCAAGGTGATTCCTCTGTAGTTGGAACACTTGCTGAGGTCGCCTTTCTTGGGAAGCTTGATTAGGTACCCCTCCTTCCAGTCAGCCGGCATCACCTCCTCTTCCCAAATCTTTCCAGTGGGTACAGCATCTCCACTGTTGTCTCTAGGTCTGCTTTCAGAGACTCCGCTGGGATGCCATCTGGGCCTGCTGCTTTGCCGTTCTTCAAGAATGCCACTGCTCTTCTGATCTCTTCCCGGCTGGGTCTGTCACAGCTGATGGGTAGGTCGGTCTCTGCCGGCTGGATGTCTGGGAGGTCTGGTGGGCTCGGTCTGTTCAGTAACTCTTCAAAATACTCGGCCCATCTGTCGAGTTGGTCTGCTCTGTCTGCAATAGGCTTGCCTTCTTTGTCTTTTACTGGTCTTTCTGTATGGCCATACTTGCCTGACAATCTTCTGGTAATGTCGTAGAGCTGTTTCATGTTGCCGCTGCCTGCTGCCTTTTCTGCCTCTGCTGCCAGGCTGTCTGTGTAGGCCCTCTTGTCTGCCCTGATACTACTCTTCATCTCGCGGTTGGCTTCCGAGTATTCCCCCTGTGCCCTTACTTTGGCTGCTCTTGTGCGACTGTTGTCGACAGCTGCTTTCTTCTGCTTCCTCACTTCTATCTTCTTCAAGGTCTGTGCCGACAGCCAGTCCTTGTGATGGTGTTTCCTGAACCCTACAGTGTCTTTGCAGGTTGAGTTCAGCGCCTCTCTAACTGCCTTCCACTGCTGCTCTGTGGTGACCGCCTCCTCTTCATTTACTAGCTCCTGTAGCGCTTGAAACCGGTTGGACAGCACCAGTTTAAACTCTTCTCGTGTGTGTAACTCCAGTTTCTCTCAGGAGGCCTACATTATAGCGCTGTCTTCTTGTTGTCTCTGTGCGGCTTTTCTTTAGCTTGAGCTTCATTCTTAAGGTAAGCAGATGGTGGTCGGAGGCGACATCTGCTCCCCTCCTCACTTGAACATCTTGATGAAGGGATCTTCTAAATTTCTTGCTAATGCAGATATGGTCTATTTGGTTCTCTGTTGTATGGTCAGGTGAGACCCAAGTTGCTTTGTGTATTCTTCTGTGTGGGAAGATGCTGCCTCCAATGACAAGTCGGTTTAGAGCACAAAAGTCTACAAACCTCTCCCCGTTCTCACTCATCTCCGAGCCTAGTCCCTGTCTCCCCATCACCTCTTTGTATCCGGTGTTGTCCTCCCCTATTTTGGCATTAAAATCGCCCATGACGATGGTGATGTCTCGCTCCGCACATTTGTCCAAGGCACTCTGGAATCGGTCGTAGAACTCTTGTTTCTCTTCCTCGTCACTGTCATTAGTGGGCGCATAACACTGGATGACGTTCAGCTTGAGCTTTTTCTTGGTTCTAAAGGCTGCTGTGATAATTCTTGGCCCAAGAGGTTCCCAGCCCATCAGCGCGCTCTGTGCCACTGGCGACAGCATGAATGCTACACCTTCTGTATGGGGGGCATTCTCCTCTTCATGACCTGAATACAGAATCATCTCCCCACTTAACAGCCTTTTCTGGCCAGACTGCGTCCATCTGGCTTCACTGATACCTAGCAGGGAAAGGTTGTACTTTTGCATTTCCCCTGCTATCTGGGCGGCCTTGCCGCTCTGGTACATGGTCTTGACGTTCCATGTGCCCATGGTTGTATCCCTGGATAGAGAGAGGCGGCTCGGTCCTGTGGCTTCCGAAGACTTCCGGCTTTCACCACAGGACGTCATAAGTCTTCTGGTAGAAGAACCTTCCTCCTCCAGGAATGGAATTACTGTTAGTCTTTTTGTCGGCATTTTTGTAGCTATTTCCTTTTTTGCAGGGTGGGGAAGCTACCCCCACGCCCAACCCCCTTACTAGGAGGACCAGGGGTTTTCTGTCGGGGTCACCTTCCCTTAGACCATGTTGGTTCACGGCACCTTATTTCATTCGGTGCACCCCTCTCACGAGGGACCCCCTATCCACCACCCAGGGGACGCGCCTCAACGCCATATGGTCCCAGCGCGAGGTTCCTACACATGCATTACTGATTTAAAAGTATTTCACTTCATTTACCTGTGTGTCTGGCCCATCTTTCAAAGACATCACCATCTGTTTCCAGGTTCCAGCCTAGTCGAGAAGCATGCCTCCAGGAAATCTGGAAAATTCCCTCATCACGTTTCATCCAATTCAAACCAAACACAGACCCTTTATCCAGCAGGTTTTTTAGCCATGGCCGCATCTTTTGCCGATCAATAGGCCGCACTGGACGACGCATTTCCATCTTGCTGTTGCTGGAGCGCTCTTTACTGGGCATAACCTTGAAATCACTGTGACGGGGGCTGTCTTCAGGCAAAACCTGCTGAACACAACAGTCACAGATGCAAACTAGTAAATGAAGACATTTTTGTGCGAAAGACAAGTGGAAGCTAACACCACCCCCCTCCCCCCCCCCCCTCGAGGCGCCAAGCTATTCTGGAACCACCCTTGAATTAAAGCTATTGGTCTATATCCTAATCTGTAAGTACTATAATGTACCTTGCATATGGCAGTGTACACATTTGAAGCTTTTTTTAGCCTCAGTATGATATGGGTTAAATGGGTGAACCTACCTTAAACTTAACTACCTTGAACATACAAACCTGTACTGCATTCTCACCAAAGTTTCACTGCTAGGCCTGCAATGCAGTTTAATTTTTATCTACTGATATCATAAATTGTGCATACTTAGACAATGTATTAATAATCCATGAAAATTGATACCCAATGGCAACAGAGCAATTCCTTTATTTCAGTGTAAAACTACATAAATTAAAAGAGTTCCACATAATGCACATTTCTGCATAAATGCACAGTGTTAATGTGTTCTTCTTCTGCAGAGACTATATATATATTACTGCAAAAATAAATGACTTGGTTTTGACAAGTCTGACCAACAACTAAGCTAATTTGATGTGACTTATCATCAAGAAGAAACGTAAATCAAGGAGACCTCCATCTGTGCTATCATTTAGATATAAGAATGCGTTGAAAATGCACTCAGATCAGACTATGGTGTATGTAATGTTTGCACATTTGGTGATGTCACAGCTCCCCAAAGCAGCAAATGGCCTATAGATACATCAGCTGCATCGCGTTTGCTTCCATCCTTGCTATTTAATATCTGCATAACCAGTTTTCTTGTTAACCCATATCATACTGAGGATAAAAGCTTCAAATTTGTACATTGCCGTATGCAAGCTACATTATATTTTATAGTACTTACACTGTTACAGATAAGGATATAGACCATTGGCTTTAGTTCAAGGGTAGTGCCAGAATAACTTGATGCCTAGAGACACCAAGCTATTCTGGCACTACCCTTGAACTATTTAGTCAAATTTATTTCACACACTGGTGTATTCCAAACGATAAGGGCAAGTGTTGATTATTATTATTATAAGGTACTTTTTACCATGTTGAATGAAGCAGCTACATTGCTGCACAATGTGCCTTCAAAGCAATCAGGTGTGAAGTGACCTTCGCACACATTTTGAGATGGAATAGTCCAATTTTTCCATAACTTTCCATTCCTTAAGTTATTCAGCCATACATGGCAACATTTCCGATCTTCAGTAGACTTTTTTCTGATTAGGAAAATAAAAGATCTGTCTCTCCTTGCCTTCGTGTTGCAATTCAAAGCAGCCAAATTTGTCTGCTAAGGATGCGCATACATCAATATGTCGCCCTCTAGTCAGTGGAAAAAACTGTGATGGCACAAACTTCTTGTTACAAGGAGGGTTTAGAGGGAAAAAGTGGCAAAGACACTGTTTTGAATATGTACTGGAGGGTTCTAGGCCCATTTGTCAGACTTTATTTGGACATAGATAAATACATTATGAACTAAGTTACAAATACATAGCATAAAGTGATACCTAGACAATGCAGACAATAATGACAAAGACAACACAAACCTTTCGCTTTTTTCGTAGATTGCCATAAATCACAGCGGGTACATTTCCTTGTGGCTCATCAGCAACTTTTTCAGATTCTAACTCCTTTTCTTTCTGCTCATCCTCTGCATTTAACTGTACAACTGGTAGCGGTACTCCTCCAACAGTGACCGCCACAGTGTCAGCAAAGTGTTCTGGGCCGATTGACCCTACAGCCAGTGAAGCAAGCAACTGAGCATGTTCAGCAGCCATTCCATGGCATGCCAGTGAGGAAAACAGGACAAGATTCTGCAAGAATACACATAAACAGTCCATGAATAGAAGCAGTGAAAAGGTTTTGAACTCTGCTGACACACATGCATGCTATTTGTCAGTGAGCTTGCAATTGCAAAACAAAGGTTCCTAATGCAAAGATTCAAAAGTTAGTAGCCTGAGACCAAATTCAGTTGATTGTCACACGAAAAGCTGGCAATGTGTGATGCAGGCTAGGGCTGCAGTTCCATTTAAAATGATTCTCCTAACACCAAACTGTGCTGTCTCCAGCCAGGCTACCACTAATAGTAATACAGTTTCAAGTTGACAGAAACTTATTCAAGTTGCCATGGGCGACTTTTTTCATCACCATCTGACATCTATATTTGCACAAAATGAACCCATCATCGCCAGCGTCACTCCGAGTGGCTACCGCCTGGCCTCCTTCCCGCGTGCTTCCAGAGGGGGTGGCATTGCCATCATCTACAGGGACTGTCTTTCTGCTCACCTCTCCTTCTCTCGCTACATCTCCTAATGTAACAACCGCTAAGCAGCTTTACTCAGACATTGCTGCGGGGCGGGCACCGGTGGGCTTGTCATCCCCTGTTCAGAAGCACCATCAGCAACAGCAGCCAAAACAGCGATGCCCTCAACAGGGGCAAAATGAACTGCAGCAGCGGCAACGACAACAAGAACAGCGTCAACCTCCGCAACAGCAACAACAGGATCTACAAGAGCAGCATCTACAACTACAGCCTATTCAGGAGCATCAAGATACATCAGTTGTTGCCCCCGACTGGCTGCAGCAACAGCAACTGATGTATCCGCCTGTGACACCGTGGCAGTACCAACCTCTCCCTAGCGGTGCTCATTGGACTAATTACCCACCATCTTCCGTTCACCAGCAACCAGGAAATGGAAAGTATGTCCTGTACTACCCGAGCTACCCAGCGTCCATTCTCAGTGGCGCCCAGTGGGCGCAGTTTGTGAACAGTGTGCGTGCGTACTAGGCTGTGCAGTCGTTCATTATTTCCTACTCACTAAAAAGTGTGTTGGAGTGAGTGTGCGTCGTTTATCTCCTGTGCCCACCTGTGAGTACACTAGGTGATCTCGTTTGGTCTATCTGCATTCTTTGCTACTTCGTGGATCGAATATTACCGCATTGTGCCAGCAGTGTTTGTTTGCTGCTACAACAGAGAATACAAGGTGTTTTCCGCTGTAGCGGTAAACAATTAGCCGCTTATTTCGTTGTGGGAATCATTCTACATTGTGCCAGCAGCGGAAAATTCAAGGTGTTGTCCGTGTAACGGTTAACAATTACGGCCACTCATTCATATCTTTGGATTATTCGTGAGGAAATCGTGTGATAGCATTCAGATCCACACCCACTGACGGTGTGCCTGGTCTTATCAACACATTTCAGGGCCTATAGTTTTTTTCGCTGCCTAGTGTGCTGCTGACCAGAACACTCTTTTCACGTGTGACATCTGATACGTGTGCTATACCATAGTCACTATTTAGACAGCTTGCGTGGCATTCATACGTGGATACACTATTAATCAAAAGCGATCTTCATTTGATAACGCTGTGTTGGACACCGTTTGTGACGTTTGATACGAGGTGCTATAACTTCAGCCGCGTTTTACTGCGTTGACACTTTTATTCTTATTCTCTCTGTTTATATTTTTTTGTATTGTGTTGCACTTCAATTGTGAGAATTAGAATTCAATATGATCCATAATGCTCAGACACACGGAAGCCTTCAAAACTGGTCACTTGAACATCTACCATCTCTTTAACAAGGTGGCCGATTTGAATGTTTTTCTAAACTCGTCTGAACCATTCCACCTGTTTGGTCTTAGTGAGACGCGACTTAACTCGGACATAAGTGATGAAGCCGTTCACATACCTAACTTTAGCATCACTCGACGTGACCCTCGTGTACTTGGTCAAACTGGGCTTGCCGTTTACATCCATAACTCAAACCAACATTTAGTAAAAAGGCGTGAGGACTTAGAAACTCCGGAAGTTGAGTGCATTTGGTTGGAATTTAGGGCTCCAAAAACTAAACCCGTCTTCGTCGGCTTTTGTTATCGTAACCCAGCAGCCAAGTTTGAATGGTACGATGATTTTTTGCATGCAGTAGAAAAAGTTGGCTTACCTAACTGTGACGCGTTGCTACTAGGCGACTTTAACATAGATATGTTGAAGCCCCATACAGCATGGGATTGCATCACCACACAAACAGGCTTAGAACAGTTAGTTTCGGCCCCTACTAGGATCACAAAAACAACCGCAACACTCATTGATCACATTTACACCAACCATCCCCTTAGTGTATTCAATGTTAGTGTTCCTGACCTCAGCATCAGTGATCACTTTCCTACTGTGTGTTCATGGTCAACAAAACTGCCAGTGCATCGTAAGAACGGGCACACAACTATAACGTATCGCTCATTTAAACAGTTTAATCAGTCTGCTTTTCTAGCAGACCTTGATCAAACACCATTTAATGTCGTTAATAACGAAACTGACCCTGAAAAGGCTCTGGCTGTTTGGTATGGACTCTTTACAAGAGTACTTAACAAACACGCCCCTTTGCGGCAAAAGCGGGTAAAAAACCACACGTTACCGCCTTGGCTAAACCAAGAAATAATCGAAGCTATGAGATTGAGAAATGACTTAAGGAGACACAAGCTATTTAGCGAATACAAAAAACAACGTAACCGTGGCAAGTCTATGGTACGCAGGGCTCAAAAGTCTCTCTTTGAACGAATGATTAAAGAAGACAGAGATACTGCCGCACTCTGGCGCGCGGTTAATCTCATCACCCGAGGTAACAGCAAGAAATCGTCAGCCATTCCTTCTAGTATTACTGCAAAAACTTTTAATAAACATTTTCTGTCTGTTGCCGAGTCAATCATACCCTCAAGCGGAAACGCGTCTTACACATGCCCGGAGGCCCTACTTAACTTTTGTAAGCAGAAGACTAAGGACAAACCCCCATTCTCTATACCGCATCTAGCTGTGTATGAAGTAGGAAAACTGATCGGGTCACTGAAAAACAAAAAGTCATCGGGACCTGACGAGATCAGCCCTAAAATACTGAAACTGTCCCTTCCCTATACAGTAGAATCGTTAACGTATATTATAACTTATGTATCCAAAAAAATATGTTTCCATCAGAACTGAAGCAAGCCAAGGTTATCCCTTTACTTACTTGCTTACGCCTGTCACCCCTACCCGGGTATAGGCCGTCGACGAGAGACCTCCAGCAACTCCTGTCCTGTGCTTCTCCTTCGATTCTACTCCAGGTGGTTCCCAGTCTCTTGATGTCTGCTTGGAGGTCTCGGCGCCAGGAGTTTCTCGGCCTACCTCTTTTCCTCTTTCCCTGGGGGTTCCATGACAATGCCTGCCTAGTGATACTGGAAGCTGGCTTTCTCAGGCTGTGACCGATCCATCCCCATCTTCTTCGCCCAGTTTCATTCTCTGCTGTTATCTGCTCTGTTCTCTCCCAGAGTCTGACGTTGCTGATCTTCTCTGGCCAGTGGATTTTCAAAATTCTTCTAAGGCAACTGTTCATGAAGGTCTGTACTCTGTTGACTGTGGTTTTTGTCAATCTCCAAGTCTCTGCTCCATATAGGAGAACTGCTTTTACATTGGAGTTGAAAATCCGGACTTTGGTGTGTTGTGACAGCTCTCTGGAACTCCACACTTTTTTCAACTGGAGAAAGGCTGCTCTGGCTTTACTGATTCGTGCTCTGACATCTGCATCAGTGCCGCCTTTTTTGTCTATGATGCTCCCGAGATAGGTGAAGGACTCCACCTCCTCCAACGGGGTGCCAGCAAGCAAGATTGGTTCTTCCCTGGTTGTGTTCAGCCTCATTGTCTTTGTTTTCTGTTTGAAGGTTATCCCTTTGCCTAAGTCAAAAGATCTGTCGGATGTTAATAACTATAGACCCATTTCAATATTATCCAGCCTTTCCAAACCTCTTGAAAGACACATGCACAAACACCTTTATCAATATTTGGAGAGTCGCAGTCTTTTGCACGTATTTCAGTCCGGCTTTCGCCCCAAGCATTCTTGCCACACGGCACTGACAAGACTTATTGATGCGTGGCTAGCATCCATAAATAACTCCCAAATAACTGGGTCGATCTTTATTGATTTTAAAAAAGCTTTTGACCTTGTAAATCATAACATTCTTTTGTCAAAACTTCAAGCATATCTCTGCAATGCAGGTGCTGTCTCATTGTTTACTTCATATTTAAGCGGAAGGAAGCAAAGAGTACTGTTAAATGGATTCTACTCCTCGTATGGTCTCGTCAAAATCAAAAGCGGAGTGCCTCAGGGCTCTGTCCTCGGGCCATTGCTGTTCTGCATATTTATCAATGACCTTCCACTGCATATTAGTTGCCAGGATATTTCTTGTGACATGTTTGCTGACGACTGCACACTACATACTCCTCACAAAGATGTAGCTGCAATTAGCACGCGTCTGCAGGAAAGCCTGCATGAGGTCACCGACTGGTGTCATTCCAACTCCATGTCCCTGAATCCGTCAAAAACAGAATGTATGGTGATAACCACACGTCAAAAGCACCAGCTATGCCCGCTCTCTCTTACTTACTTACTTACGCCTGTCACCCCTACCCGGGTATAGGCCGTCGACGAGAGACCTCCAGCAACTTATGTCCTGTGCTTCTCCTTCGATTCTACTCCAGGTGGTTCCCAGTCTCTTGATGTCTGCTTGGAGGTCTCGACGCCAGGAGTTTCTCGGCCTACCTCTTTTCCTCTTTCCCTGGGGGTTCCATGACAATGCCTGCCTAGTGATACTGGAAGCTGGCTTTCTCAGACTGTGACCGATCCATCCCCATCTTCTTCGCCCAATTTCATTCTCTGCTGTTATCTGCTCTGTTCTCTCCCAGAGTCTGACGTTGCTGATCTTCTCTGGCCAGTGGATTTTCAAAATTCTTCTAAGGCAACTGTTCATGAAGGTCTGTACTCTGTTGACTGTGGTTTTTGTCAATCTCCATGTCTCTGCTCCATATAGGAGAACTGCTTTTACATTGGAGTTGAAAATCCGGACTTTGGTGTGTTGTGACAGCTCTCTGGAACTCCACACTTTTTTTAACTGGAGAAAGGCTGCTCTGGCTTTACCGATTCGTGCTCTGACATCTGCATCAGTGCCGCCTTTTTTGTCTATGATGCTCCCGAGATAGGTGAAGGACTCCACCTCCTCCAACGGGGTGCCAGCAAGCAAGACTGGTTCTTCCCTGGTTGCGTTCAGCCTCATTGTCTTTGTTTTCTGTTTGTGAATGGTGAGGCCCACTTGGGACGAGATGTCAGCAAGCCTCGTGGTCTTGTCCTGCATTTGTTGATGAGTGTGGGACAGTAATGCCAAGTCGTCTGCAAAATCGAGGTTGTCAAGCTGTGTCCACAGTGTCCACTGTATTCCACTTCGTCTGTGCTCTGTGGTCATCTTCATGACCCAGTCTATGGCCAGTAGGAAGAGGAACGGAGACAGCAGACACCCCTGCCTGACACCAGTTCTGACCTGGAGCTCTCTGGTGAACTGCCCTTCGTGGATCACGCGACATGTCATGCCATCATAGCTGCTCTTGATCAGGCGGACGAGCTTTGTGGGTACACCGTAGTGTCGTAGGAGTTTCCACAGAGTCTCTCGGTCCACGCTGTCAAATGCTTTCTCATAATCCACAAAGTTGACGTACAGCGGGGAGCTCCACTCCAGAGACTGTTCCACGATGATGCGGAGAGTGGCGATCTGGTCTGTACATGATCGGTTCTTCCTGAATCCTACTTGCTGGTCTCTCAGCTGGGGGTCAACGGAGCTCTTCATTCTCTCTAGGATGATCCTGTTGAAGACCTTTCCTGGTACTGACAGCAAGGTGATTCCTCTGTAGTTGGAACACTTGCTGAGGTCGCCTTTCTTGGGAAGCTTGATTAGGTACCCCTCCTTCCAGTCAGCTGGCATCACCTCCTCTTCCCAGATCTTTCCAAACAGTGGGTACAGCATCTCAACTGTTGTCTCTAGGTCTGCTTTCAGAGACTCTGCTGGGATGCCATCTGGCCCTGCTGCTTTGCCATTCTTCAAAAATGCCACTGCTTTTCTGATCTCTTCCCAGCTGGGTCTGTCACAGCTGATGGGTAGGTCGGTCTCTGCCGGATGGATGTCGGGGGGGTCGGGTGGGCTAGGTCTGTTCAGTAACTCTTCAAAATACTCGGCCCATCTGTCGAGTTGGTCTGCTCTGTCTGCAATAGGCTTGCCTTCTTTGTCTTTTACTGGTCTTTCTGTATGGCCATACTTACCCGACAATCTTCTGGTAATGTCGTAGAGCTGTTTCATGTTGCCGCTGCCTGCTGCCTTTTCTGCCTCTGCTGCCAGGCTGTCTGTGTAGGCCCCTCTTGACTGCCCTGATACTCCTCTTCACCTCGTGGTTGGCTTCCGAGTATTCCCCCTGTGCCCTTACTTTGGCTGCTCTCGTGCGACTGTTGTTGACCGCTGCTTTCTTCTGCTTCCTCGCTTCTATCTTCTTCAAGGTCTGTGCCGACAGCCAGTCCTTGTGGTGGTGTTTCCTGAACCCTACAGTGTCTTTGCAGGTTGAGTTCAGCGCCTCTCTAACTGCCTTCCACTGCTGCTCTGTGGTGACCGCCTCCTCTTCATTTACTAGCTCCTGTAGCGCTTGAAACCGGTTGGACAGCACCAGTTTGAACTCTTCTCTAACTCCAGTTTCTCTCAGGAGGCCTACATTATAGCGCTGTCTTCTTGTTGTCTCTGTGCGGCTTTTCTTTAGCTTGAGCTTCATTCTTAAGGTAAGCAGATGGTGGTCTGAGGCGACATCTGCTCCCCTCCTCACTCGAACATCTTGAAGGGATCTTCTAAATTTCTTGCTAATGCAGATATGGTCTATTTGGTTCTCTGTTGTATGGTCAGGTGAGACCCAAGTTGCTTTGTGTATTCTTCTGTGTGGGAAGATGCTGCCTCCAATGACAAGTCGGTTTAGAGCACAAAAGTCTACAAACCTCTCCCCGTTCTCACTCATCTCCGAGCCTAGTCCCTGTCTCCCCATCACCTCTTCGTATCCGGTGTTGTCCTCCCCTATTTTGGCATTAAAATCGCCCATGACGATGGTGATGTCTCGCTCCGCACATTTGTCCACGGCACTCTGGAGTCGGTCGTAGAACTCTTGTTTCTCTTCCTCGTCACTGTCATTGGTGGGCGCATAACACTGGATGACGTTCAGCTTGAGCTTTTTCTTGGTTCTAAAGGCTGCTGTTATAATTCTTGGCCCAAGAGGTTCCCAACCCATCAGCGCTCTCTGTGCCACTGGTGACAGCATGAGTGCTACTCCTTCTGTATGGGGGGCATTCTCCTCTTCATGACCTGAATACAGAATCATCTCCCCACTTAACAGCCTTTTCTGGCCAGACTGCGTCCATCTGGCTTCACTGATGCCTAGCAGGGAAAGGTTGTACTTTTGCATTTCCGCTGCTATCTGGGCGGCCTTGCCGCTCTGGTACATGGTCTTGACGTTCCATGTGCCCATGGTTGTATCCCTGGATAGAGAGAGGCGGCTCGGTCCTGTGGCTTCCGAAGACTTCCGGCTTTCACCACAGGACGTCATAAGTCTTCTAGTAGAAGAACCTTCCTCCTCCAGGAAAGGAATTACTGTTAGTCTTTTCGTCGGCGTTTTTGTAGCTATTTCCTTTTTTGCAGGGTGGGGAAGCTACCCCCACGCCCAACCCCCTTACTAGGAGGACCAGGGGTTTTCTGTCGGGGTCACCTTCCCTTAGACCATGTTGGTTCACGGCACCTTATTTCATTCGGTGCACCCCTCTCACGAGGGACCCCCTATCCACCACCCAGAGGACGCGCCTCAACGCCGTATGGTCCCAGCGCGAGGCGCTCTCTCTTAGTCTGTGTATAAACGACAGCCCAATTGAGCAAGTATCACACCACCGCCTCTTACTTAGGGGTCACTATAGATGATCAGCTTAAATGGCAACTGCATATTAATAATGTGTGCAAAAGGGTTTCCAGCAGCCTGTATATGTTGTCAAAATTGAAAACAATTACTGACACAGATGCGCGTCTTCTTTTCTACAATGCTCATGTCAAATCGCACATAGAGTATGCATCAACAGTGTGGGATAGTTCTAGTGATGTACATTTGAAGAGGCTGAACTCCCTACATAGGAGAGCTGCTAAGCTTATATTTCCTGATCCTGAACTCTCAACTGACGAAAAGCTTAAAACTTTAAAAATGCTCCCTCTATCCCATCACTTTCAGTTCAATAAAGGTGTATTGATGTACAAGCTGTACAAGCAGTCATGTCCACTGTACTTGAGTTCTTTTTTCTCAGAACGGATATCTGTAGCATCTAGACACGGACACCATTTCAAAGTACCCCTGCCGCGTATTGATTTATTCAAAACCAGTTTGTCATTTTCGGGAAGTTCATTCTGGAATTCTATTCCTGCAGAAATCAGAAACGCAAAGACGCTCACCTCATTTAGGGTCAGCCGATTCAAACACCTAGAATCTCTGACGTAATCTAATCATTACAGTACAGGGATAACTTGCGCGTGTGTTCAGGTGTGTGAATGTTTGTGTGTGTGAGAATGTCTGTGTGTGTGTGTGTGTGTGTGTGCGCGCGCGCGAGAGTGAGAGAGACACAGAGAGAGAAAGAGAGCGTCTGGTTTTTTTTGTTTTTTTTATATAATATACAGTGGACCATAATATCTGAGTGTCAAGAGTACATTGATTGATTGATTGTACATTGCTTAACGTCCCGACAGCAACAAGGCTTTCTCAGGACGTGCCTGCACTGCTTGAGAAAAAAAACAACTAAACAGAACATTGAATGTATGTCGCCAGCCGGTCAAATACATTAAATAAACCTAACACATGGGGCCTAAATAAAGCTAAGACCATTTAGCAACACACATCCAATATCAAGAGCTACAGGCAGTGCAGACAGTAGGGAGAGTTTTAAAAAGGCAAATACAGGTGAATGGACCTCGGGTAGACAGAAACACATGCCCCAGAATAGAGAGAAAAACTCACCCTGTGGGGCTGACCAGGGTGACCCTGGGAACTAAAATACTGCATGTACTATGTATAATGTTTTTGCCTTCATATGTGTGTACGCGATATTTTTGGGCGCGCGCTCACGTGTGTGTGTGTGTGTGTGTGTGCATGCTGTGTGTATGTGTGTGTGCATGCTGTGTGTGTGTGTGTGTGTGTGTGTGAGAGAGAGAGAGACAGAGAGAGAGAGAGAGAGAGAGAGAGAGAGAGAGAGAGAGAGAGAGAGAGAGCACATATATACATATTTGCCTTTGCTGTATGAATTCTAATGTACTTAATGATTTTCTGTGTATTGCTTTACTTTGCATTTTTACTCATTTTATATTTTTGTGCGTACGCGTTATGTGCGTACGTATGTCTGGAGTGCGTGTCCGAGAGCGTGTGTGTATATGTGTGCGTGTGTGTCTAAGTGCGTGCGTGTGCAAGTTTGTGTTTGTGTGTGTGTGTGAGCGTGCGTGTGCGTGCGTGCGGGCGTGCGTGCGTCAGTGAGTGCATACATGCGTCAGTGTGTGGTATGTGTATGTTTACATGTCTATGTCATTTATGTAGTAGATGTAGCAACGGCAAGTTTGAAAACTGGTCCTGTTACCAATAACTTCTACCGTTGGAAAATAAAGGTTCATTGTTCATTGTTCAGTCTCTCCCCTTTGCTCATCCCTCCTTTGAATCTGTCGAGGCCGTAGCAACACTCCCTGGCCAGTCCCTCATCTTCTCATGTATCTATCGCCCCCCTCCAAGCTCTCAAAACAAACTCACAAACTCCATGTTCCTCACCGAGTTTGATCTCCTCCTCAACCACTACAGCACACGACCCGGAAAACACATCCTTCTTGGCGACTTTAACTTCCACTTCGACAAACCCGACCACCCCGACACAAAACGCCTTTGCACGTCACTTTCAAACCACAATCTTACACAACACATCACTAAACCCACCCAACGACTCGGCCACACCCTCGACTGGATCCTCACCCGCACCTCCGATCAACTCTTCCTCGACTCTGACACCTCTTCTGTGCTTCCCTCTGACGACCTCGCTATTCTCGTCACCCTCAACATACCTCCCCCGAAAAAACCCAAGCTCTTTGTCTCTCGTCGCAAACTAAAATCTGTCAACCGAGAGAACTACTTCGACGAAGCTGTCGACCTTCTCTTGGACCCCGCCTCCTCTCCCGATCTTGCATCCCATTTCGATTCCTCCCTTCGAAAACTAGACACCCATGCCCCTGTCACCACCTGTTCCATACCCAACCGACTCCCCTCCCCCTGGCTCACTGACGACATAGCTGAGGCCAAGCGCGAGCGTCGACAAGTGGAACGCTGCTGGCGCTCATCTGACCTCACCATTCACAGAGAGATCTTCCAAACCACCAGATCCAAAGTCTGCAGAATGATCTCCAACTCCAAACGCAAACACCTTCAAAACAAAATCCTGGAATCCACTTCTTCCAAAACCCTCTAGATACGCTACCATGAACACACTCCTAGGCACTTCTAACGACTCTCCTCTTCCCAACACACACAGCAAAGAAAAACTTCCGTCCGCTTTTTCCTCCTATTTCTCCGACAAAATCCAAACTCTGCGAAAAACACTCGACACTCTGCCTTCTCCGCCTTGCTTTCCTGACCCCCCCTTTTCCGGCACTCCCCTCTCGTCCTTCCGCAGCGTCTCTCAGGATGAAGTCCTCAAGACCATAAAGTCCATGCCTTTCAAAACCTGCGAACTAGACCCCCTCCCAGCTTCCCTCTACCGGGACGGCCTCCCAAAACTTTTGCCCTTCATTACCGACATCATCAACAGATCTCTAGAAAATGGCTCCGTCCCCGATATCTTCAAGTCCGCCATCGTCCGTCCTCTCCTCAAAAAACACAACCTCGACCCAAACGAACTCAAGAACTACCGCCCAGTCTCCAATCTCTCTTTCCTGTCCAAGCTTCTTGAGAAGGTTGTACTCAACCAACTCAACCTCCACCTCGCCGACAACAACCTCCTCAGTCCCTTCCAGTCTGCCTATCACAAACATCACAGCACTGAAACAGCCCTTCTACATTATATCCTTAACGACCTGCTTCTCTCCACTGACTCGGGCAACATCTCCCTTCTTACGCTATTCGATCTCTCTGCCGCCTTCGACACCATAGACCACTCTATCCTCCTCCACCGCCTTCACCACTCCTTTGGCATCCCTGACTCTGCTCACTCCTGGTTTCTCTCCTACCTCTCCGACAGACAGCAGTCCGTCACCATCGACGGCGTCTCCTCCAACCCAGTCACGCTCTCCTGCGGTGTTCCACAGGGGTCCGTCCTGGGCCCGGTCCTTTTCACGCTCTACACCTCTCCCCTGTCCAACATCATCCAGTCTCACCACATACACCACCACCTCTACGCTGACGACTCACAACTACTAGACAAAGACAAACTCGACAACACTCAGACAATACTGACTCGCACGGCTGACTGCTATGAAGACGTGAAAAACTGGATGACAGCAAACAAGCTCAAACTGAACGACGACAAAACGGAAGCCATGCTGGTAGGCACTCGCCAGAAACTTTCCCAGCTCCCTCCCTCTCTCCACCTTCAACTCGACAGCACCCCCATCTCCCTCTCTGACTCGGTCAAGAACCTTGGCGTTATCCTCGATTCCTCTCTTTCCATGACCAGCTTCGTCTCCGCCACGGCCCAGGCATGTTATTTCCACCTCCGCCGCATCAGTCAGATCAGAAAATACCTCACTACCAAAGCTGCCACCAAACTCGCTGTCTCTCTCATCTTATCTCGCATCGACTACTGCAACTCTCTCCTTTCCGGCCTTCCTCACTCCACCACTCTCACTCTCCAGCGCGTCCAGAACAATGCTGCCCGCCTCGTCCTGAGAAAGAAAAAATCCGACCACATCACTCCCCACTCCAATGTAAAAGCAGTTCTCCTATATGGAGCAGAGACATGGAGATTGACAAAAACCACAGTCAACAGAGTACAGACCTTCATGAACAGTTGCCTTAGAAGAATTTTGAAAATCCACTGGCCAGAGAAGATCAGCAACGTCAGACTCTGGGAGAGAACAGAGCAGATAACAGCAGAGAATGAAATTGGGCGAAGAAGATGGGGATGGATCGGTCACAGTCTGAGAAAGCCAGCTTCCAGTATCACTAGGCAGGCATTGTCATGGAACCCCCAGGGAAAGAGGAAAAGAGGTAGGCCGAGAAACTCCTGGCGTCGAGACCTCCAAGCAGACATCAAGAGACTGGGAACCACCTGGAGTAGAATCGAAGGAGAAGCACAGGACAGGAGTTGCTGGAGGTCTCTCGTCGACGGCCTATACCCGGGTAGGGGTGACAGGCGTAAGTAAGTAAGTAAGTACATCACTCCCCTGCTCAAGCTCCTTCACTGGCTCCCCATCCCCCAATGCATCCAATACAAGATTCTGTCTCTCTGCTACAAATCCCTGAACAACTACGCTCCTGCCTATCTTTCCAACTTACTTCACCCTTACACTCCTCCCCGCTCCGCCTCCGACCCTCTCCGCCTCCTCATCCCCCGCACCAAACTCAGCACTTTCGGCCCCCACTCCTTCTCAGTATACGGTCCATCCACCTGGAACACTCTCCCACTCTCTCTCCGTCAGAAACACACCCTCTCCTCCTTCCAGTCCGCCCTCAAAACTCACCTCTTTCAACAGTTCTAGCACTATATCACCACACTCCCCACCCCAAGCTGACCGTCGTAATGTATTTTCACTATTTGTGTTACGCGAGTCATTGTCTAAAGCGTGCGCATGTGTGTGCGAGTTGTGAGTGCGCGCTTAGAGTTATAATTATTATAACTAATATAAGATAAGCGCATTATAAATACCGTAATTATTATTTATTATTTAAAATAAATGTTAAGAGTCACCATGTCACCTACATCATACAAATGCAGATTCAGTGAACACACTACATGGATTGCAACTCTCAGTCAAATCAGTCAACCAGAGAACAGATCAATGCATAAACATCACAAAGCCTTTTCAGAACATAACATGCAAATGCTCAGGCAGACAAAAATTATATCTTCGCCTACGGACGTTGACTTAAGCTGCAGCGTGATCAATTGCCCTAGAACACCAGTGACAGCGAGTTCTGCCCAGCGAAGGTTTATTTGCAGTGCGTCTGATAGGCTAATTTTAGCACTGAATGTGTTGTTACAAGCCGTTTTTTTTTGCATGCACGCTAGAAACAGAAATGAACTGTTAACTCTTAGTGGCAGAAAACATAACACAAAAAAGTTACTTTCAAGGCAAACAGTTAAATAAAAGCAGTTTTTCTCATTATTAGTTTTCATAGATGCATCATTTACCACAGTAATTAATACGTATGTTATTCAAAAAATAAGAAAGTACGGCATCTGACATATAAACGTAGATCTGTGCATAGGATTAGGAACAATGTACTACTTTCACTTTGTCTATTATTTGCAGAAAATATTTATGCTTTCATACAATTTATCACATCCTAGTACTTGTTACAAAATGAAGAACGCAATGTGGTCGCAGTCAGGTAAGCCCCCGTACTTTCAGTATCTCGACTGATGGTTCTAACCGGTAGGCAATGGTAGCAATCGATCTGACGGAAGTTCAAACCTTGAGAACTATCACAGAAACCTTGGGCGTTTACACCAGAAATCAAAATGTAGAGCAACAATGCTGGTTCATCGATATAAACTCTCCGAGAAAGAATTTAGAGAAAAGTGGCGCGGTGCTTACAGCTTTGGCTCCTGCGGAACTGCGACCAGGTTTTCTTGCCCTTGCGCTTCCTCGCAAAGACGACCCACATCTTGGCGGCCATTCTTGCACTTGACATGAAATATTTTTGCAGCTAGGTGCAGCGTCCAGCTTATTTCCAGTAAGGTATAGATTGGATATCAACCAAGTGTGTATAAAGGGTGTTTTATTTAACTTCCATTGCACTTAACTTGGATTTTGATAAACACGATTGTCTTTTTTGGGTGAAACAATTAAATATCCACCTGGGCACGCACAGGCGATATCCTCTACATATCTCATCTGAATTGCTGTCGAGTCGGCCAAAGCGAAAGTGAAACTAGAGGTTTGAAATATAAAATTCCAGCTCCATTCCATGCAGAATGAAGCATAATGGTTCGATTTAAGTAAATACCAACCTATTATTTCACCCGATTGTCCTCTTTCATCGATTTTTAAGCACATAATTACCAACCTGCTTAGCCAGTGACCTCCTTTCAGTTTCGCCGGAAGTAGCTGGTGGCGCTGCGCGCCCCTACAAAAGGGGAATGAACCCAACAAACGTCGACGAACCCAAAGGAATGAACCGTAGATCTTCTAATATTTACCATGCAGCCATTATCATAAGACAATGCACTAGGTTACGGGCATTTTCTGCGTCGGAGTGAAGTGTTTGAGTGTGTGTGTGTGAGCCGCCTACCCACCGTCTTTTTGCTCTGATTTAATTACACTGTATTTAGAGTCCCTCGTCACCTAAGTGTGATTATTGTGTATGCTTCAGTGTACAAAAAAAAAAAAAAAAAAAAAAAAGGCGGGGGGGGGGGGGGGGGGGCTGCAGTTGCTCTGCGCCCCCACAACGTCGTCTGATTTAAAAAGAATTTTTTTGTTGTTGTAAAGTTATGAATGTGTTTGCCACACGAATTAGACACCGCCATTTCAGCTGCAAGACTGAATACATTTTGCAAGTTGACGGCTGTGCTGGAGGCTGTGGGATGACTGGAAACAAATCGCGGTGATGTTTGATCAGTTCAGGACTGGAGTGATTTGTCGGGGACCGGTGTGATAATGGACGGCCATAACTTGAGGAGACACAGTTTTCAGTATTCAGCCTATGGAGTACGGCGCCTGAAACTGTACGTGCTGCTTTTGATTTTATCAAGACCTTTAAAACATATACTATTAAACGTCCGTCCTTTTGCCCGGACGATACACGGTGAGGACTGGTCCTCGCAGTGCCGATGACCTTCGCGCCTCTCCTGGTAGCTGAGCCGAACAGATAAACAGCAAAATCACCACCCCACCCCTCCCTCGCTCCAGACAGTTTTACTGGTTGAGCTGTGTGTCCCCACCATAGAGCGTATATATATTATACGCTCTATGGTCCCCACACAAAACCGCGCGTCGATCACAGCTGTGGCGCAACATGCTCCAATCCACGCCCGTTTTTATGGTAGACCAATCAAAATACGATAACGCAGTCGCTTTTCGGACCTTATGAATATTTATTTACTTGGCGCCACTTTAAGCCAATCGTCTGGCGACGTGTCGAATTACGTCACGCGACAAAATGGCTGCGGATTGGTACCCATAGGAAGTGGTCATCTAATGATTTTGTGCACCAGAACTATCAATCAGTGCAACGATTATCCGAAAGCGAAGGGAGTAAATGGATCGGCCTTGGTTTGGCCGTGCAATATTTGATGTCCGATTGACAGTCCTATGCTGATTTAGCCTCGGGTGGTAGACGTCGGTGCCATGAACGTTATATATTGTCAAGATGGCGAAGAAGGGAAACGAAGGTAACTTTTAGCTGCTGTTGTGTTCGAACTGATTGCTTTAATTATCTTAATACACTTAGAAAATTAGTTTTATTAAGTTAAGTTGACAAGGTACGCAACTAACTCAAAAACGAGTGCACACTTTTTGCACTACGGATTATCCAATCAGAGTGAGTTGACATCCTTAGGTCGTCCTTAGATCTTGTGATCACGTGACTCGTATGTGATCTATTTTGGCATTTTACAGATTTTCTCTGTTACTAGTGTCACTCTAATTTGCATCCATGCATTTTAATCTTGATTGTCAGAAATTTGTGCACATTAAAACTTTTAAAAGTTTGACTTGCGAATGAATTGTTTTGGGCTAGTGTCCTGGATTGGTGTGAGTCTTGTAAACAAATGTTCATGTTTTATTATATATGCTTCACATACTTTTCAAATTGTCGTAACTTGCAAAAGACAACTTATCTTGAAGCATTCTACATTTACAAAACTAGGCTTTCCCGTTAAGGGAAAAAATCTCTGTATTTAATTGACGGACAAATTTTGTCAGGGACGGAAAAAATGGAAGGCTGTCGGTCCCCAGGACCAACTGATCTTGAGAAAAATTGAACTTGGTCCTGCTGGACAGGAAGGACTGTAGAACACCTGGAACCGATTTTTGTTTTTTATGTCATGCTGTCCATCCCCATGACGGACAATTTTAAATCTAGTGGAAAGCCTGCAATTCTGTTGATGAGCTGAGCAGTTACTTAAAGTCATGCGAGCAAAAGCAAGGCATTGTTGGTTGCTGCACAAGGAGGGGCTTTTATGCTGTACCTATTTTTATAGTGTGAACAAGTAATAAGTTATGTCATACGGAACATAAAACTGTTTTATAAAAAAAAAAAACAAGGTCATGACAGGGATAACAGGATACCAGTATATAAGTGAATATTAGGTCATATTACAGCTACAATAGATGACCTAGTTCAGAGTTGCTCACAGAAGGGACTTTCACATGTTTGTGTTTGATTCCCAACAAAATGAGCAATTGTTCCAAAATATGACATGAAAACCTGAATGATTAAACACCACAGGCACCAAAAACTTGTTTTTGGTTTGTGATCTGCACATCGTCATTAATTAAAAAAATAGTGAATGGGCGCTTACAGTTAGTCTCCAAACTTGAGTTTGCACTGCCGTGAACCTAAAGGGAGCATGAGCATCGCGCTATTCTACGGCTATTCTACGCCGCAGTGCCGGGACGGTCGTCCAATCGCACGTGTTGACAGCCATGGGTGTTTTGTTTTGGGCTCGGTGGTCGCGATTTCATCTCGGCTGCGTAAACATAGCAGCATAGAGGCAACACCAGCCACCAAGATACATACAGTACATTTAGCTTCTCACAAGCACCCGCACTCTGCGCGGAACTCATGAAGATCTATGCCTCTTGGGGAGTATTGTCTTTGGTTGTGGGCGAACATTGCTAGGCAGTGAATGCCATCCGTCTGATGTAAAAACAAGAATATATTTATCCTCGTGAAAGTATGCGGTAACGGTGGAATGAATGTTTCTTGATAGGTTCATTTGTCTCTGTGCACATCAGACGGAACAGAGAACCTTCTGCCGTACCATCTGATGGCAGTTCCGATGAAAGCAGCCTTCAAGGCTGGCTAAAGCCTTGTACTGTCCCCAGCTCTCAACCAAATAATAGCCCTATCCAAGCCCATTTTAGTATATATTTTTAATTTGTAACCTGGCTTTTAAACTTCTGCCCGTATGTGTGCCTCAGCAGATCCAAGTATATCCCGTAGTGAACCCGAATTTGTCTTTAACAGAACGATAGAGGGCAGGAAAGTGTGTTCATTTATAATATGGTCATTGATGTACGCCGGTTACTGAAAAAGAAAAGAAACTGCTGAACCTCACTGCAAACCACAATAAGCGCATCTCCCTCCCCTTCCCCCACTCAGCCTGGAAATTAAAAATGTGTGAACTAAAAAAGCAAAACTTAGGCACAGATTCTCATGAGTCACGGTCCTGTAACTTGCATGACGGACTCCTGAGGATCTATGCCTTTTCTCATCAGTAGAAAGGGCCACTATCACACTGAATTAGATACACTCACTGATACGCACCTTCTGTCAGTCTGAAATAAACATAGATCCTCATGGTGCCCGCAGATGCGAAAGCTAATGAGAATCATGCCTCTTGCCTGGCTCTATCATTATGCTGGTCCTTACATACAAGAAGCTACGCGAGCTGATTCACTGACTGCCTTCCATAGTGTAATAGACACGTTGACAGCAATTATAAACAAACCGCTCTGCTGAAAAAAGGGGACAGAAACACAATAGCTCTAGCTCACATTCCATCGAATGAAAATGATTAGGCTTTTTGGAGTCCGAGTTAGAACTGTGTCAGTATATGTTTTAAATTTGCAACCTGGCTTTTAAATTTCTGAGTTTTCAGAATTATATGTGCCTCAGCAAATTCAAGTATATTCCGTAGTGAACCCGACTCTGTCTTTACCAGAACAAAAGAGGGGGGGGGGGGGGGGGGAAGTGTGTTCATTTATAATATGGTCATTGATGTACGGTTACTGAAAAACAAAAGAAACGGTTAAAACTCACTGCAAACTACAATAGCCCATCTTGCTCCCTTTCCCCCACTCGGCCTGGAAATTAAAATTGTGTGAACTGAAAAAGCAAAACTTAGGCACAGATTCTCATGGGTCACAGTCCTATAACTTGCGTGGCGGACGCTTGAGGATCTATGCCTTTTCTAATCTGTAGAAAGGATCACTATCACACTGTGCGAGATACACTCAATGATAAACACCTCCTGTCTGGAATAAACATAGATCCTCATGGCGCCCACAGATGTGAAAGCAAATGAGAATCCTGCCTCTTGCCTGCCTCTATCATTATGCTGGTCCTTACATAGAAGAAGCTGCGCGAGCTGATTCAGTGACTGCCTTCCATAGTGTATTAGACGCGATGACAGCAATTATAAACAAACCGCTCTGCTGGAAAAGGGGGACAGAAACCGAGAAGAGCGCGGGCTCACATTCCATCCTAATCATTAATGATTAGGCTTTTCGGAGTCTGAGTTGAGTTAGAACTGCTTAGTTTCTAGAAGGATTGACATCAGCACTAGATGTCAAGAACAAGTTTATTTTGCATTTTATTGATTCCATTAAAACATGCTTTTGACACTGACAGCTAGTGCTGACATAGATCTGTGTCACTGTTTTAGCACAGCACATTTTTAATCAGTTTGACTTTCCTGGTGCAGAGTATACAGCCTCACTTGCTTGTCAGTGTCATGTTTGTGCATGAGTGTGAGAGAGCATTGCCACAGTGGCTTTTATTGAAGTATTTGTGTTTATAACACTGAACAATTTTTAGGATTTTTTTTGCTGCATATTTTTGTTTGCTTCTTTTTTCTTTTCTTTTTTTTTTTTTTTTTTTTTTTTTTTGGGGGGGGGGGGGGGGGGGGGGAGGGCGGGCTAACTTCTGAAATACTAAGTCTCATACTGTTGAAATTCAGCACTATTGAAGATCATGCCAGGATGGTGTACGTTAAGAATATCTGAATTTTGTTGGTGGCAAGCCCTATAATTTACTCTTTGTATACAAACGACTGTCACAGTAAAAATAATGCAATTCCGTCATCAAGTTTGCTTATAAAGTGGCAGTAGTGGGTCATCTTACCAACAGTGAGTCCTTCAGTGTGTATAAGGAAACCGGCCGACCTGTCTGCATGGTGTAAAGAGAACTTGTTAGAATTATGACAAAGCAGATGGTTTTTTTTATTTTCGAAGGAAAGACCACTTAAAGAGTGCCCTGACTATTGATGGTAAAACTGTGGATATCATGGACCGTTTCAAATATTTGGATGTGACACTTGACTGGAAACTTACCTTTGGCCCACAGGTGCGGACTGTGTTCAGAAAGTGCCAACAGAGACTGTTCATACAGAGGTCTTTAACATGAGCTGCTGTCACTTTTGTATGTCAGCATCACAAAGTCTGTTCTGTCATTCTGCTCAGTTTGCTTCTTTCCTGCGTTTTCTGCCGCAAACAAAAACATGCTGCACTGTATTACCTAGACGGCTGCCAAAATTATTGGCTTACTTAGCAACAGCCTGCTACAACTGGTTGAGAGAGCACTGGTTATGAAAGCATGTGCTATCGTGAATGGATCCACTCACCCACTTCATTCGCAGTTTGAACTCCTTCCCTCCAAAAAACGTTATCGCTATCCCGAAATGTAATAGATTTCTGTCATACTGCAAGCAATACAGTTGTTGAACAAATCCCCCTCCCCCCTCCCCCCTCCGCCCTCCCCAGTACTCAGGATTGAAATCTCCAGATTGCATGTGCCATTCCACAGGCGCGGGATGGTCATTGCGACATTGCTCCTAACAGTAACACCACTGGTTCTAGTAAATAGTACCAAGGTTGGTCATTTCTGAGAATCCAGTATGCAGTCAAGTTGTGTTATTTAGATTATTCTACGCAAAACTATACAACACACTGAATTCCTATCTTCTACGATTCTCATAGCATATTCGCTTCGATTGTCACCAGCCGTTTTCTTAACAGTAGTAAAAAAAAAAAAAAAACATTTTCCACCGAAAAATCCAATCAGTTCACTCACTACAGGAATTAACTCTTCCTGTCACCTTCAAAATGGTAACATAATTACCTTCCTCGTGAAGCATCATACCACCTAACAGTATTGCTGCAATGTCTGTTGTTGTAGTAAGGTGCACCATTTTCCCGCAGCACTGAAGATTTCGAAATATTTTCATTAATCAAAGTGTTTTGCCCATCCCTGCTTGTCCCAGCAACATCGCATTGTACCCTGTAGTGATGGCCTCATTGAAAGCTTCCCTGCTGTAATCAGCCATACTATACTGTTGTTGACATTCACGGTAGTCACATGACTCCGTGGCCAGAAGGGAGCTAATTATGTTACCATTTTGAAGGTGAGAGGAAAAGTTTTTTCCCGTAGTGAGACTCCACGGAACAAAATGAGTGCGCTGATTCGATTTTTTGGTGGAAAACATGTTTTTATAAAAATAATAAATACTTACTTACTTACGCCTGTCACCCCTCCCAGGGTATAGGCCATCATCGATGAGAGACCTCCAGCGACTCCTGTCTTGTGCTTCTCCTTCGATTTTACTCCAGGTGGTTCCCAGTCTCTTGATGTCTGCTTGGAGGTCTCGACACCAGGTGTTTCTCGGCCTGCCTCTTTTCCTCTTTCCTTGGGGGTTCCATGACAATGCCTGCCTAGCGATACTGGAAACTGGCTTTCTCAGACTGTGACCAATCCATCCCAATCTTCTTCGTCCAATTTCATTCTCTGCTGTTATCTGCTCTGTTCTCTAGCAGAGTCTGACGTTGCTGATCTTCTCTGGCCAGTGGATTTTCAAGATTCTTCTAAGGCAACTGTTTATGAAGATCTGTACTCTGTTGACTGTGGTTTTTGTCAATCTCCAAGTCTCTGCTCCATATGGAGAACTGCTTTATGTTTGAGTTGAAAATCCGGACTTTGGTGTGTTGTGACAGCTCTCTGGAACTCCACACTTTTTTCAGCTGGAGAAAGGCTGCTCTGAGATGATTCTGTATTCAGGTCATGAAGAGGAGAATGCCCCCCATACAGAAGGAGTAGCACTCATGCTGTCACCAGTGGCACAGAGAGCGCTGATGGGCTGGGAACCTCTTGGGCCAAGAATTATAACAGCAGCCTTTAGAACCAAGAAAAAGCTCAAGCTGAACGTCATCCAGTGTTATGCGCCCACCAATGACAGTGACGAGGAAGAGAAACAAGAGTTCTACGACCGACTCCAGAGTGCCGTGGACAAATGTGCGGAGCGAGACATCACCATCGTCATGGGCGATTTTAATGCCAAAATAGGGGAGGACAACACCGGATACGAAGAGGTGATGGGGAGACAGGGACTAGGCTCGGAGATGAGTGAGAACGGGGAGAGGTTTGTAGACTTTTGTGCTCTAAACCGACTTGTCATTGGAGGCAGCATCTTCCCACACAGAAGAATACACAGAGCAACTTGGGTCTCACCTGACCATACAACAGAGAACCAAATAGACCATATCTGCATTAGCAAGAAATTTAGAAGATCCCTTCAAGATGTTCGAGTGAGGAGGGGAGCAGATGTCGCCTCAGACCACCATCTGCTTACCTTAAGAATGAAGCTCAAGCTAAAGAAAAGCCGCATAGAGACAACAAGAAGACAGCGCTATAATGTAGGCCTCCTGAGAGAAACTGGAGTTAGAGAAGAGTTCAAACTGGTGCTGTCCAACCGGTTTCAAGCGCTACAGGAGCTAGTAAATGAAGAGGAGGCGGTCACCACAGAGCAGCAGTGGAAGGCAGTTAGAGAGGCGCTGAACTCAACCTGCAAAGACACTGTAGGGTTCAGGAAACACCACCACAAGGACTGGCTGTCGGCACAGACCTTGAAGAAGATAGAAGCGAGGAAGCAGAAGAAAGCAGCGGTCAACAACAGTCGCACGAGAGCAGCCAAAGTAAGGGCACAGGGGGAATACTCGGAAGCCAACCGCGAGGTGAAGAGGAGTATCAGGGCAGACAAGAGGGCCTACACAGACAGCCTGGCAGCAGAGGCAGAAAAGGCAGCAAGCAGCGGAAACATGAAACAGCTCTACGACATTACCAGAAGATTGTCGGGTAAGTATGGCCATACAGAAAGACCAGTAAAAGACAAAGAAGGCAAGCCTATTGCAGACAGAGCAGACCAACTCGACAGATGGGCCGAGTATTTTGAAGAGTTACTGAACAGACCTAGCCCACCCGACCCCCCCGACATCCAGCCGGCAGAGACCGACCTACCCATCAGCTGTGACAGACCCAGCCGGGAAGAGATCAGAAAAGCAGTGGCATTTTTGAAGAATGGCAAAGCAGCAGGGCCAGATGGCATCCCAGCGGAGTCTCTGAAAGCAGACCTAGAGACAACAGTTGAGATGCTGTACCCACTGTTTGGAAAGATCTGGGAAGAGGAGGTGATGCCAGCTGACTGGAAGGAGGGGTACCTAATCAAGCTTCCCAAGAAAGGCGACCTCAGCAAGTGTTCCAACTACAGAGGAATCACCTTGCTGTCAGTACCAGGAAAGGTCTTCAACAGGATCATCCTAGAGAGAATGAAGAGCTCCGTTGACCCCCAGCTGAGAGACCAGCAAGCAGGATTCAGGAAGAACCGATCATGTACAGACCAGATCGCCACTCTCCGCATCATCGTGGAACAGTCTCTGGAGTGGAGCTCCCCGCTGTACGTCAACTTTGTGGATTATGAGAAAGCATTTGACAGCGTGGACCGAGAGACTCTGTGGAAACTCCTACGACACTACGGTGTACCCACAAAGCTCGTCCGCCTGATCAAGAGCAGCTATGATGGCATGACATGTCGCGTGATCCACGAAGGGCAGTTCACCAGAGAGCTCCAGGTCAGAACTGGTGTCAGGCAGGGGTGTCTGCTGTCTCCGTTCCTCTTCCTACTGGCCATAGACTGGGTCATGAAGATGACCACAGAGCACAGACGAAGTGGAATACAGTGGACACTGTGGACACAGCTTGACGACCTCGATTTTGCAGACGACTTGGCATTACTGTCCCACACTCATCAACAAATGCAGGACAAGACCACGAGGCTTGCTGACATCTCGTCCCAAGTGGGCCTCACCATTCACAAACAGAAAACAAAGACAATGAGGCTGAACGCAACCAGGGAAGAACCAGTCTTGCTTGCTGGCACCCCGTTGGAGACGGTGGAGTCCTTCACCTATCTCGGGAGCATCATAGACAAAAAAGGCGGCACTGATGCAGATGTCAGAGCACGAATCGGTAAAGCCAGAGCAGCCTTTCTCCAGTTGAAAAAAGTGTGGAGTTCCAGAGAGCTGTCACAACACACCAAAGTCCGGATTTTCAACTCCAATGTAAAAGCAGTTCTCCTATATGGAGCAGAGACATGGAGATTGACAAAAACCACAGTCAACAGAGTACAGACCTTCATGAACAGTTGTCTTAGAAGAATTTTGAAAATCCACTGGCCAGAGAAGATCAGCAACGTCAGACTCTGGGAGAGAACAGAGCAGATAACAGCAGAGAATGAAATTGGGCGAAGAAGATGGGGATGGATCGGTCACAGTCTGAGAAAGCCAGCTTCCAGTATCACTAGGCAGGCATTGTCATGGAACCCCCAGGGAAAGAGGAAAAGAGGTAGGCCGAGAAACTCCTGGCGTCGAGACCTCCAAGCAGACATCAAGAGACTGGGAACCACCTGGAGTAGAATCGAAGGAGAAGCACAGGACAGGAGTTGCTGGAGGTCTCTCGTCGACGGCCTATACCCGGGTAGGGGTGACAGGCGTAAGTAAGTAAGTAAAAGGCTGCTCTGGCTTTACCAATTAGTGCTCTGACATCTGCATCAGTGCCACCTTTTTTGTCGATGATGCTCCCAAGATAGGTGAAGGACTCCACCTCCTCCAACGGGATGCCAGCAAGCAAGACTGGTTTTTCCCTGGTTGCGTTCAACCTCATTGTCTTTGTTTTCTGTTTGTGGATGGTGAGGCCCACTTGGGACGAAATGTCAGCAAGCCTCATGGTCTTGTCCTGCATTTGTTGATGAGTGTGGGACAGTAAAGCCAAGTCATCTGCAAAATCGAGGTAGTCAAGCTGTGTCCACAGTGTCCACTGTATTCCGCTTCTTCTCTGCTTTGTGGTCCTCTTCATGACCCAGTCTATGGCCAGTAGGAAGAGGAACGGAGACAGCAAACACCCCTGCCTGACGCCGGGTCTGACCTGGAGCTCCCTGGTGAACTGCCCTTCATGGATCACGCGACATGTCATGCCATCGTAGCTGCTCTTGATCAGGCAGACGAGTTTTGTGGGTACACCGTAGTGTTGTAGGAGTTTCCACAAAGTCTCTCGGTCCACGCTGTCAAATGCTTTCTCGTAATCCAGAAAGTTGACATACAGCGGGGAGCTCCACTCCAGAGACATCTCCACGATGATGCGGAGAGTGGCAATCTGGTCTGTACATGATCGGTTTTTCCTGAATCCTGCTTGCTGGTCTCTGAGCTGGGGGTCGACGGAGCTCTTCATTCTTTCCAGGATGATCCTGTTGAAGACCTTTCCTGGTACTGACAGCAAGGTGATCCTCTGTAGTTGGAACACTTGCTGAGGTCGCCTTTCTTGGGAAGCTTGATTAGGTACCCATCCTTCCAGTCAGCCGGCATCACTTCCAGATCTTTCCAAACAGTGGGTACAGCATCTCTATTGTTGTTTCTAGGTTGGCTTTCAGAGCCTCCGCTGGGATGCCATCTGGCCCTGCTGCTTTGCCGTTCTTCAAAATGCCACTGCTCTTCTGATCTCTTCCCGGCTGGGTCTGTCACAGCTGATGGGTAGGTCAGTCTCTGCTGGCTGGATGTCTGGGGGGTCGGTTGAGGTGGGTCTGTTCAGTAACTCTTCAAAATACTCGGCCCATCTGTCGAGTTGGTCTGCTCTGTCTGCAAGAGGCTTTCCTTCTTTGTCTTTTACTGGTCTTTCTGTATGGCCATACTTGCCAGAACACTGTAGGGTTCAGGAAACACCATCACAAGGACTGGCTGTCAGCACAGACCTTGAAGAAGATAGAAGTGAGGAAGCAGAAGAAAGCAGTTGTCAACAAGTCGCACAAGAGCAGCCAAAGTAAGGGCACAGGAGGAATACTCGGAAGCTAACCGCGAGGTGAAGAGGAGTATCAGGGCAGACAAGAGGGCCTACACAGACAGCCTGGCAGCAGAGGCAGAAAAGGCAGCAGGCAGCGGCAACATGAAACAGCTCTACGACATTACCAGAAGATTGTCGGGCAAGTATGGCCATACAGAAAGACCAGTAAAAGACAAAGAAGGCAAGTCTATTGCAGACAGAGCAGACCAACGCGACAGATGGGCCGAGTATTTTGAAGAGTTACTGAACAGACCCAGCCCACCTGACCCCCCAGACATCCAGCCAGCAGAGACCGACCTACCCATCAGCTGTGACAGACCCAGCCGGGAAGAGATCAGAAGAGCAGTGGCATTTTGAAGAACAGCAAAGCAGCAGGGCCAGATGGCATCCCAGCGGAGGCTCTGAAAGCCGACCTAGAAACAACAGTAGAGATGCTGTACCCACTGTAAGGAAAAGCCGCACAGAGACAACAAGAAGACAGCGCTATAATGTAGGCTTACTGAGAGAGACTGGAGTGAGAGAAGAGTTCAAACTGGTGCTGTCCAACCGGTTTCAAGCGCTACAGGAGCTAGTAAACGTAAATGAAGAGGAGGCGGTCACCACAGAGCAGCAGTGGAAGGCAGTTAGAGAGGCGCTGAACTCAACCTGCAAAGACACTGTAGGGTTCAGGAAACACCATCACAAGGACTGGCTGTCGGCACAGACCTTGAAGAAGATAGAAGTGAGGAAGCAGAAGAAAGCAATTGTCAACAACAGTCGCACGAGAGCAGCCAAAGCAAGGGCACAGGAGGAATACTCGGAAGCCAACCGCGAGGTGAAGAGTAGTATCAGGACAGACAAGAGGGCCTACACCAGCGTATAGGATGGTCATCGGTCATTGACACATACAAATTTGAAATGACGCATTGCTCTGTCAGTGAGCCGGTCATATGACTCATTCATTTTTTAGACAGTCATTGAGACCCGCGCCGAGTTAGTTGGCGTGTCAGTACGAGAGAGAGAGAGCTATGGCCAGCTATCTGATGCTCTAGTGCACTGTAGGCCTACACAGTCAGTCCTCAATGAACAGAGTGCATCCTAAAAATTAGGGAGGCGGAAGGCCTGCTGCGAACAGTGATGGGTGACACTTGCCCCCTCTCTCGAGCAAACGTAAACAAACTTCAAGCATGGGCCCTGATGAGGTACACGGTCCAACATGATGCAAAATGCTTTCCACCTGTAAGAGGCATACATCCTCATCAGTCCCCAAGGCTGCATTAACTTGCATTAGTCTCTTGTTGGTGCCCACTGGGCACCGGCCTCCACGTGGCGTGGGTGGGTAGTCTACTCAGTCCCTGACTGAGTGGGCTAGCAGAGGGGTGCCATCTTTGTCCAGGATTAGGACTTGATGTCAGCAGATATGTTGTTCAGTCTTTTTCACTGGTCCGGTTTTTAAGGAGCTGTGCTTACCCAGGTCCTACCATGTTGGATTGGTCCTTTAAAATACGCGTGAGCTTTTGGTCCTTTGGATCCCAAGCGTTTGCCGTGCTTGGAGACCCGTGTCGGGGGAGATGAGGATTCTGGTGCCTGAAACACTCCACTTTGGCCTTGACTTCTGCCTAAACGGGAGGCTAGTCGTACCGGCCTAGTCAATCGGCTCTTGTCACGTTGAGCCCTATCCCCCTGTTGACATGCGGGTTGTTATATGGAGCACCATGCTATAGCCTCTGATGCTGACTAGGTGCTTTACGCCAGTATTCCCCTGCATTCAACGGTGTGATAGAAGGCGGTGGCTCAAACGGTTCAATCGGGCTTACCCCCTTGAGTATATCTTTCGGGCAGTCTCCATTGTGCGTCGGCTGGAGACCCGCCGACAATTGCACTTTCCCTTGTTGGGCTCGGTGGCGGGCGGGGTCCCCCGGGGGATGAATATCTATCATACTATAATATATGGAAAATATCACAAAAAAAACCAAAACTGGCACCAAAGCGGCACATAGCCGCCGACATTGTCATTGAGAACGATAGTGACTCTGACTGTGAGGAAGCGACGCCTCAGGGGTCGGCCGCCTGGCCTCGCTTTCTCATTATCCACTGCAAAGTTAAAGAGAAGCCTGTTTCCAAGCTGCACCCTTTCCTGGTAGGGGAGACCCTCAGGAGCCGTGTTGGCAGGCCTGAGGCCCAGCGCCTCAGGTCTGGTGACTTGCTGGTAGAGTGCCGTACCCGGGCACACTCCAATGGGCTACTGAGGCTCTCCTCCATCGGAGACATTCCAGTGGAGGTCACTCCCCACAAAACAATGAATTCCTCTAGAGGAGTGATTAAAGATCAAGCACTGGCCAAACTGTCTGAAGATGAACTTGTACGGAACCTTAAGTCACAGGGGGTGACCTACGTCAGGTGCTTCATTTCCAAACGAGGTGGTAGGGAGATCCGTCTCCCTACCATCATCCTGACGTTTGGCACCCCCACAGCTCCTACTACCATCTGGGGAGGTTACTACTCCCTAAAACTTTTAGTAAAAGTGAAAAAGTACGTCCCTCTCCCCCTCCGGTGATTTAAGTGCCAAAAGTATGGCCATGGGCAGAAGACATGCCGCCAGGCAGAGGCTCTATGCGCCCGTTGCACTAAGCCCGGACACTCTGCTGAGTCCTGCACAGCCATCCCCCTGTGTGTGAATTGCCAGGGGGCGCATATGGCTTCGGACAAGAAGTACCCTCATTGGATCTCCGAGTGCAGGATTCAGCAGGTGCGTGTGGAGAAGGGGCTGTCCTTTGCGGACGCCCAAAAACTGGTTGATGGCCCTGGTGCAGCTGAGGCTGCGCCAAACTCAAATAACAACTTTGTGATACTTTCAGTGCTGCGGTGGCAGGCAAGCGCCCCACCAAAGACTTCTCTTGTCAAACCCCAACTTCTTGGTTGGGGGCGGAGCCTCGGATCCTCTCGCCCCTGGAGAGTAACCCTCCTCCGGTGGTGACGAGGAACCAGGGAACGCAGAAGGCGGACGCTACCGGTCCGGTGGCACCGCCTTCTGCTGCCCCTAAGCCTCTGCCCCCACCCAAACCTGCTAGTTTGTCAACGCCAAAGATTTTGGCTCTGGTCAGCCTTCTAAGGCCGCTAACTCTAGCGGCAGGACCGCTGCCCAGGACCAGAAGTCTAAGAAATCTATGGGACCGCCGTGCGCACGGGCCCAGAAGGGGAACACTGATGTCCCCCTTCAAAACAAATATGCTGCATTGGAGGAGCAGATGGAGGGAGTGGAAGTTGTTGTTGCCGATGCTGCGGCAGCTCCACCCCCTTCATCTCCTAAGAACCAGAGGAGGCCCGGCAGCCGGCCCCCCTCTGTTTCTCCAACTCCTTCCAAGGCAAAGGAAAAAGGGGGGAAAAACTCTGCACCCCCAGATAAAACATAATCATGGACTCTCTGTTTTCAGTGGAATTGTCGTGGTTTTCAAGCTAACTTTGAGGAATTACGTCTTTTAGTCAAGTGCTATAACCCCTCAGTAATATCTCTTCCCGGGAGCCGGCCCCCCCTCTGTTTTTCCAACTCCTTCCAAGGCAAAGGAAAAAGGGGGGAAAAACTCCGCATCCCCAGATAAGACATAATCATGGACTCTCTGCTTCAGTGGAATTGTCCTGGTTTTCAATCTAACTTTGAGGAATTACGTCTTTTAGTCAAGTGCTATAACCCCTCAGTAATATCTCTTCAGGAGACTTATCTAAAGACTTCTGACCCTGTGTCCTTTAATGGTTTTAACGTTATACATAAAGGCTCTGATTCGGAGAGGCGCTCGGGTGGAGTGGCTCTTCTCATTAGTAGCCAAATTTTATGTAGCCCCGTTAGCATCGACACCTGTCTTCAGGCTGTCGCAGCTCGGGTTACCTTGAAGAAGACCATAACCAATATGCAGTATTTACCTGCCACCATCCCTGCGGGTCTGTAGTAATGATTTTTTTAAAATTTAGTAGATCAACTGCCCCCTCCCTTTATTCTCATGGGGGATTTTAACGGTCACGATCACCTTTGGGGTAGTGACCACCATGATGGCAGAGGTCAGATGTTAGAAGATGTTTTTTCTCAACTTAACCTATGTGTCTTTAACGATGGCTCACCTACATACTCTAACTCAGGTTCAGGATCTAGTTCTGTTCTAGACCTCACTGTGTGTGATCCTTCTGTCATGCTGGACTTTGACTGGAAGGTTCACGACGACCTGTGTGGTAGTGACCACTTCCCAGTAGTCCTGTCATCGGTCAGCTGTGGGGAGGATCCGCCGGTGGGGCACTGGAATCTCAAGAAAGCTAACTGGCCTCTGTTCGCCTCCCTCTGTCAGTCTCGTATTACAGAGGAGGTGGTCATGTCAGCTGAAGAACCTGTTTCTTCTTTTACTACTATTTTGTTGGACGTAGTGGGTGAAACCATCCCTAGAACTTCCGCATCAGTCCCTCGGAAGCCGAGAGTACCATGGTTCAATGAGGAGTGCCGCAAGGCCCAAAAAGCACGCAAATCTGCTCAGCGACGTGCTTTCCGTACTCCGTCGCAAGTGAATATTTTAACCTTTAAAAGACAGAGGGCGAAAGCCCGTTACATTTTTAAAAGTGAACGCCGTGCTTCCTGGAGACGCTTCGTCTCATCTTTAACTTCTCGGACTCCGTCCCAGAAAGTATGGAGGGCTGTTCGAGGAATTAGGGGCAGGGGTGGCTCGGCTTCTGTCGGCCATCTTAGAGATGGTGCCAGCTTGGTCACAGAAGCTGTGGCCAATTTGCTTGCCTCCACCATTGCCCATAATTCTTCAACAGAGCATTATTCACCCTTCTTCCAGAGAGAGAAGGAGAAGCGAGAGTCTCGTATTTGTAATTTTAAGTCCGATAATTCAGAAGACTATAATGCCCCTTTTACATTATCAGAATTGCAGCAAGCCTTGCAGAAATGTATTGACTCTGCTGCTGGCCTAGATACCATCCACTATCAATTCCTAACGCATCTGCCTGAGAGGTCACTCCTTGTACTTCTCAAGGCCTTTAACCATATCTGGAGAAGTGGTCATTTTCCGCCATCTTGGCACCAGGCTGTGGTTGTACCGATCCCCAAGCCGGGTAAGGATCCTTCCGACCCAGGCAACTACCGGCCTATCGCTTTGACACCATGTTTATGTAAAACTATGGAGCGCCTGGTCAACGCCCGCCTGGTGTGGCATCTTGAGTCACGGGTCTCCTCACAGACTTCCAGTGCGGTTTCCGGCGCTTCCGTAGTACAACTGACCATTTAGTCCGCTTTGAATCATTTATTCGAGATGCTTTTGTCAACAAGCAGCATGTCTATGCAATTTTCTTCGATCTTGAGAAGGCATATGACACTACCTGGAAGTATGGCATAATGTCTGACTTGTTGGACATGGGTTTTAAAGGGCACCTGCCCGTTTTTATTCACAATTTTTTGACTAACCGGTCGTTCCATGTCCGTGTGGGCTCCACCCTCTCCGACTCCTTTGAACAGGAGATGGGTGTCCCACAGGGCAGCATTCTATCTCCTGTTTTTTTTAGTATTAAAATTAATAACATTGTAAAGGCCGTCAAGGATGATTCTGAATGCTCTTTGTTTGTTGACGACTTTGCTTTGTGCGCATGTGGTCGAGGACTTGCGTCCCTTGAGAGGCGCTTGCAGCTGTGCGTTGATCGCATCCAGCGGTGGGTGTCTCTCAATGGATTCAAGTTCTCGCCCTCAAGACTGTCTGTGTGCATTTTACTAACCAGATGAAATTTTTTCCAGAACCTAGCCTGAGCATTGCTGGAGTGCCAATTAAGGTGGCCGAGGAGGCAAAGTTTCTGGGGGTCATTTTTGACAAAAGACTTACCTTCCGCAACCATATTAATTATTTTAGAACCTCTTGTCAGAAGGCTCTTGACATTCTTCGTGTCGTCGGTCGTACTGACTGGGGTGTGGACCGTACTGTCTTACTTCGTCTGTGCCGGGCCCTTGTTCGGTCCAAACTGGATTACGGCTCTGTGGTGTATGGCTCAGCTTCCAAGTCTGTGCTACAGCGTCTGAACACAATTCACCATCAGGGTCTGCGGATATGTCTTGGGGCCTTCAGGACGTCTCCAGTTCCTAGTCTGTATGCCGAGGCAGGGGAGCCTTCTCTCAAGCTCCGCCGCATCCGCCTCATGCTCAGCTACGTTCTGAAACTGAAGGCCCATCCAGACAATCCTGCCTATGATTGTGTTTTTAAACCATCGTTTGCAGAGATTTACGATACACATCCGGGAGCTGTCCGTCCACTTTCTTTCCGTGTCCGACCTCATCTGCAGGCGGCCGGATTGGACCTGGACAGAGTTTCGGAATCCCTGCAACACATCACTCCACCTTGGCTCTTACCAGTTCCTGACATCTTGCTGGACTTGACTGCCCACAAGAAAGACTCTACTCCACCATATACCAACAGAGCCTCGATGAACTGCTTTCAGTTTTTCCTGGCTATTGTCGTATCTATACCGATGGGTCAAAGTCTGAGGATGGGAGAGTGGCTGCGGCCGCAGTGTCCTCTCGCCATCCTAGACGCCCATTTAAGCACCGCCTCCCAATCTGTATTTAGTGCGGAACTGCAGGCGGTTCTGCTGGCACTCAGGCATGTTTATCGATCTAGAGAAAGGAACTTCCTGATTCTGTCTGACTCTCTTTCTGCCCTGCAGGCCCTTCAGGGCACGGGAATGACCACCCACTGCTGGTGCAGATCAGAGAGCTCCACGCGGACTTGAAGGAATATTATGACATCATTTTTATTTGGGTGCCAGGGCATGTGAGCATCGAAGGCAACAGGATCGCAGATTCTGCTGCCAACGATGCCCGCAATGACCCTGTCCCTGACACACAGACTGTTTATAGTGATTTTGGACATGTGGCTAGTGCGTACATAGTCCGTGAGTGGCAGTCCGAGTGGGACAAAGAGGAAGCTAACAAGCTGCATGAAGCCCTTCCTAAGTTGTCCAACGGTCTACCTTATTGCTGCAGCAGCCGCTGTGAGGAGACTGTCCTTGCTCGGCTCCCCATCGGCCACACGTATGTTACGCACTCTTATTTACTTAAACAGGAGGAGCGTCCATGGTGTTATGCCTGCGACGAGCAGTACTCTGTTCAACACTTTTTGTTGTCTTGTGCTGATCTAATCGACACAAGGTATAAACATTTCACGGCAGACTCCTTGAAGGTTTTGTTCCGGGATGTGCCCCCGGACAAGATCTTCAGTTTTCTGAGGGAGTGCCATATTTTTAATAAGATTTGAGTGTTTATAGACTATGATATTTATATTATTTTGACCTTTTTGAGAGTCTCTTGACATTTTCTTTAAAGACCTGTGCAACATTTTAGCCTGACATATTTTTAAGGTATATTTACATCATGTCTTAAGACCTTTCTTTTAGTCTGGCTGACCAGATTTTTACCCTTCCCGCCATGAGATGGCCTTAGTTGCCTGCTCGGCGTTAAACCCAAATAACTAACTAACTCTTGTTGGTCTCATTGACGCTGATTTTGATCCTCGGAGACAGTATGAGAGTGCCGCAAGGGTCTAGATGTCTGTAGCCAGTTTTTGCAGGCAGTTCAGCAGTTCATGTATTCATAATAGATGTGTATAGAAACAAAGGAAATGGCTTTACTGTTGTCAGTGCTGCCGGTTCGTAATTTTTGCAGAGATATTGCGTATTTTTACATGATGTCCAAAATGTTGTAATGTAAGATGTTGTAATTGATGTACCAGTGGTTTCTCATGCTCATGCATATAACCTTCATTTTTATTTCATGGTTATAAATACAATTGGTAACTCATTCTTGCTTGTTCGCGTCTTGTAGTTGAAATCCACATCATGTAATTACTTGTATACGGCTGACAACCACAATCTGTTTCTTGCTTTGTTTGTTGTTTTCTAGGAGAGGGCGGAGGGAGGGGGTGTCTATGACAATGATTTGACAAAAATGTGTTGTGGTTGGTGTCCTGGACACTAAAGCTTGAATCAATACTGCCAGAAAACTGGTTCTTGTTGCTGAAAACCATTGTGCTCTTCACTGTAGCACAGTAATTCAGTGCTTGCACATGTTTACTGAAAAAAGTCCTCACCACCTAAGGGTCGTTATGAGAATCTATATATTGCTTGAGATTTTATCTGATAGTGTTACTCAAACTGAGGAAGTAGATGCGGACTAAGTAAGGATTATAATCCACATCTGCAAGAGGCACAGATCCTCATGAGTCCCCTCCGCCCGCGGGCTCATGAAAATCTACGCCTCTGGCTGGTACCATTCATGCTCATGTTTCTCAAACTGAGTCTAACTAGAAACAGCCTTGACTGTAACCAAATGGCAGGCAAGCACCGCGAAAACGTAAACAGTGAGAGTCTGTGGGCCCAGTTACCAAGATGTGTTGACAAGTTTGACAACTGAGCAGACTACAAGACCACGCCCACAAACGGCAGTGTGATTGAGGTAGAACTGTACTGTACATCGCAGTTGATAACTTGACGCTGAGTAGCCGGTTTTCTCGATTGACCGGCTCACAAAGCAACACAAAGCCGCTGTGCCTACTGAACAGGCTACAAGGATGACCGAGCGTGCGGCTGTGGGGAGGATGACATTAGTTCGTTAAAAGAGGGTGTTCGTTATTCAAGTGTATTGTCCTTCGTTCATTGTACACTACTTTTGACTAGGCCGACAACATCCGCTTTTTTGCTGCTGACATTTCAAAATCAAAAATGCCAAAAACGTGATTTTTTGTTGACTTATTGATTTTCAAAATGACCTATTCATTTTATGTTCCTCCGGTCGTATGACTTATTGACTGCAAAACTCAACCTAATCACTGCTACACAGACAGCCTGGCAGCAGAGGCAGAAAAGGCAGCAGGCAGCGGCAACATGAAACATCTCTACGACATTACCAGAAGATTGTCGGGCAAGTATGGCCATACAGAAAGACCAGTAAAAGACAAAGAAGGCAAGCCTCTTGCAGACAGAGCAGACCAACTCGACAGATGGGCCGAGTATTTTGAAGAGTTACTGAACAGACCCAGCCCACCTGACCCCCCAGACATCCAGCCAGCAGAGACCGACCTACCCATCAGCTGTGACAGACCCAGCCGGGAAGAGATCAGAAGAGCAGTGGCATTTTTGAAGAACGGCGAAGCAGCAGGGCCAGATGGCATCCCAGCGGAGTCTCTGAAAGCAGACCTAGAGACAACAGTAGAGATGCTGTACCCTGGGAACCACCTGGAGTAAAATCAAAGGAGAAGCACAGGACAGGAGTCGCTGGAGGTCTCTCGTCGACGGCCTATACCTGGGGAGGGGTGACAGGCGTAAGTAAGTAAAGTAAGTGTGGCGTTTGAAACTGGTTGGACAGCACCAGTTTGAACTCTTCTCTCACTCTAGTCTCTCTCAGGAGGCCTACTATATAGCGCTGTCTTCTTGTTGTCCCTGTGCTGCTTTTCTTTAACTTGAGCTTTATTCTTAAGATAAGCAGATGATGGTCTGAGTCGACATCTGCTCCCCTCCTCACTTGAACATCTTGTAGGGATCTTCTAAATTTCTTGCTAATGCAGATATGGTCTATTTGGTTCTCTGTAGTATGGTCTTATCCCAAGTTGCTTTGTGTATTCTTCTGTGTGGGAATATGCTGCCTCCAATGACAAGTCTGTTTAGAGCACAAAAGTCTATGAACCTCTCCCCGTTCTCATTCATCTCCCCTAGTCCCTGTCTCCCCATCACCTCTTCGTATCCGGTGTTGTCCTCCCCTATTTTGGCATTACAATCACCCATGATGATGGTGATGTCTCGCTCCGCACATTTGTCCACAGCACTCTGGAGTCTGTCGTAGAACTCTTGCTTCTCTTCCTCGTCACTGTCATTAGTGGGCGCATAACACTGGATGACGTTCAGCTTGATCTTTTTCCTGGTTCTAAAGGCTGCTGTGATAATTCTAGGCCCGAGAAGTTCCCAGCCCATCAGCGCTCTCTGTGCCACTGGTGACAGCATGAATGCTACACCTTCTGTATGGGGGGCATTCTCCTCTTCATGACCTGAGTACAGAATCATCTCCCCACTTAACAACCTTTTCTGGCCAGACTGCCTCCATCTGGTTTCACTGATCTCTTGGCTTGACTTCGCGAACGAAGATTCTATAGGGCTTGCCCACGTCGTCTGCAGGCATTTTCGTGGCTGCGGAGGCCAATCCGGGACAGGCAGGTTCGACCGCAGTGGCTGCAGGGGAAGGTCTGGTCAGGGTTCTGAGTTACGACAGCTCTGTTTTTTCTTCTGAGCCGCTTGTCTTTAAGGTTAGCTCTGCGAGAGTCCTGAAAGGAGACGGCTGCCTTGTGAATGGTGGAGCGCCAGGTGTCACGGTCCACAGCAAGCGAAGACCACTGGCGGTGGTCGATTTGGCAGGGACTAAGTGACTTCTTGAGACCGTCTTTGTATCTCTTCTTTGGTGCCCCTCTGTCTCGGTGTCCAGTGGCGAGCTCGCCGAACAGAGTGATCTTGGGTAGGCGATGATCCTCCATCCTGGAGACGTGCCCCGCCCAGCGAAGCTGTGTACGCAGCAGCAAAGCCTCGATGCTCACAGTTTCCGCCTGTTCAAGGACCTCGACGTTGGTGACATAGTCACTCCAGTGAATGCTGAGGATGGTACGCAGACAGCGCTGGTGAAAGCGTTCGAGGAGTCGTAGTTGGCTGCGGTAGAGGGCCCAGGACTCGGAACTGTACAGCAGGGTGGTGAGGACGACAGCTCTGTACACGCTGATCTTGGTGCCTTTTTTCAGCTGTTGATTGTGCCACACCCGCTTGAATAGTCGCCCGAAAGCACTGTTCGCTTTTGCCAGCCTGTTGTCCAGCTCCTTGTCCAGCTTGGCGTCTGACGTGATGATGCAGCCAAGGTAGGTAAACTGGTGTACAGACTTCAGTTCGGACTCGCCGATGGTGATGTGGGGAGGGCGATGCTCTTCCTTGGGTGCCGGCTGATGAAGGACCTCTGTCTTTTTCAGACTGACCTCAAGTCCAAAGAGCTGGGCGGCATCTGCGAAGCAGGACGTAATGCGCTGCAAGGCTCTCTCTGTGTGTGCAACGAGGGCAGCGTCATCAGCAAAGAGCAGCTCACGAATCAGTTGGTCTAGGGTTTTCGTGTGGGCCTGCAGTCATCTGAGGTTGAACAGGCTGCCATCGAGACGGTACCTGATGTACACTGCGTCGTCATCGTCGAGGTCCACTGTGGCCTGCTTCAACATCATGCTGAAGAAGATGGTGAAGAGGGTCGGTGCCAGCACGCAGCCTTGCTTCACACCATTGCGAATGGGGAATGGTTCTGAGAGGTCACTGTTTAGTTTCACTGTTTCACTGATACCTAGCAGGGAAAGGTTGCACTTTTTCATTTCCGCTGCTATCTGGGCGGACTTCCCGCTCTTGTACATGATCTTGACATTCCATGTGCCCATGATTGTGTCCCTGGATAGAGAGAGGCGGCTTGGTCCTGTGGCTGCCGAAGACTTCCGGCTTTCACCACACGACGTCATAAATCTTCTGGTAGAAGAACCTTCCTCCTCCAGGAAAGGAATTGCTGTTTGTCTATTCGTCGGCGTTTTTGTAGCTATTTCTTTATTTCCAGGGTGGGGAAGCTACCCCCACGCCCAAACCCCTTACTAGGAGGACCAGGGGTTTTCTGTTGGGGTCTCCTTCCCTTAAATAGACCATGTTGGTTCACGGCACCTTATTTCATTCGGTGCACTCCTCTCGCGAGGGACTCCCTATCCACCACCCAGGGGACGCGCCTCAACGCCATATGGTCCCAGCGCGAGGTTTATAATAAATACTGCTAAGAAAACGGCTGGTGACAAAGCAGTAGTCCTGAGAACCATAGAAGGTAGGACTTCAATATGTGTTGTGTAGGATAATCTAAATAACCCGACTCGACTGCATGCTGGTTTCTCAGATATGACCAACCTTGGTATTATTTACTACTACCCATGTTAGGAGTAATGATGACCATCCCTGTGTGCCATTCCAGCTGAGCGAACTTACCTACTGACTTACAGTTTTCTTTGGGGGCAAAACACAGTAGGTCCAACATTCATGCTGTACTTTGCTGTGTTGTGGTGTGTGCATGCATGTCACATTTCTTGTGTGTGTATGTGTGCAAATGCGTGCGTAATTGCATGAGTGTGTGCGTGCATGAGAGAAGGAATAAGGGAGTGCTTGGGTTAAACTGATAGCTTTTCTTGTCTTAGAGGTGATAAATTTCTAGCTCTAGCATCTTCTTGAAACGCGATGTCTTACCCTACATTTATGAGTGTGTGTGTGTGTTTGACATTATTAAATGTACTGTCTTATTTTCTTCTTTAATTCTAGCCATGAAATTAGTGTACTTTTTATTGTCATAACTTAATGAGGTCCTGTTGGTAATTTAATAGCAGAGTTGGTGCAATATTTAACTTAATAACTTAAGGGTAACGGTTTGTCTTATTAATGTGATTTTCAAACTGTCTACAATTTTACAATTTTTACAATTTTACTTGTTAAATTGTATACAATTTTATTAACATGTGTGATAAAAGTTCTGATATTAATGTTTTTGTCTACTGTATTGAAAATATGGTAGACTTAGGACGGGGCTGGTCGGAGAGCGTTCCGTAGAATGGGGTGGGCGGGGCTCATGGTCTGGTAAAGAAGTAACAAGATAAAAATGACATAAAAATGACATCACGTCTAGCCACTCTAACCTTGATGTTGAACGTTGATTTGGCATGAAGCGCTGTATGTGCGTATGTATGTCTGTGCGTATGTATGTAAACACGAGAATCTCTGATATTACTGTACTCACAAACTTGAAACCTGGCAAAAGACTTTATTAAGTGGGTGGCTAAGAGAGCCTCCGAGCACATTGTAATTGCATGTATCATTGAAGACATAAAAAGCTGTTTATACAAAGTCGGTTGACCCAGATTAGAGCCCGCAATTTTGATTATATGCACTTTAAATTTGGATATATGGGTAATTTGTAGAAAGACATTGGATAAGTTCATTAGCCAGCTTTGTACCTCTTAAACTTTTTCAAAAATAAAAGTCCAATGCGGGAAAAAACCTCAAAAGCAAGACTCCTTGATTTCATTAGAAGAATCAAACGGTGACGTAAAAGCACCAAATGGCTCAGTGTTTTAACTTTTATACAATGTTCCTAATTGATGCAAATCACCAGCACTTCAGTGTTTTACATGTGTGAGCTGGTGTCATTTATTTTTGTATGATATTTGCGAACGTATTGTGGAAAAGGTGGAATATACATGGTCAAGAGTACGACTGAGTGTCCAAATGGTGTGACAAGCACCCTGCATTTTCAAAAGCAAAATAAATTTAACATTTCATATAAATCTGATGTACCTAAGCATACATAAACATTAACACTAAGTAAAATGTTTGTTATTTGCAGTTTGGTTGTTATTGAACTTTGAAGTTTAAAGTTTGAACATAACATTTACAACATCACACATTTGACAATTCACAACAAACACAAGCTGTAAGCAATTTCTTGCATTTGTATTTTCAACATTTGTTCCCCATCCAGAATAAATGGTATGCCTATAAATAAAGTGTGTTAGTGGAAAAAGCAACTTGCTATAAAAACTGTTCGAACATAACTTTACACCATAATTTCCAAAAGTCACTAATTTTTAATTCTATTTGAAGACCTAATTGTAAAATGTTATGCTAAATGCACAGAAACAAGTCTCTAATTTAAGTGCAAAAGCCAATTGAAAAAATAATGTTTACATAGTTCTGAATACTGACAAAGTTGCTCAGTACACCTTCACTGCTGTGTTATTCTCATGTTTTATCTTGCGCAATGAAATACAGCTTCTGTAAGCTAAAAATGACTACACTAGATGAGTTTTATCTGCTGTTAACTATTACAATAGAATATAAGCCCATTTATACAAACTGAGCTAAGTTTTGGCACAAATTCAATTACATTCACAAGATTGAACATAACTTTACACCTTCACAAAAAATATTTGTGGTCTCACAAGGGCAAATGACAAACTCATGGGAAAAAATAAGTATGCATACCAATCCCACTAACAAGCACAGCCATTATATCCAACTAGTGATGTTTATGTGATTTTCAAAAAGGGCTGTTGCAACTTTTCAAGTGTGTACATAACCTTATACCTTCTGACTTGCACACAGGAAAAATCTTAAGATTATTTAAGAAAAGTCTCTAAAGAAGACACTATCATCAAGCCTGCTTTCACCTATGAGCAGTGTGCATACTGTTCTGGTAAAATTTCATTTGTTAGTCCATCATAATTAAATAAACAATAGCAAAAAGACAGAAAACAGGATGCTTGAACATAACTTTACATGGTCACATTCACACATTTGCCTTGTAACTTGACAAGTAGAATTATTTAGAAATTTGTTGATTGCCTGTAGTGTACAACAGAATGTTTGCACTAGCATGATTTCATGACAAAAACATGAAATAGGTAAAAAAAAATAATGAAATGGCGTGTTTGATCATAACATGATGACACAGTACCATTTTTTAAAGCACAGAAGTAAAGGTGCTGAGTTATGAAATGCAGATTTGAAATTGAAAGCTGTTTGTAATGATAAGTTTATTAACATAGTGCATGCATAAAGGTTACTGCACAAATTTCAATGCACAACGGGAAATGTAATCATCGTTGCATGAATGTAACATGCCATGACACGATGTACAGTTATGTTCATGAAAAATAGCTGTGACATTATTTTGTTTTGCAGTCACTAAAATTTTATAGGTCTTCAAATTCATATTTTATAGATTTATCTGGTTATCTGATCTTCTTTATTGCAGGACGGCCAAAGAAATAAAATTGGTGTTTGTTTGTAACTTTACACAGTGCATGTGATGTACTGATGCTGTAAAGTTATACAAACAAAAAACAAAGAAATGTTTATCCTAGAATGTGTCACATGCTTTAAAATTAAACAGCATTTTTCAGCTATTGGTAGCTTTATACAAAGTGATTCTTGTGTTTTAGGTGATAAATGTTTGAACAAAACTTTGCATCCCACAAAGTTGTGTCAAGTTATTTTCAGTAGGAAAAATTGTTAAGAGTATCAAATGTGTTGTGAACCAGCATGTGCATAACTATTTTTATATGTTGGCATCATCTGCTGTATACTCTTCAACAAAAATAATGTGCATACTGGTTTGAACATAACATTTACACGGCAGCACGCAGAAGATACAAATACAATAACATTTTAACTGAACAAAATTAGGTATTTTGGGGCATATCAAGGTCTTGTCTAAATAATTATAGTCCTACTATAGAAGAAACTACCAAGTGAGTAGGAAAAAGCACTGTCAAGGGAGAGAAGTGTGCATGATAGACCAATGATCATAGATCTACTTTGGTCCAAGCACATAAAAAAAATAGATAGGAAAGAGGGGGTGCGTTAAGTAAGTGACTGGAAGCAATGCATATGGAAGTCCCCCCGAAGGGGGGGGGGGGGTATCGCACATCCACTGTTCACAGCCCCTTAGGTGCATGGAAATTTAAATCTAGGTCCCCCAAGTGGGGGTCCAGATATTTAGCCGGTGTGGATGGCTGTTTCGGTCTTGGCGACCTCTTCAGCACACCATCGGCAATACTGGAGGAACAGAAGGAATTTCTACCTACCTGCAAAGAAGACCACATTTTACTGTGGCTTCTGCAGGGGCATACATTTCATGCCTCCACCTAGAGCTAAATTTCCATGCATCTTAAGAGAGAACCTACTAAAAAGGGGGAAAGAGTTGCAGTCGAAATTTATGTAAAAAACTAGACCGAAAGGGTTGACTGCCAGTGCTTGTAATTTAGAAGAAACTACCAAGTGAGTAGGAAAAAGCACTGTCAAGGGAGAGAAGTGTGCATGATAGACCAATGATCATAGATCTACTTTGGTCCAAGCACACAAAAAAATAGATAGGAAAGAGGGGGTGCGCTAAGTAAGTGACTGGATGCAATGCATATGGAAGCCCCCCGAAGGGGGGCGTATCGCATATCCACTGTTCACAGCCCCTTAGGTGCATGGAAATTTAAATCTAGGTCCCCCAAGTGGGGGTCCAGATATTTAGCCGGTGTGGACAGCTGTTTCGGTCTTGGCGACCTCTTCAGCACACCATCGGCAATACTGGAGGAACAGAAGGAATTTCTGCCTACCTGCAAAGAAGACCACATTTTACTGTGGTTTCTGCAGGGGCATACATTCCATGCCTCCACCTAGAGCTAAATTTCCATGCACCTTAAGAGAGAACCTACCAAAAAGGGGAAGGGGTTGCAGTCGAAATTTATGTAAAAAACTAGACCGAAAGGGTTGACTGCCAGTGCTTGTAATTTAGAAGAAACTACAAAGTGAGTAGGAAAAAGCACTGTCAAGGGAGAGAAGTGTGCATGATAGACCAATGATCATAGATCTACTTTGGTCCAAGCACACAAAAAAATAGATAGGAAAGAGGGGGTGCGCTAAGTAAGTGACTGGAAGCAATGCATATGGAAGCCCCCCCCCCCCCCCCCCCCCGAAGGGGGGCGTATCGCTTATCCACTGTTCACAGCCCCTTAGGTGCATGGAAATTTAAATCTAGGTCCCCCAAGTGGGGGTCCAGATATTTAGCCGGTGTGGACAGCTGTTTCGGTCCACACCGGCTAAATATCTGGACCCCCACTTGGGGGACCTAGATTTAAATTTCCATGCACCTAAGGGGCTGTGAACAGTGGATATGCGATACGCCCCCCCTTCGGGGGGGGGGGGGGGGGGGGGGGGGGGGGGGGGGCTTCCACATGCATTGCTTCCAGTCACTTACTTAGCGCACCCCCTCTTTCCTATCTATTTTTTTTGTGTGCTTGGACCAAAGTAGATCTATGATCATTGGTCTATCATGCACACTTCTCTCCCTTGACAGTGCTTTTTCCTACTCACTTGGTAGTTTCTTCTAAATTACAAGCACTGGCAGTCAACCCTTTCGGTCTAGTTTTTTACATAAATTTCGACTGCAACTCTTTCCCCCTTTTTGGTAGGTTCTCTCTTAAGGTGCATGGAAATTTAGCTCTAGGTGGAGGCATGGAATGTATGCCCCTGCAGAAACCACAGTAAAATGTGGTCTTCTTTGAAGGTAGGCAGAAATTCCTTCCTACAAAATGAAAGTGCAAGAAGACTCTGGAAAAGTACAAATAGCAACGTGTTATAGCAACCTCTTAAGGGCGACTGCTCCAAACATACAATAAAACACTGGAATCTTAGCGAAACGTCAAAGATAGTAAAGAACCCACTGGCCTTAATAATAAACATTGATTCAAACAATATTCTAGATCAATCTCTACATAAGAAAGATTCTCTCCATAAGAAAGAATCCACTAGCTGTGTCGCTTCGTTTCAGATTGTGTCAGATCTACGTCCTGCTTTGTGATGTCCTTCACACACGTCACAAAAAGTATTTACACAAATACCAAATGTCACTTCTAGATGCTAAAGCAGCCCAAATGGTCTGGTCTGTTTCGTAACAGAAACCACATAGTGTTTCCATTGTGCAGTCTATACCATTTACAATTTTGTTTTCGCTTTACCATATTTTTGGCCATATTTCACTAAAATTTATAAATATATATTTGTACAACATATTGTCTTGATTTAGACATAACGTCTTATACCAGCAAGGAAAGAAGTGAAGTAAACATAAAAATTCAGGTCTTATGACTTAAATGAATGAATGAATTTTATTTAAGGTCTCTTCCATTTCTTGGTGATTTTAGACTATAGTGTTATGGAGATAGTTTTGACAGGTTCACCTTTACGTTTAACACAGCAATGCCAGAGTGATAAAACATCACCAGAGACTTGTCTCTCTTTATGAAAATGTCATGCAAGTGAACTTGTTCAAAGTAGTTTGACACCAGATCAGGTGCCTTAAACAGTTCTACCTCAATCGTCGCACGTGCCGTTTGTGGGCGTGGTCTAAAAGTCGGCTCAGATGTTAAACCTGTTAACACATCTTGATAACTCAGCCCGCTAACTCGCACTGTTTATGTTTCCGCGGTGCTTGCCTGGCATCAGTCAAGGCGGCCCTGTTTCAGTTAGACTCAGTTTGAGAAACATCAGCATGAATGATACCAGTAAGAGGAATAGATTCTCATGAGCCCTCAAGCAGAGGGGATAATGAGTATCTATGCCCCTTGCAGATGTGGACTGGTTTATTGCACAGACTACAGTCGTTACTTAGTCCGCATCCACTTCCTCATTTTGAGGAACGATGTCAGTTACAAAAAGACAAAAATCAAGCTAAAGGCATAGATTTTCATAAATAGCCTTTCGTGGCAAGGACTTATGAAAGTCTGTACCTCTTGCAGATTTCATTGACTCACTCTTGCAACTTGACAATTCTTACTTCAGCCGTTTACGAGATGGTGATTTTCTAGAGAGTAACAAAGGTTTGGGTATATCAAAATGAAATCTAGTATGAATAAAAGCAGTTTGTATTCGGAGGATGGGGACATTTTTCAGAAGCACATTTTGTTTCCAGTATGGCTGCAGAGGACACCAGGACTGTCGCAGCCATGTTCACTGGGGATCAGTAGTTTACACGGGCTTCATTTGGTCCTGTATTCAGTGATAGTATGCACTATATGTCACTTAAAAGCATTTCATTTTAGTTTTTAAGTAAAATTTCACACTTAATTATATTAAGAGAAGAAACAATTAGAAAAAGCTTGCCTTGAGCTCAAATATATCGTTAACATTGCAGGCACGTCCTGAGAAAGTCTTGCTGTCAGGACGTTAAGCAATGTACAACCAACTCAAATATCGTTACTCAACAATAAGGTCCCTCGCGCTGGGACCATACGGCGTTGAGGCGCGTCCCCTGGGTGGTGGATAGGGGGTCCCTCGTGAGAGGGGTGCACCGAATGAAATAAGGTGCCGTGAACCAACATGGTCTAAGGGAAGGTGACCCTGACAGAAAACCCCTGGTCCTCCTAGTAAGGGGGTTGGGCGTGGGGGTAGCTTCCCCACCCTGCAAAAAAGGAAATAGCTACAAAAACGCCGACGAAAAGATTAACAGTAATTCCTTTCCTGGAGGAGGAAGGTTCTTCTACTAGAAGACTTATGACGTCCTGTGGTGAAAGCCGGAAGTCTTCGGAAGCCACAGGACCGAGCCGCCTCTCTCTATCCAGGGATACAACCATGGGCACATGGAACGTCAAGACCATGTACCAGAGCGGCAAGGCCGCCCAGATAGCAGCGGAAATGCAAAAGTACAACCTTTCCCTGCTAGGCATCAGTGAAGCCAGATGGACGCAGTCTGGCCAGAAAAGGCTGTTAAGTGGGGAGATGATTCTGTATTCAGGTCATGAAGAGGAGAATGCCCCCCATACAGAAGGAGTAGCACTCATGCTGTCACCAGTGGCACAGAGAGCGCTGATGGGCTGGGAACCTCTTGGGCCAAGAATTATAACAGCAGCCTTTAGAACCAAGAAAAAGCTCAAGCTGAACGTCATCCAGTGTTATGCGCCCACCAATGACAGTGACGAGGAAGAGAAACAAGAGTTCTACGACCGACTCCAGAGTGCCGTGGACAAATGTGCGGAGCGAGACATCACCATCGTCATGGGCGATTTTAATGCCAAAATAGGGGAGGACAACACCGGATACGAAGAGGTGATGGGGAGACAGGGACTAGGCTCGGAGATGAGTGAGAACGGGGAGAGGTTTGTAGACTTTTGTGCTCTAAACCGACTTGTCATTGGAGGCAGCATCTTCCCACACAGAAGAATACACAAAGCAACTTGGGTCTCACCTGACCATACAACAGAGAACCAAATAGACCATATCTGCATTAGCAAGAAATTTAGAAGATCCCTTCAAGATGTTCGAGTGAGGAGGGGAGCAGATGTCGCTTCAGACCACCATCTGCTTACCTTAAGAATGAAGCTCAAGCTAAAGAAAAGCCGCACAGAGACAACAAGAAGACAGCGCTATAATGTAGGCCTCCTGAGAGAAACTGGAGTTAGAGAAGAGTTCAAACTGGTGCTGTCCAACCGGTTTCAAGCGCTACAGGAGCTAGTAAATGAAGAGGAGGCGGTCACCACAGAGCAGCAGTGGAAGGCAGTTAGAGAGGCGCTGAACTCAACCTGCAAAGACACTGTAGGGTTCAGGAAACACCACCACAAGGACTGGCTGTCGGCACAGACCTTGAAGAAGATAGAAGCGAGGAAGCAGAAGAAAGCAGCGGTCAACAACAGTCGCACGAGAGCAGCCAAAGTAAGGGCACAGGGGGAATACTCGGAAGCCAACCGCGAGGTGAAGAGGAGTATCAGGGCAGACAAGAGGGCCTACACAGACAGCCTGGCAGCAGAGGCAGAAAAGGCAGCAGGCAGCGGCAACATGAAACAGCTCTACGACATTACCAGAAGATTGTCGGGTAAGTATGGCCATACAGAAAGACCAGTAAAAGACAAAGAAGGCAAGCCTATTGCAGACAGAGCAGACCAACTCGACAGATGGGCCGAGTATTTTGAAGAGTTACTGAACAGACCTAGCCCACCCGACCCCCCCGACATCCAGCCGGCAGAGACCGACCTACCCATCAGCTGTGACAGACCCAGCCGGGAAGAGATCAGAAAAGCAGTGGCATTTTTGAAGAATGGCAAAGCAGCAGGGCCAGATGGCATCCCAGCGGAGTCTCTGAAAGCAGACCTAGAGACAACAGTTGAGATGCTGTACCCACTGTTTGGAAAGATCTGGGAAGAGGTGATGCCAGCTGACTGGAAGGAGGGGTACCTAATCAAGCTTCCCAAGAAAGGCGACCTCAGCAAGTGTTCCAACTACAGAGGAATCACCTTGCTGTCAGTACCAGGAAAGGTCTTCAACAGGATCATCCTAGAGAGAATGAAGAGCTCCGTTGACCCCCAGCTCAGAGACCAGCAAGCAGGATTCAGGAAGAACCGATCATGTACAGACCAGATCGCCACTCTCCGCATCATCGTGGAACAGTCTCTGGAGTGGAGCTCCCCGCTGTACGTCAACTTTGTGGATTATGAGAAAGCATTTGACAGCGTGGACCGAGAGACTCTGTGGAAACTCCTACGACACTACGGTGTACCCGCAAAGCTCGTCCGCCTGATCAAGAGCAGCTATGATGGCATGACATGTCGCGTGATCCACGAAGGGCAGTTCACCAGAGAGCTCCAGGTCAGAACTGGTGTCAGGCAGGGGTGTCTGCTGTCTCCGTTCCTCTTCCTACTGGCCATAGACTGGGTCATGAAGATGACCACAGAGCACAGACGAAGTGGAATACAGTGGACACTGTGGACACAGCTTGACGACCTCGATTTTGCAGACGACTTGGCATTACTGTCCCACACTCATCAACAAATGCAGGACAAGACCACGAGGCTTGCTGACATCTCGTCCCAAGTGGGCCTCACCATTCACAAACAGAAAACAAAGACAATGAGGCTGAACGCAACCAGGGAAGAACCAGTCTTGCTTGCTGGCACCCCGTTGGAGGAGGTGGAGTCCTTCACCTATCTCGGGAGCATCATAGACAAAAAAGGTGGCACTGATGCAGATGTCAGAGCACGAATCGGTAAAGCCAGAGCAGCCTTTCTCCAGTTGAAAAAAGTGTGGAGTTCCAGAGAGCTGTCACAACACACCAAAGTCCGGATTTTCAACTCCAATGTAAAAGCAGTTCTCCTATATGGAGCAGAGACATGGAGATTGACAAAAACCACAGTCAACAGAGTACAGACCTTCATGAACAGTTGCCTTAGAAGAATTTTGAAAATCCACTGGCCAGAGAAGATCAGCAACGTCAGACTCTGGGAGAGAACAGAGCAGATAACAGCAGAGAATGAAATTGGGCGAAGAAGATGGGGATGGATTGGTCACAGTCTGAGAAAGCCAGCTTCCAGTATCACTAGGCAGGCATTGTCATGGAACCCCCAGGGAAAGAGGAAAAGAGGTAGGCCGAGAAACTCCTGGCGTCGAGACCTCCAAGCAGACATCAAGAGACTGGGAACCACCTGGAGTAGAATCGAAGGAGAAGCACAGGACAGGAGTTGCTGGAGGTCTCTCGTCGACGGCCTATACCCGGGTAGGGGTGACAGGCGTAAGTAAGTAAGTAACAATAAGGTCACGTATCACAAATCACGTGATCGATACAAGATACACGCGGACTCGTTGCCGTGAATTTTGGTGTGCCGACAAGTTCTTTTTTATTTGTTGTACATAAGCTTGTTTGTTTCCCCAAAAAGCAAACGTGTAAAGTTGCTTTGTGCATTTCATTTACGTCTTGATAAATGTTTGTCACGTTTATTTCCATTCACTTTACCATCGCTTTGCCCGTTTCATTTCGACACCACAGCATCAAAACGCAACCCACAAAAACAAACGCTATCTTCGACACCTATGTTCGAAGTGCAACATGCTGCATGCTGTAAAAGAGAAAGAGTGCCACGCCACTAGGTTTTAACTGTTATGGCTGAACAAAGTTTCGGAACTTGATTAATTATTTGTTACTGTAAGTGTAACATTTAATTCAATCAGTTGCACTGGCAAGATACATTGTGATGTGCGATCACTGCCAGTGCCAATTATGCAGTCTCAGTGATCACTGATGTTACAGTACACTTCACACTGAAAAGAATAATAGCAACTTTATAAACAAATGGCATTAAGTCCCCCGTAGATTAATCAGAGCAGAAGTACAGAAGGTTGGGTTTTGCCTCAGATAAAAAAAATAAAAAAAAGAATGAAAGAAACCACTAATAATGATCCGTAGAGCATGAGAATCCGTGCCTAGAGAATAAATGTGTGATTTCATTTGTCGCTTAGTACCTACAGTGTCTACGTCATCGGCTACGTGTCCAGGACCAAGGCGAGCCACAAGTTATGTGGAGTTTCGGTTGTGGTTAACAGCCTGGAGAGGGATGGGCTCCGCCAGGTTCTTTTGCCCAAGACACCACATGCAATGACAACCTTATCTCAATCCTTACCGGGTCGGTCGTCGCCCGGAACAAGGACATCACGAACGAGGAAGTGGGAAGCAAAATCAGGCAAGCCATCAGGCGGCCCTATAAAGACCTATTAGCCATTATGAAGGAAAACGCAAACTGAAGTGGTATGGGCATGTCACGCGTTCAGCAGGGCTTGCCAAAACATTCCTGCAAGGCACTGTGCAAGGAGGATGAAGGAGAGGAAAAGATGGGAGGACAATATTTCAGAGTGGACAGGACTGAGGCTTGGCGATACGCTAAGAATGGCAGAGAACAGAGAGGAATGGAGGGAGCTGGTTTCCAAGTCATCAGTGGTGCCCCAACGGTCGGCAAGACTACGGGATATAGATAGATAGATAGATAGATAGATAGATGATGGATGGACGGACGGACCGATCGATCGATGATGGATGATCGATGGATGGACGGATGGATGGACGGACGGACGGACTGACCTACAGTGTCATTATAAATTGTGAAAATATCTGTAAAAGAAAGTAAAGGTGCGCGTAACTGAAGATCCATGACTTACATTTTTAAAAAGACAGCAGTAAATAACCGTCTGACTTCCTCTTTGGGAAACAATATCAAAAAGTTAAAGAGCTGGTTGCCAAGTCATCAGTGGTGCCCCAACGGTCGGCAAGACTACGGGATAGATAAATAGATAGAAATATTCATCGTGTTCTGTTCTCATGCGCTTTATGAAGTCGCACAGAGAAAGGAAATAAGAACTAAAGTAAACTGACGTTTCAGTCATGTCCAAAATAAAGCGTTAAGAAGTTTTTGTACCTTACATGTAATTTGCGGCCTGACTATGAAACGCTTTAGTGCGTCACAAATTGGAACAAGACTACAACGATATGCATAGCACACTTCCCGTGATTTAGTAAGTCAACAAAATCAATGTAGGGAAAACGATACTATGCAGTGGGCACACATGCTGCTCGATGATATCGTGCAGACTGTCGGGAATCGTGTACAAGGTCCAACTCTACCCTTTTTGCGCAGGCTCATTATCTTTCATTACAATGGATGATTGGCGAACTTCAGTTATCCAGATTTCGCCTGCCTTTGAGTACTGTTCGAATGATTTATATAGTTTTGCCGCTCTATGTGAGGACTGTGATAAACGCATCACCCTCTGGATCAGTTTCAAAGTATATTTTTTTACCCATAAGTGACGATAGTTACCATCTTTTCATTCTGTTGCTTTCCCTCTGATATTCCTGTCAAAATCAAAACCGTTTTGAAAGTTGTTTGATAGGCTACTTTTTTATCATTTAGCATTTTCTACAAGTTCGGGTTGGGCAGTTCAAAAATGAAAGAGAAAATGTGTAAATTCGGATTACAGGTCAATTTTGTCAAGTGTTAAGCGGGACCTGCAAGCCTTGCTCTTTGTTTATACAAAGGAAAGATCGACATTATTTTGAACAATACTTGTAACTTCCCATCTTTATTTCTGAGTAGTTCCAACGGATAGAATTTGTAAATTGGATTACAGGTCATTTTTGTCAAGTGTTAAGCGGGACCTGCAAGCCTTGCCTCTTTGTTTACACAAAGGAAAAGATCGACATTTTTTTGCCGAACAATACTTGTAACTTCCCATCTTTATTTCTGAGTAGTTCCAAAGGATAGTGTTTGATGACCCTGGCCTCCGAACATTATTTACAAAGGATGCTCCATTTCTCGACAGAGGCTCAGAAGAAACAGAAAGTGGACCTCTCACTCTCAGAGCAACTATTGGAAATGTTTAGGACAAGTGGCCCCCATAGAACTTAGGTTTCCATGCATCCAGGACCCAGCGAACACTGTAAATTCACAACTCCGACCCTTATCTACGTCAGAATTAGTTATTGGGGTGCTACTATAAAGACCATCTAACGGCGGTTCCTACATCGGCGGAATGTTGTGCTGCCTTTGAGTTGAGACTAGACCGGCCGAAATTGTGGAAGATAGTAGTATAACTAGATGTAAATATATCAACAGACTGGGTCAGAGGTCTCGGGTTTAATCAGTGTGGCACAAATCTCATTACATTTTTAAAAATCGTACCTCGTAAACAAGCAACACTCAGGCCTAATATTCACACGGCATCACACCGAGATAATTATGTGTGAACTTATATATGACTATCATGCGTTCATGCAACAACATTTCCAATAGAAGCTCGCCACTACGAGGTGGAAAATGTTCCGGCAGCTTCATTTTAGCAATCTGGCGCTCAGGTCTCACAATCGGGGCTTAATTCAAAATGGGCTGTAATCTACTGGAAGCCGGTAGATTACAGAACACGTTTAAAAATCAATCGCCACCTCAACAATAATGCATTTGTAAATTACAAAGTTTGCTGCGCGCACTTAGACAACGACAAATAACAGCATGAGTCATGCAAGTTGGCCGCTCTCGAACGCCTTCAAGGACATCCTCCCGTATGTTACTAAAGTTTTAGACAAGCCTGCGGCACATGTGCATGAGCCAAAGTCCAGTATGAAAAGGTTTCAAAATATGAAATACTAACTTTTTCTCCTTCGGAAACAGGAGATGGGTTTTCCCCCTGCTCTTATGCAGATTTTGTCTGGAGACATGGTTTTAATAGTAACTGGAACCGTGGACATGCAAATTTTGCATGGGGTTTGAGCCCCACAGGTCAAAGATGTAAGTTGTTTTTACGTTTTTTGCACCTGAAACAATTCGTTCTTATTTCACGCTTACACAATCAGTAAACATCATGTAATTACTTGTATACTGACAACCAGAAGCTGTTTCTTGCTTTGTTTGTTGTTTTCTAGGCCAGCCGGGCGGAGGGATGGGGTGTCCATGACAATTTGACAAAAGTGTGTTGTGGTTGGCGTGGGACAAAACAGCCATTCTCATTTATCTTTCTTTTATATGTCCTGGACACTAAAGCTTGAATCGGTACTGCCAGAAAACTGGTTCTTGTTGCTGTTCTGTGTTAAACCTGCACGGGTTTATGCCTGTATACGTACGTTACATTCGTGTGAGCCAGTGCCAGTTTTGGTCTCTTGAATAGTAGTTTGTTTCTTGTTTGGTTGTTGTTGATATTGTTGTGTTTTATTTATTTTTTTTATAAATATTATTATTATTACTATTATTTTTTATATTTTTTTATTTTATATTTTATTATTATTATTATTTTTTAATTTATTTATTTATTTATTTTTTGGGAGGAGGGGGGGTGTGAGTGCGAGAGACCACTGGTACATCGATTACAACATAGCACATCACAACATTTTGGACATCATGTAAAAATACACATAGCGAATATTACGAGCCGGGAGCACTGAAAACTATTTCCTTTGCTTTCATCCACATCTATATAGAACTGCGTTTGAGAGAGAGAGAGCGGCATGGAAAAAACTGAAACACATGGCTACAGTCATCTAGACCCAGTCTGCAGCAGCACCCTCGTACCGAGGATCAAAAACAGCGTCAATGAGACCAACAAGAGACTTGGAGTTACTGCAGCCTGGGGACTGATGAGGATTTATGCCTCTTACAGGCGGAAAGCGTTTTGCATCATGTTGGACCGTCAGTGTACGTAGTCTGGGCCCATGCTTGCAGTATTGCTCGAGAGAGGGGGCAAGTGTCACCCATCACTTTTGACAGCCGGCGCCCCGCCTCCCTAATTTTTAGGATGCATTTTGTTCATTGAGGACTAACTGTAAACAGAATTATTGTTTCATTTGTGGAACTTTCTCTCTGTGCGAAAGATGTCTGCACAGAAGTGTGCATCTTGCAGGCAGGAGCAGCTTGGCAGACACTAAACATCCCTATTCTGACTCGGGCCCATTGCTCTTAGCTATGCAGTCATGAAAGTGACTTGAGACATTCATCGTTTAGTTCCACCACAAAGTATGGCTTTGGGTCACATATAGACTGTCTTGTATGTGCACTTGAGGCTAACACCTCGGATGCATTCAAGGGATGCTGGTTATGACGCAAGTCATAGTTTTATCATGAATTGGTGTACATACAAGTGACAGGTGTGTTTACACCCATGAAGCATTATAGTACTTCCTCCCTCTCCCTGCCACCTAAAGAGGGAGGGGGGGGGGGGTGCATGATTGGGTTCACTTGTTTGTTTAGTCAGGATGCATGTTGTTTGTCTAGTTGTCTGGCAGTACTGCTAAAAGTAAAACCAGTGTTTTGTGTGTGTTATTCCGCTCTCACAAGGGTTCGTATCATCAATGTTGTGTTTAATTTGGATCTTTATTCTTTGAACTAGATTAATTCTCTCTTTATTTTCAGATTCGACTTACTACATTCTCTACTGCTGCACAAACTGTGATGAGAAGTTTTCCTCTCAAGATGGGCTGAAAGAACACATCAAAAACTGTATATCCAGTGTGGATACATCATGGATTAAGCAAGAACACGAAGTGGAGGGCTTCAGCACAGCAGAGGATACTGCACCTTGTGACACACCTACAGACAATGACAGTCTAAGTCAGATTACAGTTAAAACAGAAGACTGTTCTGACAATACTCTAGTTTTTGTTAACAGTGAAGGACCTTTGCACAAATCAAAATTTCAGGATTCACTGCACTCTCGGTACCATGATGCTAAAAAGCAGAAAACAGCATCTGAGATCTTGAAGGGCATGTTTGAACAGAGTCTTCATGATTTGTTTGAGAAAGGCATTCAAGGAGACACATTGGAGGCTGGTGGTGAGTTTAGTAGGAAAGAGCGTGAAGAACTTAATCCAAGAGAACAAGCAGATGGGAGTAGTGGTGGTCTCTGCCATACTATTTCACTAGTTCCTAGTTCTGTAGTCACCAGTCTGTCTAATGCTGCGTCTGTTGTGAAGTCTGCCTCGTGTCGAAGAAGAGGTTCTAAACATAATCGCCACCTTTCTTCAACAATTTCTGGAGGCTCTATGGAGAACTCCTCAAATCCTCAATTTTCATCTGTCCAGTTCATACAGGAAAGCAATGATGATCCATCTTTACCCAAAATTGAAAGAGTGTACTACACATCATTACCAGTGATAGCCCCCAAGAGGCCAGCGCCGGTGGTACCTACCACTACCTTTACTTCAAGTGGACAAGTCATCACAACAAAGACTTTAGATGCGTCAGTTCAAGAGTTGTCTCAGAATTTATCTCAAACATTGTCCAAATCTGTAGACCCAGCCTATGCATATTTAAGTGCATCATCAGATTTGACTTTCAGCATCCCTTTGATGTCAGGCCATTCACAAAGTACAAACAGTGCGCTGACAATGACAGCGCCTAATTTTATTTTCAAAGGAAACACAGGGCAGTTAGAGTCTAGTACAGTTGTTACGAAGCTTCACCCAAACAAGCAGAAATTAATCAATAGTACTTTGCAAACATCCATGGTTTCTCCTGTGCCTATGGTCCATTCTTCAGTAGCTTCAGTCAGACCACATAAACCCCCTGTAATGGCTGTATTACCGCAGGCTAACACACCTGCCACTGCACAGCCAGTAACTTCTTCGGCAGTAACATCATTAACTACCTCACAGTTGTCATTTCCTACACCCATGCAGAACATAGGGTTTCCCTCAACTGCTGTTGGACAGTTAGCTTATCCCTACATGTTTCCACTTGTTCAAACAGGTGGTGGTGTGATCCTCCTACCTCCAACTGGTCAGATTGCCACTGTGGTTTCTCAGCCACAGGTTTCCAAGACGGGCACTGTAGACCAGTTACCACAAACTTTTGGCCAGCAGATGGCTTCAACCATGATTCGGGCGAATGTCCCTGGGCAGCTACCTGGGATGCCTGTTCAGCCAAATCTTTTGTTCCTACCACCAGTGCCATCACCAGGAAACGTAGTACCACCAGTTGTTTCATCAGCACATGTGATGCCATCTGTTTTTTCATCTGTTAGTATGATGAACACCACAGGAATACAGAAACCTTCATTTGTAAACCAGGGGATGGTGCTACAGAGTACTGATATGATGGGCAGGCAGATGATTGCTGGTGTCCAAGCTCCAGGCATCATGCCACTGAATGCTGCAGGGACATGTCCTGCCCCCATTTCTGGTGCATTGTCATTAAATACCCCAGGAGTGGGTCCAGTCAGTGGTGCTGGTTCAGTTTCTTTGAACATTCCAGGATCTTTTCCAGTCAGTACATTTAGTGCTTGCAGCACTGTCATGTCAAGAAAATGCGCTCCGCTTGACTCTTTTAATACTGGGACTTTCACAAGCAATAGTTTGGCTGGCCAGAGTGTTACTGTTGGTGTTAATGCAACCCACCAGAAACAGAAAGTAAACACAGACATTAGGATTAAGACTCCTCCAACCTCAGCAGCAGCAAATAAGAAAAATCTTGGCAAGAAGGTTTTGTTGCTTCCAGCAAGCTCTTCATCTGCCACCAGCTCTCTGCAAAGTCATCCCATTAAGCAGTCAATTACTTTTCTTGACAGTGTACACCCAATCAGGCTTGCAGATGGTATGGTGTTGGTGCCAGTCTTTTATTTCGGCCCTTGGACACTGGATGAAGAAGTCTGCAAAGGAGCACAAAGTGCTATGGAAACATTGTTAAAGACCACGGGGAACACATATAAACCTGGAGAAATCCTCAATGTGGTGGGCAGCTCTGAGAGACATGCCCCAGGACATCCAAAGAACAAGGCAGTCACAGCTTTTATTAGACCGGCCAAGGGAAATGACTGCCAGTGGGTCCTTTTAGGTGAGGATGGAGCTAAGATTGTCTGGGCACCAGACCAAAAAACATCAAAGACAGCAGTGGTCATACCCGTCTTGAAGCTGCCTGATGACGTTACCAGACAGATCCAAGAAAGCATGAACAAGGTGAAAGAGTTTGTGAAACCTGGAAAATTTGCTCTGATACCTGCGTCACCTGGCTTCCTTTCAAAGAGAGGAGATGGTGAAAACAGCATTATGAGAAAATCAGTTGCAAAGTCAGCTCTTACAGTGCAAGTCGGTGACAAAAATAAAGGTGTACCTGAGAATGGAGAAAGTGGAAAAACTGTGCAGGGAAAGAAGAACACATCTTTGGTGAAACCGCCCCAAAAAATTGACAGAGAAGAAACAGTGAACTTGCAAAAGCAAACTAAATTATCTAAGCCGAAAAGAAAGAGACGAGGAAAAGTATGTGCTGCTGAAAGAGAAACATGTGCACAGCAGAAAAAGACACAAGTTCATGGCAAGTCAGGTGGTCTAGAAGGAACAAGGCCATCAGTGGAAACAACAGAAAAGCAGGCGAAGTCTTCACGTGAAGAAAAGATGAACAATTGCTGTAATGAACCCTGCAATAATCAAATCACAGCGAAACACAAGGTAAATAAAATGATGAGTGAGACAACTGACCAGGAGTGTGGAAAAAAGTGTGAGATAAGTGGAGACCCACAACAGCAAGAAAGGAAAAACAGGGGGAAGATTAGAATGGAACAGGAGAAAAAATCCTTCCACGAAAAATGTCTTCCTAAAGGGCGTATACCAGACAATAAAGAAAGAAAGAAGCTTAAAAGGTTTAGAATTGAACGAGAGAAAATGCTCATTTCCTTCCACAAGAAATGCCTTCCTATTTTACCTAAAGGGGGTATGGGCATGGTACCATTCATGCCACCAGTCCATCAACAATGGCTAGGCCAACTGCATCCTGTTAACCCCACACAATTAGGCATATCTAGTTCTTCTGGTCCTAGGTTAACTGTGCATGTGGATCCAGTGGTTGTTAAACATGCACTTGATGCTGTTGTTCGTGTAGACAAGCTCACATTGGCACAAATCAGTCATTTGGATTACAAAAAGCCATTAGAAGAGATGCTTGTTTCTGAGAGTGTGAAACTGAAAGATTCAGGAAAATTGAAACGTAAGTTAAATGGTCACAGTGAAGTGAAGGAAGGTCCTGAATCTTGTTCTGGAATGGCCACGGAAGTGCTGAAACTCAAGAGAAAACGTGGCCGCCCACGAAAGTATCCACTTGCGGAGGAAGGTTCAGATGGCAGTACTGTTACCATGGATGAGGAGAGAGTTCGAGAAAGGTCCAGCGATGGCAGCTTGCGAAGGAGCTTGCGGATTTTCTTGAAACCCCAGCCTGATTATTCTGTGTTGGAGAACCAAGAGTTAGATGAGCTGTTAGAAGACATTAAACCTGTTGTACATGCATCCACTGGTACTGCAGGTACTATTGGTGGCTGCTTTCACACGGTGGATGATGGTGTCAGAACCGAGGATTTTTCAGTCTACAAAGATCGCCACCTTGATGATTGTGTCAGTCAACCTTGGGACAATCCAGTTCCTAGTGGCTCAAAGTCACTAGGTATTCATGCAGGGTATGATGTTTATGTGGAAAGAGGGGATGATGATCAGGTCACAGTGAAAATGGAACCTGATGCTGATGGATCAGGTGACGAACAGAGTGATGAGGATTTTGAGATTACATTGAATATTAAATCTCAGGACTTGTTCTTGCAGAAACGTGCATCCAAATTTCAAATGTTGTCTGGCGAAGATAGTGAGCAGGTGCAGAAAGATGTCTCAGATGGTGATGCAGAGTCAGCAGGAGATAAAAAGTCAGGTGTGACCTACCAGTGCAATGTCTGTGACTCCAGGTGCATGTCAAAGACAATTCTAATTAGCCATCTCCTGTTACACGAGAAAGGGCCATTTTCCTGTAAAACGTGCCCCTTTGAGGCTGCCACTACTACCCAGCTGCGTGAGCACAGAGCGCTGGAACACACTGGTAACCCTTTGTATACATGTAACGTTTGTGGAAATACTTTCTTTAGCTACTCGGTGTTTACAAAGCATTTGAACAGGCACAAATGATGCTCTCACTCTCAGCTGTGGACTATGCCAGCAGCACTTTCCAACAGATGCTGATCTTATTGCACATCGAGAGGCAGCACATACCGTTTGCAAAGACTGTGGTAGCGTTTTTAGTTCAACAGGAGTATTAGAATCACATGCTAAGACATGTTCTGGTGTGTTGTGTCTGTGGACTGTGCTGGGCCACTGTCGTGAAACTTAAAATGCATGCCTTCAAATGGCATTTGAAGAGGCTGTGTGTATCATGTACTGAATGTCGCAACAGCTGCACCTCTTACCAAGACTACAGTACACATGGCTGTGAGTGATTTACAGCTGATCTTCTCTCCTGATGCATGCTTCACAAGCTTTTAATTCATGTATGTCGCTTGAATGCTTTGAGCAGTCTACAATATGTTGGACTATCGCTATTGACTTAGCCCAGTTTGAAAATTTTGAACGTGTTTAGATTGTAAATAAATCTGACTTGTAGTATACAAATCAAATATATGACAGATAATGCTATGTTTATTGATTTCCTCTTTTTTGTTTACCATATTGAAAATACGGTAGATTTTGAAATGAGGCTGGTTGAAGCGCATTCCAGAGCATGCACATGATGTTTTTGGCATGCGAGGCAGAAATTCTGGCAAAGAAGTAACAAGATAAAAATGACATCACGTCTGGCTACGCAAACCATGCTAGAGAATGTCTTTTGGGCGCTGTGTGTGTTTGTGTGTGAGACAGCGACTAGAGCCTGCGTTTGAGAACAGACAAGCTTGAATTGTGTGATATTGTCCCTAAAAGAATAATCTCAAGAACTTTTTTTTGATTTTTTGATTAAGATGCTCATTGGCGAGAAAAAAAAACCGGTTGATCCACACTGGAGTCCATCATTTTTCTTATTTTTTACTAGATATATTGCATATAGCTAGATAAAAGGGAGATAGTGAATGAGTTTGTTAACCAGCATTGTACCTCTAGAACCTTTTGACTATTTGAGTGATAATTAAATATTTTTTGAAAAAAATATATTTTCACATTTTTGGGATTAATTTCACAAATTATATAGGTTAATCTTAAAACAATTGAATCTTTTTTATGAAAAAAAAACAAACAATCTTCTCATTAATTTGTCATTATATATACGGTATTTACATAAGCCTACAGTTTGACTCGGCTCTCTGGTACAATTAGGTCAGTTGTGACCTGTATGCCCTAGGTGTGAAAATCAGACAATTTTCTGCACCACTTTTTAGGAGTAATTTGTAAAACAGTTAACATAACTTTAATATTTCTTTTACGAAAATCTTCTAATTAATACCAGCATGATTTTTCATAAACAATGTCTGCATGAGCCTGCTGTTTGTCCCAGCACTGGGGTAGAGTTCTAGAGAGGTGTCACAACACACCAAAGTCCGGATTTTCAGCTCCAATGTAAAAGCAGTTCTCCTATATGGAGCAGAGACTTGGAGATTGACAAAAACCACAGTCAACAGAGTACAGACCTTCATGAACAGTTGCCTTAGAAGAATTTTGAAAATCCACTGGCCAGAGAAGATCAGCAACGTCAGACTCTGGGAGAGAACAGAGCAGATAACAGCAGAGAATGAAATTGGGCGAAGAAGATGGGGATGGATCGGTCACAGTCTGAGAAAGCCAGCTTCCAGTATCACTAGGCAGGCATTGTCATGGAACCCCCAGGGAAAGAGGAAAAGAGGTAGGCCGAGAAACTCCTGGCGTGGAGACCTCCAGGCAGACATCAAGAGACTGGGAACCACCTGGAGTAGAATCGAAGGAGAAGCACAGGATAGGAGTTGCTGGAGGTCTCTCGTCGACGGCCTATACCCGGGTAGGGGTGACAGGCGTAAGTAAAGTAAGTAAGTAAGTACTGGGGTAGGATTAGGTCCAAATGAGACCTGTAAGTCCTAGGCGTGAAAATCAGCAAGAAAATTGCAAACAATGGCGGATCCCAGGGGTGGGGGGCCAGGGGGCCCTGTTTCCCCCCCCCCCCCCCCCCCCCCCCCTGTCAGCCCTGACAACAAAAACAAAAATTTGATGGTTATTTTTGGAAGTTGTGTTTTACTATTCGATGGTTCTTCTTTTCTTGTAGGTGTATTTTACAAATGTGTATTTTACAATTATCTCACGGGATCGGTGGGTGAGCCTTGTGTGTTCATGGGTATATAGTCAATTATCCTCACTTGGCACCCCTTACCTGCACCTGTCACAGTACTTCACTCAGACATAGAGTGCCATGTGCCCCACACTTACAGGGGCTCTTGTAAATCAGTACCTCTTGCTGTGCGATACAATCCTCATTGCATCCTCAGACTGAGGCAGCCATCTGGCAATAAGCCGCTGACTGCTGGTCAACCCCAGGGGTGAAAAAGTGTCTGATCATTGCTGAACTGGGGCCCAAATCAGTCCCTCAGCCAAGCATAGGGTTTCATGTGCCCCTTCAGTCACAGGGGCTCATGAAAAGCATTACCTCTTTCTGTGCCATACGAATGGTATTGCATCCTCATACGTGGCAGTCATCTAGGTTTAAGTCTACGCCTGTCTACATGCCAACTGTGATCAGAAAGTGAGAAATCAACTGCCGGGCGTGGGGTGAGCCGACTGGTTGTCACAGGTAATTGCTAATCCCCTAATCACACAACACTCTGAGCACAGTGGGTCTCCAGCCTCACACAGATTGCATAGCTTTGCCTTCCGTGAACATGCACTAGTGCCCATCAGAGTAGCAATGTGGTCATTGATGCGTGTCACCATAGGGGAGGTGTGAAATGTCTTGATTATGATCAACCTTGAACTAAGCCGGCTTAAGTAATACCCAGTATGAGGTATACATCATGAGTACTTACTTACTTACGCCTGTCACCCCTACCCGGGTATAGGCCGTCGACGAGAGACCTCCAGCAACTCCTGTCCTGTGCTTCTCCTTCGATTCTACTCCAGGTGGTTCCCAGTCTCTTGATGTCTGCTTGGAGGTCTCGACGCCAAGAGTTTCTCGGCCTACCTCTTTTCCTCTTTCCTTGGGGGTTCCATGACAATGCCTGCCTAGTGATATATACATCATGAGTGATAATGACTATTTCTGTGATCCGACCCTGTGTTCCTCATATGGAGGAGATTTGTGGGTGTATAGAGCAGTATCACAATTTTCACAAATGGCTGTGTTGTTCCTCAGACGGAGGAGTACCTGGTAGTGTAGTGTTGTTGTCAAACACAAGGTGATTGCTCCTGCAGAAACTCGAGGTAGAACATTCTTTTCAATAAGAAAATTAACACCATGTAAGAATCAGAAGTACCAGATTAATCTTGTTTTGTTAGGGAGGTGGGGTGGAGGCGGGGAGGAGGACAAGTGCATGTAGATATGATTAGCCCTTCCTTTTAAACTTTTTTAAAAGTGCCAAAAGAGGTGCTGTGTCCCGAAAAGAAGAAACATTTTAACAAATAAAAATCATAACCTCTGCAAACTCTAAATATGTCTCAGAAAACCCCAACAACAACAAGCAAACAAACAAACAAAAAACCGCGTAGAGAGAACGGTTATAATACTATAGTACAATTTTAAAGAAAATCCCAAAAAGAAAAGCATCGAGAAAAAATAATTTTAACACAACTTATTTGTAATTGTTCTTTTTAAGCACGTTGCTTTCGTTGTTATGAATTTATGCTCGCCTGAAATTCACTGTTTTGCTCTGGATTTCTTTTGTATGACACAGTTTGGAAAACTGGGAGGGGGGGGGGGGAGGGCTCTCCCCGTCGAGACACCCCTGGATCCGTCCCTGGCAAAGTTGATCCTCTAATGCGTCAAATGTTAGTACTGCGATGAGTGACATATAACATCGAGTGACATATAACATCGAGTCATCACTATGAACACGACGTCAAGGGACTAATGATGCCATGACGTGAAGCTTAAAGTGACATTTTGCTGCTCATGCTATTATTCTTCTTCAGAATAGCTATGCTACGCCAGACCACAGAGCTTACGAATGGCGGGAAGCACTGTGTTTCGGTCTTTATTTCTGTGTGCTAGTTTGTGTGGATCAGAGGGTGGGTTAGAGTAGAAGGAGATAGATTCCGATCGCTACACGAGCCCACAGCGTACTAATATTGGGAAGCGCCGTGTGTCCATCTTTATTTGTGTGCACCGGAACGTGAGTTGATCAGAGATTGGCTTAGAGAGGAGGGAAATGGATGAGCATAATAAAGCCTAAAAATATGAACAACTCTGAATGTTTCTAAAAGATAAACGCACGTGAGCTCCAAACGATACGGTAGACTTTGGGATGAAATCCTCATCTTGTTATACATTCAGTAGCCTTTACCCATTGATCCCTGACACATTACAAGAGATGAATTGACTGTAATACCAGTAGTTCGAAAGTAGTGCCAGAATAACTTGGTGCCAAGCTATTTTGGCACTAGTCTTGAACTATCATGGTTTGGAATTTCAACCTCTGGGTGGTATTAATGAATCCTTTCAGTCAGACACATACCAGTGTTCCAGAAAACGTGGAGCTTAGGGTGCTCCACTGAGAGTATTCAGCTCAGTGGGGTGCTCAGGGTCTGAGATACATACGGACGTGGCAGCCTGACGCAGGTAAATTTTCAGAGCTAGTTTTACTGATGCACACGTTTTAGAATATAATTGGGTCGCAGTGTATCACAGTGTATCTTGTTAAGCTGCTCTGAGAGGAAATTATTCTGTCTTGTGAAGTTGTGAGTACCTTCTTCAGTGACATCAAAAATTTGTCTTCTTGAGGTATTTGCGCATCTGAAGCGTGCATATGGTACATTCTGTCACTGTCGGCATACAAAGTCTCGGCCACAACCCCATGTTTGTGCATCTTTAGTGTACAGTTCCTGGCTTGCACTGAAAATGCTGACGACAGTAAAATGAAAGCTTTATGGTGCTTTTGAGGAGGATTTCCTGCATTGTAAGGAGCACAGTCACTTTCGCAGGTCTGTTAATTCTGTGGCTTGTAAGTAAAGACAGTGAGGCATCAAACACTTTATTGGTCATTAAAATTAATGACGTCAGAGTTTTCAAAGGTCCACTGGCAATGAACGTCTAGCACTGACATCTGATGACACATTACACACAAGTCAGCTAATGTGTTGAGAAAAATGTAAACACCTGTGAAAAAAGTGTGCATGTTTTCTCCGGCTGCAAATAGAATTCTGTGAAGGGAATTAACCCTTATCATTCGGAATACACCAGTGTTTGAAATAAGTTTGACCAAAATAGTTCAAGGGTAGTGCCAGAATAGCTTGGCGCCTAGAGGCTATTCTGGCACCACCCTTGAACTAAAGCCTTTGGTTTATATCCTGATCTGTAAGTACTATAATGTAGCTTGCGTATGGTGGTGTACAAATTTGAAGCATTTAGCCTCAGTATGATATGGGTTAAAATACTAGGGCCCTGTCCCATTAGCTTTTGATCACTTGCACTAGCGGTCCGTGGCGCAGTGGTTAAGGCGCCTGCCACCGATGCCAAAGGTGCGCGGTTCGATACCAGGTTGCGGCGTTGGACTTTTCTCCTCTGGTAAGTGTCACCATTAATTCGGGCGGACCGTCGGGGGTTCTTTCTCCGGGTACTCCGGTTCTTCCACCCCCCCCCCCCCCCCCCCCCCCACTTTGGTACGGGTCTCAGGCCACTTTACAAATTTCAAATACAAGCGATCAAAAATCTCTGTAACTTCAGTAGCTGACTGGCCCTTCGTTTGTCTTGTACTGTGTTTGTCTTAAATGGCGTAAATCCGTGTCTGTTTCGTGAGTGTGTGTGTTGGGTTTCAGGCGCGGCGCTTTGAGTCGATTTCCCCCCAAAATTGAGAAAAAGCGCCTATATAATAACGGTATTTATTTATTTATTTATGACGTGGCCACACATTGACCCTGTGCACTCGATTCAGTTACCCGCACCATCCCCATTTGTTTCCAAGACAAACAAACAGGAACAACTTAATTCGACACTAGCCAATCTTTCTCCCTTTCTAAGTAATCCACACACAGATACATGTTTAAAAAATCTGAATCACTAGCTAATAACTTGAGATGTTGCAAAGGTCCTGAATGAGATCATGTTAAACCTTGATGCCTGGAGCACTGTTTGGAGCCCATGAGAATTCATGTCTTGGTGGCCATGGGCATAGTCTGTGGACCGTTTTCAGTTTTTCGCACAGTCACCCATGTAACAAGCTGGCTGAAGGACATTGTTCTGACTGAAGTAAAAGGTTGTAATTTGGCTTTCTGGGATTTTGAAACGGCTTGACTTGGTCTTGAGGACTAAAGACTGTCGCCCTATCAAAAATGACTACGTCAAAGGAAGTTCTTTTTTAAGTCCCTTCTATTTATAGAAGGGACTTTTTAAGGATGGATCGCGGTGGGGCGAATTTAATAGCATGTTCATGATGTCAAATGCGGGCAGGCCTAAACCTCTCACAATTGAAGTAACAAGATAAAAATTACGTCATGTCTAGTTACACTAACCTCACTGCTGAACGTACATTTGACGCGAAGCACCGTGTGTGCGTATGTATGTATGTGTGTGCGTGTATATATGTAAACAAGAGAATCTCCGATATTTCTGTACACACAAGCTTGAAACTTGGCGAAATACTTCTTGAAGGGGTGGCTAAGAGAACCTCCGAGCATATTGTAATTGAATGTCTCATTTAAGACATAAACAACCGTTTATAGAAGTCGGTTGACCCAGATTAGAGTCCGTAATATTTGTCAGTTTTACTTGAAATTTTGGATTTTCAGAAAAGAATTAAAACTGTAAAAAAAACTTTGAATTCTAGAGAAAGTCAGTGGCGGTCACTTAAAAGGGGCAACTCCGTCACCAAGCAGACATTGACATAATACTCTAAATATGACATAATTCTCTCTAGCGCGCACCGTGCTCTCTCTCACAAACATGCGCGCATCTCCAGGAGGCATAGATCCTCATGTGCCCGGAGAGCGCATGAGGATCTATGTCTCTTGGAGATGTTTGGAGTGCGCGCGCATGCACGCACTAACATGCACACATCGTCGCGCTTTCAGATGACAATCATGACCTGATATACATACAGCTAATTTGGAGAAAAATATTGGATGAGTTCATTAGCCAGCTTTGTACCCTTTCAACTTCATCAGTAAAAATAAAAAATTTTCAGAAAAAAATTAAAACGGTAAAAAAAATTGACATTTGGACAAAGACAGTGGCGGTGGCGTAAAAGAAGCAACTCGTCACCACTCAGACATACTCTAAATATGACTTAATTCTCTCTCGCTTGCTCGCTCTCTCTCTCTCACAGATGCGTGCATCTCCAAGAGGCATATATCCTCATGTGCCCAGAGGGCACATGAACATCTATGCCTGTTGAGGATGTTTGGAGTGCACACGCGCTTTCAGAAGAGCATGCAGGTGTACTTAGTATAGCATGTAGCTAGGTAAAGTCAACCTGATTTCACACAAATTATACTTTATAGCAAGACTGAAATGGTATCGTGAAGTTCTAGTTTTGTCACCATTTTCCCAAGTCTTGAAGCGAAAGCGAAACTCGTATCAAGTCAAAGACAAAAGGTAGAGACCCTTGACAGCATAGACAGCTCTCATATAGAAGGGACTTTGTGGGTTATGGTTCATCCCATCTTGTTTTTCATTTTGACTTATTTCTTGTACTTTGTTTCACTTTGTGACTCTCAAATATTTTAGCAAAAGGTCAGACTGAAAAAAATATCCTACAGGAAACACTGAACACATCAAGAGACAACAGCCATGATGGTTCAAGGGTTTGTACCAGAATAGCTTGGTATCTTATGATGCTAGTTTAAAGAGAACCATGATAGTTGAAGGAAGGTGCCAGAATAGCATTTTGGCACTTTCCTTCAACTTCCATGGTTCTCTTTAAACTAATATAGTCTTCAGAAGACAACTTCCAAATGGGGAATTTCGAACTTAGTAAATTCCAAGAAATTTTAATATTTTTTAAGAGCTGCTGCTGAAAGTATCCATGATGGCAACCTCAGAATTTTTACAAAAGAGTGCTCTGGAAACACTCGCTGAGAAGATTAAACAGAAAAAAAGAGTGCTGCTCGAATCTGTAGATCGGCTATGGTTTTCTGTGTACTTTTTGTTGAAATGTATCATTGCACACAATGTGATTATTAAAGATATTTTATTGATTGGTTGTGACATACATATATATTTGACTGTGTAATGACTGTACAAATCTTTTTGGCTCATTGTTACTCTGGGAACAATTTGGGTTTATTTGTGATATGGCTAAAAAAAAAAGCAACAACAGAAAAGCTGCATGGGTGAAAGTTGGCAGTTGGTAAATGGAAATCCATAAATTTAAAATCTCACATTATGAAAATTTCCAGGTTTTCAAAAATTCACCCTTTGTTACATGAATATTTAAACTTAAACAGTTCCTGAATCTCTGTATTTTGATCATTGCCAACTTTCACCCAATGAAGCTGTGCGTTTTTATATATGTACTGGTACTGCTGTGGTGGAATGAAGCCTTTGCGTGTCGGTAGGGGACTAGCCGTTTTACTTGCGACAATTCCTGCAGGAATCATCACGACTAAAACTGCTACCGACACGCGAAGGGTTAAAAAGGCAGTGATTTATTGATGATATTTTTGTGATGCTCAGTTTGTGGAAGTTGTTTATGATGCTGTTTGTGTGATGATCATGCTGTACAAACTTGTTTGTATGATTTGCAAAATGTTCAATATTGACCCGGGTGTAAACATTAACCCCTTTTCCCATGCAGCCACTTGTACTGTGAACAGTGCCTGTGTCTGCATACACAAGGGGTTAACCCATTTAGCCCCAGCGCCTTAGAGCAAAAGATAGATTGACCATGATAATTCAAGTGTAATGCCAGATAAATCTGGTGCCTGAAGTCGCCTTATGGCTCATGTATATATGACCGATCTACATGTGTGACAATAAGTAAAGGGATGGCTTCTACACCAGCAAAAATCCATGTTTTCTCAAAATTTAATCAGAGGGGCCGAGAGTTGTCTCCCGTTTCCCGCCTTACCGGCTCCGGTCACGAGACCGGCCAGTTTTTTCTGATACTTCGCTCGAAAGCGGCAAGCGGGGCAGGAGGGAGGGTCCTCCGAGTCATGTCATCGGTAAGTATTTTTCGAAAAAATACCTTTTAGAGAAAAATGAATTTGTTTCTTCAAAAACATTACCGATGACATGACTTTATGGAGGAATTGCGATGAGGAGGAGGGTGCCGCGCAACTCTTAATGGTAAACAGCGCCGTCCTCCCAGTCGCAACCTCCCGACAATTTTAGCGAAGTGCATAGATAGGCGCCGGTGGCGCCGGGAGGGAGTGTTGCGCCGCGGCGATGTCCCTCACTAGTGCGAGATTCTCTCTTTGGCCTGCCAGGTCCCTGAGGTAGAAGCGGGCGAATACAGATTCAGTCTGCCAGCCCACGGCTGCCACGATGTCCTTGACAGCGCAGTTTCGGTCAAATGCGAGGCTCGTGGCCATGGCTCGTACCTCATGTGCGCGAACGAATGTGCAGCCTCTTCGCTCCCTGCGGGGAGATATCTTGATACGCGGAGCGTATAACCCAGCGGAGCCAGGACGAGATCGTCTGGGCTGTTATGTCATTCCTGCTGGGTCTCAGAGGTAGGAAGAGGCGCGAACGCCCTCTGCGGAAGGCTTTAGATCGTCGCAGATAAACTCTAAGGGCGCGCACGGGATCCTGTTGCCTGGTCTCCTGAGACAGAGGGTTGGTTCTTAGCGGCCTTTGCAACGAGTCAACTAAATTAATATACATTGGAAGGTCTTATCATCATCAGCTACCTTTGTGCAAAATTTGATTGAAAAGTTTGCAAAACTGTTGATAATAACTACAATTCTGGTTTTTTTAAAAGGCATTTTACACACATTTGCCGATCTCTTGTGACCCTTGACCTTTCCGAGGGCTCATCCAAATAGTATGCATAGTTGGGTCTTACCATCAGGTATTTCTGTAGTAAATTTAGGTTTGAAGTTGTGAATAGTATTGGAGAAAAAATATCTTTTGTCAAAATATGGCCATTTTTTTTAATCCATTTCCTGAGCTCTTGTGACCCTTGACCTTAATGAGGGATCAACCAAATTAGTATGCATAGAAAGGTCTTCCCATCAGGTATCCTTGTACCAAGTTTCAGTTTGAAGTTGTCAATAGTATTTGAGAAAAAATCAATTATGTCAAAATATAGTTACTTTTTTACCTATTCAGATCCTGTGACCTTGACCTTTGTGAGAGGTTAATCAAATTGGTATATTTAGAAAGGTCTTGCCACAAAGTATCCTTGAGCCAAGTTTGAAGACCGTAGCTTGAATAGTCTTCGAGAAAATGCCAATGTTAAAGGTTTGATGATGGACGTCGGACGGATGATCACTGGCCCATAACATACATTTGCTTCGCATGCGAGCCAAAAATGAATGTGCCATTTGTTTCTGAAATGTTAATTCATTCACACCCAATCATGGTTTTCTTAGCTCTGGGAGGCATAAATAGGATTGTGTACCAGACGTGGGCGATTGGCTAAGATAGTTCAAAGGTAGGGCTAGATTTGCTTGGGACCTTTCCAGGTACCGAGCTAATCTAAACTACCCTTGAACTATCCTAGTCAGTGTCTCCCTTTGATGTCGTAAGAGTGATTACATTGTTTGAAGTTAGTTAATATTGCAGGAGGGACAGACTGTAGTCTTTCCGTCTGCAAATTATCATCATGCCATTTTCAATGGTCAACATTTCTTTGCTATTGGAACCGATTCTTTGGTTACTAAGCGACCGTCACTAAGTAATTCTGCCAAGAGTTTCATTCTGGATCCAGTGGGTTTGACAAGTAACAGCTTATAGCGACACATTAACCCATATCATTCGGAATACATCAGTGTGTGAAATAAGTTTGACTAACAAAAAGTTGAAGGGTAGTGCCAGAATAGCTTGGCGCCTCTAGGCGCCACGCTATTCTGGCACCACCCTTGAACTAAAACCATTGGTCTATATTCTTATCTGCAAGTACTATAATGTAGCTTGCATTTGCATATGGCAGTGTACACATTTGAAGCTTTTAGCATGCACTGCAAGCAAACCTTGACAGTGTTCTGGGGAAAGTAATTTGTGGCTTAAGTTGACATTGTAGGCAAGAGTTGACACCGTAATTAATTTTCATGGCCATACACATTCTTTTGCTGCAAGAAACTTTTAGGCACAGCATGAGAAAATTTTACACAGCAGAAAATGTCTTAAATAAATGTATGGTTGTTGGAGGACGTTTACTTAAGATGTTTGTGTTTTTGTTCTTGTAAAATGTTGTATGGGTGTGAATTTGTAAAGTTGTGTATAAATTTTGTTCTTTTATAAAAACACATTCGTGAGCTGCTTTTTGCTGATGATGCTGCCCTCGTTGCACACACAGAGAGAGCCCTACAGCGCATCACGTCTTGCTTCGCAGATGCTGCCCAGCTCTTTGGACTCAAGGTCAGTCTGAAAAAGACATAGGTCCTCCATCAGCCGGCACCCAAGACAGTGTATCGCCCTCCTCACATCACCATTGGCGAGTCTGAACTAAAGTCAGTGCACCAGTTTACTTACCTTGGCTGCATTATCACGTCGGACGCCAAGCTGGACAAGGAGCTTGACAGCAGGCTGGCAAAAGCGAACAGTGCTTTCGGGCGACTTTTCAAGCGGGTGTGGCACAATCAACAGCTGAAAACAGGCACCAAGATCAGCGTGTACAGAGCTGTGGTCCTCACCACCCTGCTGTATGGTTCCGAGCCCTGGGCCCTCTACCGCAGCCAACTACGACTCCTCGAACGCTTCCACCAGCGCTGCCTGCGTACCATCCTGGGCATTCACTGGAGTGACTATGTCACCAACGTCGAGGTCCTTGAACAGGCTGAAACTGTGAGCATCGAGGCTTTGCTGCTGCGGACACAGCTCCGCTGGGCGGGGCATGTCTCCAGGATGGAGGATCATCGCCTACCAAAGATCACCCTGTTCGGCGAGCTTGCTACTGGACACCGTGACAGAGGGGCACCAAAGAAGAGATACAAAGACTGTCTCAAGAAGTCACTTAGTGCCTGCCAAATCGACCACCACCAGTGGTCTTCGCTTGCTGCGGACCGTGACACCTGGCGCTCCACCATTTACAAGGCAGCTGTCTCCTTTGAGGACTCTCGCAGAGCTAGCCTTAAGGACAAGCGGCTCAGGAGAAAAAACAGAGATGCCGCAGCTCAGAACCCTGGCCAGACCTTCCCCTGCAGCCACTGCGGTCGAACCTGCCTGTCTCGGATTGGCCTCTGCAGCCACGAACAAGCCTGCAGACGTCGTGGGCAACTCCTATAAAATCTTCGTTCGCGAAGTCAAGCCAAGAGATTGATTGATTGATTGTAACGTCCCGACAGCAACAAGGCTTTCTCAGGACGTGCCTGCACTGCTTGTGAAAAAAAACAACCAAAAAAACAGAACATTGAATGTATGTCGCCAGCCGGTCAAATACGTTAAATAAACCTAACACATGGGGCTAAATAAAGCTAAGACCATTTAGCAACACACATCCAATATCAAGAGCTACAGGCAGTGCAGACAGTAGGGAGAGTTTTAAAAAGGCAAATACAGGTGAATGGACCTCGGATAGACAGAAACACATGCCCCAGAATAGAGAGAACAACTCACCCTGACCAGGGTGACCCTGGGAACTAAAAATTACCTAACCCCACCCAAGTCCCCCAGGGCAGACCCGGGTGGGGGTCAAGCCAAGAGAGAGATAAAAACACATACACACAAATGATGGCAATAGGCTAGACAACAGACTGCAAGGAAATAAGAGCTGGTTTGTGTAATAAATAGATTTTATTTTTCAATGCGCACTCCTCGGTGTTGGTAAAAAAAATTATTTCACTGGGTGTACAGCCACAAGTATCTTCTGTTTGTGCTGATAATACGCTTTGACAGTATTGCCAGACACAAAAGCACTTGCTACAAACCAGCATACATAATGTCAACACAAATTCTACTAGAAATTACCCAGTGTGCAAGGGCCATGAGGCTGCCATTGGCCCACGCACAGCTGTCATCAGCCCAATGGCCTTTTGCGCATTGGGTACAAAGCAGTCAAGAATCATGATTTGTTCTGCAATAATTTAACATTGAATGCAAGTTGTAACATGAAATATAGATGCCTCAAGGAGTTGCAAGCTTTTGCAGACCGAATAAATACAATCGAGTGGTTGAGGCACTTGTCAGCAAACAAAAACACAGCTAGTATACTGTAAGCTTCATGATTGAAAATTGATGTGCCTTGCTAAATTTTCAAAGAATTGGCGATGCCACATAGATAATAAAAGTCATGAGAATGATAATCAGTGCAGATCAGAGAAAATGAGCATGATATAATCTCCGCACATATCAGCTGTTTATTTTCTTTTCATAACAGAAATGAATTCTCATAGCTTCTTTCTTTGGTATCTAAATTACACAGTTTTCAGCTGTTGGGCAGCACAGCGCTGATTTACCTGGGTGGACGAGATACAAAATGGGGGGAAAAAACGGCTTGCTTGTGATCTGACATGAGCACAAGACGGAATAAAACCAGTATTACTGATGGACAAATCGACTGCAGTCACAGTGAATATGACTACACATCACCAGCTAATTCATAGTTACATGGTGCGCCCCACATACCCACATAAAATGTAGAATGAAAGAATGTGTACAACTTACTCTGATTAAAATTTGATATAGCAACTCCATAAGCTGAGCTTAACTTTGGCAGGTGTCCCCTAGCAACTATGTACCAGCTGTGGGAGATGGATTGACCATTCTTTTTTCAGTATGGTGTCAGCAACGGTTTTTTTGCGAAGGTGATTCTCAACAACAACAAAAAACAGCTACCGACAATCAGTGTTAACTTGATGCCCTGAAAGATGCAAGATTAATCTGGCACTACCCTTGAACAATCATAGTCCATCTACCTCCTGCCCTAAGGTGCCAGGGCTGATAAATCTAACATCCCACTTGCAGGTCTATTTCACCAACTCTCTCTGTGCTAAAATAAACAAATATGCATGTCATGTGCAGAACTGAACAGGCAGTAATAGAGAAACCAAATTTCCACAAGATTCTGATCATTCCATCCATAAAATATAATATGACATTTGTACAGCATCACACACAAAATCTGTTTTCCCACCTAACTGGTTTTCAAACCAAGCTGACTTTCTGATACATAGTGCAAACGTACATCTACGTCAGCAGAAAAACCTGCCTCATATCAAAGCAAGCTAAGCTTTTCAATATATACACCAGTTGAATTGGCTCAATATCTCCAAACAGATCAAAAGTAATGTCACTAAGATACGGCTGGTAGTAGGCAAGAAATGGCACTACTAAAGAAGAGCACTCTACCATCAAGGCACAGTTCTCTCCCTTACTTGCATCTCTTTCCTATCTACTACTGCCCATACCTGGGATCCAAGTGCTAGCAGTCACCCTTTTCACTATCAACTAAAACTGAAGTCTAGCGCACTTGGAAGGAAACACAACACACAAATATCACATTCCCCGGACAGCTGTGGCCATAAACAAGCATTACGAGTGATGTCTTTGATCCACACTTGTTCCCTCCCTCGATCCCTTACCATAGAAGATTGAGGAAGGCAACTAGTATAGTCATGGCTGTAGCCAATTAGTGGCTAAAACTGCTGACAGGGGAAGAAATCAACAGCAGCTGCTCGTGGTTTGTGTATCAAAGTTCTGCTCCTGCAGGGTGTGTAGTTCTGCAGGGAGTGACAAAATGTTTGGGGCTGGAGAGAAGACCTAGTCAACACGCAGTGCTGCCGTGTACAGTCCCATCAACTCCATCGAGTGCATCTGTTTATTGCCAGTGGCTGCTGATGCGGCAGGGTACCTGCCTGCATACCTGCACACAAAATCCGAAGTTAAACAGCTTTTAAAACAAAAATAGAAAAACCCTAATGGCTCACACAGACTTGCAGTCTATGGCATTCCAATAAGTCACTTACTGGGCAAGCATTAAAGTGTAGACGTAATTACAAAGTTGGCCACAGCACCTGTGAATTTTTGTTTTTTGTCATGTGCATTTTCTACATATTTGTTGACCTCCCTTGACCTGTATGAGTCGTCCAGCAAATTTGTAAAGTTAGGAAGGTCTTGGTCATCAGCTACTTTGCACACAAATTAAAAAGTTTGAAAAAGTCCGGATAAAGACATTTTATCGGCAATAGGCTTTTCCACAATTTGCTGACCTCTTATGACCTTTGACCTTTTTAAATGTTCTCATGATCAACCTGTTTAGCCCCCAAAGCCGAACAGCGGGAGATGGATCGACCATTGTAATTCAAGGGTAGTGCCAGAATAGCTTGGAACCAAGCTAATCTTGCGCTACCCTTGAGTTATCACGGTCAATATCATGCAAGCAGTACATAGCTGTTAGCCGACACTTTCAAAATTTGGGAAAAGTGGCCATGGGCTTAAAAAACAAACAAATGAGATTGGTTGATCTGAGATCTTTTTCTCTGGTGATATGAAACAACTGAACAGAAGAAATGCACGAAAGAAAGAAAAGACATCATCCTGTATGAAAACAAGAAAGGCAAAGCCCTTATGGCTCACATGTATGCCCAAACCACGTCAGTGTGATCCTGACCTTTCCAACAGGTCACTTTAGTGTCTAAACATAAGGGTTGGTTTTTATACCTGGGAAATCCGAGTTTTCTCAAAATGTAAGCATTTTTCACACATTTATCGACCTTCTGTGACCCTTGACCTTTGTGAAGGGGTGACTAAATTAGCATGCATAGAAAGGTGTGACCCTTGATCTTTGTGAAGGGGCGACTAAATTAGCATGCATAGAAAATGCTTTACCATCAGCTATGCCAAGTTTGACAAACATTTGCTAACAAATTTCCATGCACCGAGTGGCTGGAACGATGGGATATGTGATACGCCCCCCTTCGGGGGGGCTTCCATATGCATTGCTTTCAGTCACTTTCTTAGCGCACCCCCTCTTTCCTATCTTTTTTTTTTTTTTTGTGCTTTGGCCACAGTAGATCTATGATCACTGGTCGATCATGCACACTTCTCTCCCCTGACAGTGCTCTTACCTACTTTACTTTGTAAACTTCCTAAAATATGAGCACTGGCAGTCTCCCCTTTTCTTTTCATTTGCTAACAACTTAGATAAAACTACAATTCTATCAAAAACTTGCATTTTTCACACTTGCTAACCCCCTGTGACCCTTGACCTTTCTGAGGGGTCATCCAAATTAGTATGCATGGAAAGGCCTTATCATCAGATCATCAGGTGCCTCAATACCAAGTTTGGGCTTGAAGCTGAAAGAATGGCAATTCCCTCATGGCTCACGCAGATGACTGAAACACTTTTCCAGACCTGTGATCATGACCAAAGGTCACTCAAATAAGCAAATGTTAAAGTGTCTTGGTATAATTACTGAGGCTGGTCACAGAGCCTGAAAGGCCACATTCTGTCAATGCTCACGCGGTTCTTTGCCTCTTGCTGGCCCTTTTCATATCCATGTTCCTTGGATTGATGGGGTTAGTCTGTGTTGAATTGATCCTACTTTCAAAGACATAAGTTTGTGTCCACTGGCAGTGATAGGGTTAAATCAACATTGATTTTAACCACGAATACATATTTGTACATACTCCATTTCACGACTGTCTTCTATTTTCCTGAGCACAGTGTGCATGCGGGGCTCGACGTAGGTAAAGGGTCCCATGTTTTTGTGCTCCTCCTGCACCCAGCAAATCTTGGCCTTGGGATACTGCAGCAGCTCCTGCTTCACTTTGTCATAGGGGAAAGGCGTCAGCTGTTGGAGAAAGTTTATAAAACATCAGAAATTACATAACGCTCATCAGCATCACTAGCTGCGGCTGAAAAGCTGACTGTGACAGCTCAGCAGTATTGCCTATCAGCCTAGCCAGGGACCATACCTGTACATGCCAAGCACTCTGAGTGAAAACTGTGTATGCTGGAACTAGTCAATATCAGACTTGGTAAAACAACCTCCTTTGTAAAACGACGTCCTCGGCAGTTGCACAGCTTTCAAAACTAGTGCAAGCCTGAAATGGCACAAAATGCGGGTTTTCTGCAAAGGTGTGATCCCTGATTGGTGCCCGATAGGTGTCCCACTATTTCGCAGTACATGTACTAACTCACTCGGCCGTATTTCCCAAATTTGGGAGACGTCATCTAATGACTATGCACCAGTTGCAGGAGATGGATCGACCTTGATAATTCAAGGGCAGTGCCAGATTAGCTTGGCGCCAAATGGTGCCAAGCTAATCTGGCACTACCTTTGAATTATCATGGTCGACCCATCTCCTGGTGTAGTGTGTCAGGGCTAAATGGGTTAATGACAATCATGAGTGGCAAAATTCTGACAATCAAAAACTGAACCTGTTCGATTCTTGCGATTGCAACATCGCTAATGAGGTTCTTCTTTTCACGTTCTTTGACGAGCTCATAGTAGATTTTGCCACTGCAAAAGAGAAGTTTCTTCACAGTGTCACTATTTTCACGGGCAGGGCCATCCTCGGGGATAAGTCTTTGGAAGCGAGATCCCTCAACCATGTCGTCAAAACCTGACCGTGCCTCTGGAAGACGCAGAAGACTCTTTGGTGTGGCAACAACAAGCTGCACAGAAAACAAGAAGATATTTTTAAAACAATGGAAACAAACTATGAAACAAGAATGACAAAGCCCTCAAGGCTCACGTGCATCTGATTCAAATAATTAATGACCTTGACTAAGTATTCTAACATAACATACCGGTAGGGAAAGGGTTGGCATTTGTACCTGCAAAATTCACGTCTTCTCAGAATGTACACTTTTTCCACTTTTTCAACCTCCCATGACCCGTGACCTTTTTGAGTACAGACAGTGAACCAAATTTGTATGCACAGAAAGGACTTATCATCAGCTACCTTTCTGCCACATCTGGTTGAAAAGTTCTGCAAAAATCCTAAATAAAAACTAAAATTCTCAACAACAAATTTCACATCATTTGTTGATCTCTTCTGACCATTGACCTTCCCAAGAGGTCATCCAAGTCAGCACGCATAGGAAGGTCTTACCATCAGGTATCTCTGTACCAGATTACGGATGGAAGTTGTAAATAGTATTTGAGAAGAAAAAAAAATTGTCAGAAAATGGCTATTTGTTTTTGTTACCAATTTCTTGATCTCTTATGACCCTTGACCTTTTGAGGGTCATCCACATGAGTATGCATAGGAAGGTCTTAATATCAGGTATCTCTGTACCACGTTTGGGTTTGAAGTTTTGAATAGTATTTCAGAAAAAACCTCTTTTGTCAAAATATGGCTATTTTTTTACCTATTTCCTGAACTCTTGTGACCCTTGACCTTTTTCATGGGTCAACCAAATTAGTATGCATAGAAAGGTCTTTCCATCAGGTATCTGGGTTTGAAATCGTGAATAGTATTTGAGAAAAAAACAAGTTTGTCAAAATATGCCAATTTTTGTAAAAATCTATTTCCTGATCCCCTGTGACCTTGACCTTTAAGGAAGGTCACTCAAATTAGTATGTTTAGAAAGGTTTTTGCCACAAAGTATCCTTGGTGCAAAATTTGAAGACTGGCTTAAATAGTCTCCGAGAAAATGACAACGTTAAAGGTTTTAGCACAGACGATGGACGGATGACCACTGGCCCAAAAAGATCACTTTTGCTTCGCATGTGAGCCAAAAACTAAGCACTCAAGAAGTTTCAATGTGGGTGAAAAGAGAGCGTAAGTGTTAAACACTTTCACTGCCCAGAAAAATTGAACACCACCCAAATGCAAAAGGTACAGACCCACATAAGCTCACTGTTGTGGGGGCTCATGAGGATCTATGCCTCTTGCTGAAACCATTTTATATTCACGCTTGTCTGATGGCTGGGGATCTCTATGAATTTATGATTATTTCAAAAGCACAAAGTGTGTCCGTTGGCCGCAAAGGGGTTTTCTCATTCAGCCCTGACGCACTACAGCAGGAGATAACCATGATGATTCAAGGGTAGTGCCAGATTAGCTTGGCACCCGTCGGCGCCAAGCTAATCTGGCAATGCCCTTGAATTATCATGGTCGATCCATCTCCTGCAAATGGTGCCTAGTCATTACGTGGTGCCTCCAAAATTTGGGAAATATGTGCGTCGGGCTGAATGAGTTAAATCATTTTTGTCATGATGATAATGGCAAAGTATGGCGATGTGCAATGTATACATTTAACCCTTATCATTCTGAATACATCAGTGTGTGAAATAAGTTTGACTAAAATAGTTCAAGGGTAGTGCCAGAATAGCTTGGCGCCAAGCTATTCTGGCACCACCCTTGAACTAAAGCCATTGGTCTATATCCTTATCTGCGAGTACTGTAATGTAGCTTGCATATGGCAGTGCACAAATTTGAAGCGTTTAGCCTCAGTATATGGGTTAACACATTTCAGACATATGCTGCATACATATACTGCAAATGAAGCTAGTGCTCGAGACAAGTCACATGTCTCGAATACTAACCACATTTGTCACATATTTGTTTCTGACTGTTGCATGTCTCGAGTAAGTTAACCCATTCAGCCCCAACACACTCCAGCAGGAGACAGATCAACCATGATAATTTAAGGGTAGTGCCAGATGAGCTTTGCACAAAGCTAATCATGCACTACCCTTGAATTATCATGGTCCATCCATCACCTACAACTGGTACATGATTGTTAGATAACACCTCCAAAACACAGCCTTGGGCTTAAATGGGTTAACTTCCTTGTGTATGAGGTCACTGGTACTGTTTACAGTATTGATGGCTGTATGCACAAGGGTTTAATTCCAATATAAGAGAACACAATCCTGAAAGAGACATTACCGGCTTTCTGAAGGGCAGGGCAATTTGTCTGCGCATGGCGTGGAAGAAGTTGGCCGGGGTAGTCAGGTTGCAGACGAACCAGTTGGTCTCATGAAGCTGCTGAATCTCAAAGTTCTCATCCTCCACCTGCAACAGGTGAATACTCCACAATCACTTATCACCTTGTGTCAAAATTCCAGTTAACTTTATGAGGTAAAATATGCTTTAATCATCCGTTACCTGGTGTCAAGTAGTCATGTCAGTTATTCCAGAAAACTTTATTGTCTATTTTTTAAATATATATCATTGTGACTATTAAGAACACAATTGATAATATCCATCCAAGAAAGCCAGCTGAAAAGTAACCCTTACACTGCTGGAAAATGTGAATTCCTCCCAAATGCAAGATGCAAAGTAGCTCATAAACATGTGCATACGCCAGGATTTGTTTAACAAAATAATTTAACCCCAAGGCTGTATTTTTCAATTTTTGTAGGTGTCATCTAACAATTGTGTACCAGTTGCAGGAAATGGATCAACCATGACAATAAAAGGGTAGTGCCAGATTAGCTTAGGTCCTGATGGCACCAAGCTAATCTGGCACTACCCTTGCATTCTCATGGTTGATCCATCTCCTGTTGTGGTGCATTGGGACTTAATGGGTTTAGTCTGTTGCAGGCCCAATCCCAGTCTGTGTTCCTAGGGCTTAGGATGAAAGGGATTCAAGGTCAAAGTGCACATAATATTCAATAGCCAATATAGTCCGTTTGAGCAAAGCTTGCCTGGTCCTAACTTATTTCAAAATTTAGTTGGCTTTAAACCCAACGGTTTAGTCATTTCCCTCAGGAGATCATGGTGATGACCTACACAAAAGTTGAGGTCTCGGTGACGACTGAATTGCATCAGTGACACTGAAACTGTGACAAGCTATGCACGGATCAGATGTCTTGCAAGACCAAGCTATCAATCATTCAACATGAGAAGCATGAAGTTCACCGGAATAAATATGTGCCAGTGTTGCTGAGTGGGGCTTCATCAGGGTATATTCTAGAAGGTTTAAGGTCATGTTAAAAAATTTCCCAAGGGAAGTGGCTAAACCGCTGTTGACTAAAGGAACATGAAAATAAGTTAGGACTGAAGATGGTGATATCTATTCTTCTCAAAGTTGTCTTGAAATCATCTGCATTCAAAATGTATTTATGACAAACACGAGGCAAGCTTTGTTCAAACGAGAATAATTGCCTGTCGCAGTCCAAGTGGCCTTGTTTGAGCTATTTTAGCCCCAGTCAAAAATCTCATCAGAATGCAGAGGGGCAGCTGCTTGGCAGTTAGTGGCTTGGAAAAGTCTCCTGTAGATGGTGCCAGGTTCTCTGCCTCTCGATATTTATGCTGCTCATTGATATTTATTTTCTACTTTGCACTGGGAGTGGCTATTTGGCATTGAATGTATTTCACTATTTGTGGTACGTGAGTCGTTGTCTAAAGCATGCGCATGTGTGCGCGAGTTGTGAGTGCGCGCTTAGAGTTATAATTATTATAAGGTAAGTGCATTATAAATACCGTAATTATTATTATTATTATTATTGAATTTGCATTGGTGTAAAAGGCGTAACAGTCCACTGCAGCACATGGGTACACAAGTATTGGTATCAATCATTCTCCCCGTTTAAACTATCAGTCACCCATTATAAATCTTTCTTCCTGTTAACCCTTTTCATCCTGATACACTACTCCTATGATAATTCAAGGGTGGTGCCTGAGGCGCCAAGCTATTCTGGCACCATCCTTGAACTAAAACCTCTCTCTTAATTTGTAGCATTTATAGGACAATAAGCAAAAAAAAAAAAAAAAAAAAAAACAGGAAGGGCAAAGCCCATATGGCTCACATGTATCGACCGATCCACACGTCCGACATAAGGTTTCTTGTTGAAATATGGCTATTTTTTACCTATTTCCTGAGCTCTTGTGACCCTTGACCTTTCCGAGGGGTCATCTAAATTAGTATGCATAGATAGGTCTTACCATCAGGTATCTCTGTAGCAAGTTTGGGTTTGAAGTTGTGAATAGTATTTGCAAAAAAACTTTTTTTTTTGGTAAAAATATGGTAATTTTAGACCAATTTCTTGAGCTCGTGACCATTGACCTTTCTGAGAGATGAACCAAATTAGTGTGCATATAAAGGTCTTACCATCAGGTATCTTTGTACCAAGTTTGGGTTTGAAGTTGTGAATAGTATTTCAGAAAAAAGAAATCATGTCCCAAAATAGCTATTTTTGATATATTTCCTGAGCCACTGTGACCTTGACCTTTGTGAGAGGTCACTGAAATTGGTATGTTTAGAAAGGTCTAGTCACAAAGTATCCATGGGCCAAGTTTGAAGACTGTAGCTTGAATAGTCTCCGAGAAAATGCCAACATTAAAGTTTTCCACGGACGACGGCGAACGGCAAAGGGCGGATGGACGACGGACAGACGACCACTGGCCCAGAACATAGACTCACTTTTGCTTCGCATGTGAGCCAAAAAATCAGCCTCAGGACGTAATGGGCTAAACTATCAGACACCCAGTATCAATCATCCTCCTTGTTAAAACTATCAGCGAACCAATACAAACCTTTCTCCCTGTTTTTGTAATTCAACACTACACCATCAGCATCTCCAAGCCAGAATAACATTCTTAAAACCTATCATTGGTTGCTGCTCTTGTTTTCCCTCAAAGTTTTAAGTGTGAAAGAAACTAACAATAAATCAACAGTCTCAATGTACGCACAGGGAAGTGATCCTGATCATCATTGCTGGACTGTAGGAAACGCTCAATACGGCAGCTGGAGTGCTCAGGGCCCTGAAAAAAAGCACTCAACAATTTTATATGAGAAGCAGAGACATTTACGTGCATGCACAGACAGAGAAAAACGCATACAAGCAAGTACACACACAAAAGCCTGTGCACCCCCTTGTCCATGCAGTTTGTGGTACTTTTTATGGTACCTGTGAGTGCATGTACAACAGGGTTAACCCGTCTGACCTCCAGAACTAAATGATTTCAATTCTACACATGTGGTAGATTATCTTTGATCATGTAGTGAAACATGGGAGTAGAAGTATTTAGTCAGTACTTTACAATGATTATCGTCTGTACGTTGACCCATTCAACCCCATGGCTGCATATTGGAGGCGTCGCCTAGGGATGATGTACCAGTTGCAGAAGGTGGATTGACCATGGTAATTCAAGGGTAGTGCCAGATCAGTTTGGCACCATCTTATGGCGCCAAGCTCATCTGACACTACCCATAAATTATCATGGTCGATCCATCTCCTCCTGTGGGGCATTGGGCTTGAATGGGTTAATCTTCAGCACAATTTGACTTAAGACCACAAAACTCTGTTAGAGACCACATACCATTCCTTCGTAGCCGTGAGGCAGAAGAAGCACAATGCCGCTCTGTCGCACCCACTTGGCCTGGCCACTGGAGATAAACTGGTCAATGATGCACTGGGCTGTGTTGGCAAAGTCACCAAACTGGGCCTCCCAGATCACTAGTGCATTGGGGTTTGTCATTGAATACCCCAGCTCAAACCCTATTCAACACAACAGGATATACAAATACATGTGTTTGAAACACCAATCTGAAACAAGAATGGCAAAGCCCTTATGGATCACGTGTATGACCGATCAACATAACAAGTCTGGAGCTTGTGACCTTGACCTTTCTAACAGGTCACTGAAATGACCAAGCGTTCAATTGTTCAAGTAACGAAAGTGAAGGTTGGCTTTTGTACCAGTGAAATCAATGTTTTCTCAAAATTTATGCTTTTTACACTTGTCATCCCCGGTGACCCTTGAAATCTGCGAGGGGTCAGCTTAATTAGTATGCATAGAAAGGTCTTATAATCAGCTACCTTTATGACAAATTTGATTCAAAGTTTGCAAAAACTTTGATTAAAAACTAAAATTCCATCAAAACTTGACATTTTTCACACACTTGCCGACCTCTAGTGAATTGACCTTTCCGATTAGTATGCATAGAAAGGTCTTACCATAAGGTACCACATTTGGGTTTGAAGCTTAAAACAATATTTGAGAAAACATTTCTGGACCCCTGTGACATTGAACTAGGAGAGGGGTCATTGAAATTTATGTTTAGAAAGAAAAACTGACAATGTATATTAGGCCTTGAAGACTGTAGCTTGAATAGTCTCCAAGAAAATGTCAAAATCAAAGTTTACCACAGTCGACAGGACGACTGGTGCAGTTTATTGATTCACTTTTGCTACCGCACGTGAGCGACAACAAACAATTCTTTATAGAGGTGTCAACCACATTTCTGTTATATAATTTACTCCGCTAACGACAAACTTCACTGCACTGTGGTCAAAAAGCCAACAGACGGCAAGATGTTACAGACTGTGTACCGTTTTTGTGATTAACCCTTTTCAGTCTGATACACTACCACTTTAAACTACATTGTAATTTGACGATGACTGAGGCGCCAAGCTATTCTGGCACCACCCTTGAACTAAAAGGGCTGATCTTCCTCCTAGTCTGTATGTCGCCTTCACAGGACAATAAGCAATTTAAAAAAACAACAACAGCTTCAGGACGTAATGGGTGAACAAGCCAGCAGGCGGTAAAAGTAACTTACCCAGGACGCCGTACTCTGAGAGTGAGCTGTTGCAGACTGTGTACTGAGACTGGTCAGGGTACAGGTGGTTCAGGGGGACGTACGTCTTCCCGTCGATCTCCTGGTGATGCAGCACATGGTGACGGTGACTACACACACACACACACACACACACACACACAAACACCATGATTAGTCACAAGCACGGTGAATCAAGACTCACCCGCACTCTCATCTGCTTGACCCCGACTGACAGGAGCTGCAGGGGCTCATGAGAATCTATGCCTCTTGGCTACCAGAAGAAGGCGCAGCTGTTCCCTACACACAACTGAAAGAGGCATAGATCACAACTGCAGGGGCACATGGGAATCTTTGCCTCTAGCTGACCACGAGCAGCACCAGCCATTTGTTTAACCCCTTGACTGCTGTTGATGACATTGTTCAGCAGAGAAGACACAGTTACTTGTCTTTCCCACCGAGTGGTGTCATCAGTCACAGTCAAGGGGTTAAACTGCAGATGTCATTTGGGGTTAAGACATTTAACCCCAGGGCTGCATTTCACAAATTTTCAAGGCATCGTGTAATGACTACAATCTAGTTGCAGAGGATTAATCGACCACAATAATTCAAGGGAAGTGCCAGATTAGCTTGGCACCACCAGGCGCCAAGCTAATCTGGCACTACCACTGAATTATCATGGTCGATCCAACAACCTGCTGTAGGGCATGTGGGCTAAATGGATTAAGCACACAGGACTGGACTGACATGACAAAGCAAAACCAGAAAATGAAAGGTCCGAAAATGAATTTTTGCCTAAAATGTATTTTTTAAAAAAATACTTACCGACGGCATTACTACTAGGAATACTTCGCTTAGCTTAACAATTTTAGCCCAAAAAATGCATTTTTCTTTAAAAGGTATTTTTTCGAAAAATACTTACCGATGACATGACTCGGACGACCCTCCCACCTGCCCCGCTTGCCGCTGGTAAGCTAAGTATCCTGACTGAAGGACTATGGGTACTCTGTCCCAGACGGGAAGTATCGGGAGATAACTCTCGGCCCCCTCGGGGTTCCCCGAGTGCCTCCCGGGTTGTGTGGTAACACAACGAGCTCATAGGCTAGAATTGCGTAAGTAGTAGACATCTCCCATAAGGTCATGTCATCGGTAAGTATTTTTCGAAAAAATACCTTTTAAAGAAAAATGCATTTGTTTCATCAAAAACATTACCGATGACATGACCTTATGGGAGAATGGCGAAGAGGAGGAGGGTGCCGCGCTCTAGCCCACCTAAGGCCCCAAGGGCCGTCCTCCCAACCGCAAACTCCCGACAACTCTAGGTAGGTATAAGCGACGGCGCTGAAGCGCCAGGAGGGAGGAGAGCCCCCCCGGGATGTCCCCCAACAGAGCGAGTAACCTTGCTAGGCTGACAGAACTCTGCGATCGAGAGCACCTGCGCGCCAGCCCTCCAATAGCCACAAAGAGGCCAGCCCCGTTCCTGGCGGCTGTGGCGTACGTGGCCCTGCACGTAGCTAATTGGACGTAATTAGCCTCTAAGCTCCCTGAGGGAGGGATCCTGGAATTTGGATCGTATGTTAGAGCGTAGACAGGAAGGTCGACGGCCCTGTAGCTTCAGAGCTGCCGGGCACGGCCAGGAAGCGTGCGCGTCCGCCTGTACGGCTATGTCGTCGTAGGTATACGTGAGGCAGGCTCAGGCTATCCTGCCTAGTCTCCTGGGGATAAGTCTACCAGCTGGGGTCAGCAGGGTCGGAGGGGGTGACCCACAGGACGAGAGGAGGATCCGTCCCAGGCCAGGTCAGAGCGTTGGCATCTCGTCCAGGAGGGCTATACCCCCACGAAGGCGCGGGGAAAGCCAGAGATCCCACCTTGCGGCGGACAGGTCCACTAGGCCATCTCGCCAGCGCGCCGATCCTCCGAAGGTATCCTGGTGCCTTCGGAGTGAAGCAACTGGTTCCCTCGGGGAAAAGGCTGGCTCAGACCTCCCACGAGCAGACCTCCTAGTCCGTGTCAAATCCAAGCCGTTCACGCTCTTGTTCGCGAGGTCCGGAGGCTAGGCTGGACCTCGAGAAGAACCACGGAAGTATGGGGCGAAGCTACAGCAGCCGGGCTGCGAGATGACCGACGGAGAGTAGAGCCGACCTCCGAGCAGGGGCTAGGCCCTTCCACCGCGAGCATCGCCGCAGCAGTACCACCTGTCCGAACTCCGGCGTACCCCTGTGCGCCCAATGGGGATACTTACTTACGCCCATCATCCCCCCCTGGGGCATAGGCCGCCGACAAGGTCCCTCCAGCCGTCTCTGTCCTGGGCGAGTCTCTCCAGCTGTCCCCAGGTGTGGCCCATTTCCTTGGCATCTGTCTCCAGGTCAACTCCACCAGGGAGGCCCCTTTGGGGGCTTAACTGCCTGTCCCAAGTCAGGATAAAGGAGGAGGGTTAGGCATGGGGCTAGCGACTCCACCCTGTAAAAAGAAACTTGCTACGGAAACGACAACAAGGGAAAAAGCGACAACCGGCGCTGGGAGCGAAGCAGACCAGGAAACTGGACTTATGACGGATGGGGACCAAAGCCGCAAGGACGTCTCCACCCCGATAGCGGAACTCCTGACGCCAAAACGATGGATCAGAATTGGATGCTGGAACGTGCGAACGCTCTTACTTACTTACTTACTTACGCCTGTCACCCCTACCCGGGTATAGGCCGTCGACGAGAGACCTCCAGCAACTCCTGTCCTGTGCTTCTCCTTCGATTCTACTCCAGGTGGTTCCCAGTCTCTTGATGTCTGCTTGGAGGTCTCGACGCCAGGAGTTTCTCGGCCTACCTCTTTTCCTCTTTCCCTGGGGGTTCCATGACAATGCCTGCCTAGTGATACTGGAAGCTGGCTTTCTCAGACTGTGACCAATCCATCCCCATCTTCTTCGCCCAATTTCATTCTCTGCTGTTATCTGCTCTGTTCTCTCCCAGAGTCTGACGTTGTTGATCTTCTCTGGCCAGTGGATTTTCAAAATTCTTCTAAGGCAACTGTTCATGAAGGTCTGTACTCTGTTGACTGTGGTTTTTGTCAATCTCCATGTCTCTGCTCCATATAGGAGAACTGTTTTTACATTGGAGTTGAAAATCCGGACTTTGGTGTGTTGTGACAGCTCTCTGGAACTCCACACTTTTTTTAACTGGAGAAAGGCTGCTCTGGCTTTACCGATTCGTGCTCTGACATCTGCATCAGTGCCGCCTTTTTTGTCTATGATGCTCCCGAGATAGGTGAAGGACTCCACCTCCTCCAACGGGGTGCCAGCAAGCAAGACTGGTTCTTCCCTGGTTGCGTTCAGCCTCATTGTCTTTGTTTTCTGTTTGTGAATGGTGAGGCCCACTTGGGACGAGATGTCAGCAAGCCTCGTGGTCTTGTCCTGCATTTGTTGATGAGTGTGGGACAGTAATGCCAAGTCGTCTGCAAAATCGAGGTCGTCAAGCTGTGTCCACAGTGTCCACTGTATTCCACTTCGTCTGTGCTCTGTGGTCATCTTCATGACCCAGTCTATGGCCAGTAGGAAGAGGAACGGCGACAACAGACACCCCTGCCTGACACCACTTCTGACCTGGAGCTCTCTGGTGAACTGCCCTTCGTGGATCACGCGACATGTCATGCCATCATAGCTGCTCTTGATCAGGCGGACGAGCTTTGTGGGTACACCGTAGTGTCGTAGGATTTTCCACAGAGTCTCTCGGTCCACGCTGTCAAATGCTTTCTCATAATCCACAAAGTTGACGTACAGCGGGGAGCTCCACTCCAGAGACTGTTCCACGATGATGCGGAGAGTGGCGATCTGGTCTGTACATGATCGGTTCTTCCTGAATCCTGCTTGCTGGTCTCTCAGCTGGGGGTCAACGGAGCTCTTCATTCTCTCTAGGATGATCCTGTTGAAGACCTTTCCTGGTACTGACAGCAAGGTGATTCCTCTGTAGTTGGAACACTTGCTGAGGTCGCCTTTCTTGGGAAGCTTGATTAGGTACCCCTCCTTCCAGTCAGCTGGCATCACCTCCTCTTCCCAGATCTTTCCAAACAGTGGGTACAGCATCTCAACTGTTGTCTCTAGGTCTGCTTTCAGAGACTCCGCTGGGATGCCATCTGGCCCTGCTGCTTTGCCATTCTTCAAAAATGCCACTGCTTTTCTGATCTCTTCCCGGCTGGGTCTGTCACAGCTGATGGGTAGGTCGGTCTCTGCCGGCTGGATGTCGGGGGGGTCGGGTGGGCTAGGTCTGTTCAGTAACTCTTCAAAATACTCGGCCCATCTGTCGAGTTGGTCTGCTCTGTCTGCAATAGGCTTGCCTTCTTTGTCTTTTACTGGTCTTTCTGTATGGCCATACTTACCCGACAATCTTCTGGTAATGTCGTAGAGCTGTTTCATGTTGCCGCTGCCTGCTGCCTTTTCTGCCTCTGCTGCCAGGCTGTCTGTGTAGGCCCTCTTGTCTGCCCTGATACTCCTCTTTGCGAACGCTCTACCAGACTGGAAAGCTGGCGCAAGCAGTAAGTGAACTGAACCGCCACAAACTAACCCTCATGGGAGTAACAGAAGCAAGATGGACTGGTGCTGGCAGACAGAGGTTGAGCTCCGGAGAAGTCATCATCTGGTCTGGAAGAACAGACAACGAACACCGAGAAGGAGTTGCTGTCATCATCAATAAGAGCAAGGCCAACACCGTTCTACAGTGGAAACCTGTGAACGAGCGCCTGCTGTACGTCAGGATGAATTCCAAATACGCAAAGCTGTCTATTGTTGTGGGCTACGCACCGATAGACGACGCGGAAGAAGAGGATAAGGATGCATTCTACGACGCCCTCCAAGCTGTTTTGGAAGACATCCCTCGACATGACGTGCTGATGCTGATCGGTGACTTCAACGCTAAGGTCGGCTGCGACAATGAAGACAGAAAGAGGACCATGGGACGACATGGAGCGGGTGTGATCAACGACAACGGGGAGAGGCTGGTCAATTTCTGCGAGGAGAATGACTTAGTCATAGGAGGGACCCTGTTTGCGCATAGGGAGATCCACAAACTCACATGGAAATCACCAGACGGCAAGACCCAGAACCAGATCGACCACATCATCATTAATGGTCGCTGGAGGCACTCTCTGCAGGATGTGCGAGTGATGCGACATGCTGACATTGGCAGCGACCATAGTCTTCTGGTGGGGAAGGTGACATTGAAGCTTAGGAAAGTAAAGATAGGAGACACCAGAAATCAGCGCTACGACGTGGCCAAGTTGAAAGACCCAAAAGTGAAAGAAGAGTTTAGGTTGGCCCTCAGGAATAGATTTAGTGTTTTGGAAGATGAGACAGCGCTGACTATTGAAGATTTCAACAGAGCCATGAAGGAAACAGGAGGGGAAGTTTTAGGATACAGAAAGAGCAGGAAGACAGAGTGGATCTCAGAAGACACGTGGGCTCGCATAGAAGAGAGAAGACAGATCAAGAAGAAACTTTTGGATACCAAATCACCAAGACTGAAGGAAAGAATATCAAGAGAATACAGAGAGAAAGATCAAGCGGTGAAGACATCAGCGAGAAGAGACAAGAGAATGTACACAGAAAGGCTGGCAGAAGAAGCGGAGGCAGCTGCAAAACAGAGAGACATGAAGACAGTGTACCAGAACACCAAGAAGCTGAAGGGCGATTACGGGCAACACCACGACCTTCCAGTGAGAGCTGAAGATGGAACTCATGTCACAGTAGAGGAAGAGAAGCTGAAGAGATGGAAGCAACACTTCGAGTCCATCCTGAACCGCTCAGACCCACCAACCCTCACTGACATTCCTGAAGCGGAGGAGGACCTGGACATTAACCTCGGCAACATTACTATTGCGGAAGTCAAGCAGGCCATTCAAAAGCTGAAGAACGGGAAGGCACCTGGCGATGACGGAGTGTGCCCCGAGATGCTGAAAGTAGAAGATACGGTAACGCCGCAGCTTCTTTGTCAGATTTTTCAAAAGATCTGGGACACTGAGGAAGCGCCGAGCGATTGGAAGACCGGCACCATCGTCAAACTTCCGAAGAAAGGAGACCTGGGGAACTGTAACAACTGGCGAGGCATCACCTTACTATCCCTCACCAGCAAGATCTTCAGCCGCATTCTCCTTGAACGCATTACGACAGCAGTGAATGGCATCCTTCGCCGGGAGCAGGCAGGTTTTAGGAAAGGCAAGTCCTGCATTGACCATATTTTCATCCTGAGACAGATCCTTGAGCAGTCTAACGAATGGAATGGATCCCTCTATGTGGTCTTTGTAGACTTTGAGAAGGCCTTCGACAGTCTGCATCGAGACTCCCTTTGGAAAATCCTGCGATACTATGGAATCCCCCAGAAACTTGTCAACGTCATCAGGTCCCTGTACAAGAATTTTGAGTGCAGAGTCGTCCACAACAACCAGCTCACCGAACCGTTTAAGGTGGAAACCGGAGTGAAACAAGGATGTATTCTTTCGCCAATCCTATTCTCAATGGCAATTGATTGGATCATGCGCCGCACCACAGAGGGAAGGAGGCAGGGAATTCAGTGGACGCTGACCTCAATGCTGGATGACCTCGACTACGCCGATGATATCGGGCTGCTGGCAAGCAGAAACCAGGACATGCAACAGAAGACACAACAGTTGACACAGTCAGCAAGCTCCATAGGTCTCGGGGTCAACATTAGGAAGACTCAAGTCATGAGGAAGAACACCATAGTGGGCGACCCAATCACCATCAATGACCAACCTCTGCAAGAGGTGGACGAGTTCACGTACCTGGGCAGCAAGGTTACCACAGATGGAGACTACCACAAGAATCAGCAAAGCCAACCAAGCCTTCGCAATGCTGAAACCCATCTGGAGGACCACAAGCCTGAGCATCCACACCAAGCTCCGTATTTTTAAGAGCAACGTGCTGAGTGTCCTTCTATATGGGTCAGAATGCTGGAAATCCACTACCGCTACGGAACGCAAGCTGGATGTCTTCCAGAACAAGTGCCTGCGACGGATCATGAAGGTCTTCTGGCCAAACATGATTACAAACGAGGAACTACGGAAGAGAGCAGGCGCAGACAGCATCGCTGAAACCATCGCCACACGGAGATGGAGATGGCTAGGCCACGTTTGCAGAATGTCACCTGACTCATTACCAAGGGTGGCACTGAGATGGACACCACAGGGGAAGAGAAACCGTGGGCGACCAAAGGAGACGTGGCGCCGAACCGTGGAGCGAGAGCTCAAGAACAGAGGCCTTACTCTGCAAACAGCACCCAAAATAGCAGCTGACAGACAAAAGTGGCGCTCCCTTGCCGTCGCCTCAAGCACCAGACGGCGCAGAGAGGACTGAATGAATGAATGTCTCCAGGTCACGTCGCCAGGTGTTTTGTGGCCGACCTCTCTTCCTTTTCCTCGTGGGTTCCATCTTAGGGCTCGCTTTGTGGTGTTGGTTGCTGGCTTGCGTAGTGTGTGACCTATCCATCTCTAGCGGCGTTGTTGAAGCTCCACTTCTGCGGGCTTCTGCTTTGTCCGCTGCCACAATTCCTCGTTGCTGATTTTGTCCGGCCAGCGTATCCCGAGGAGCCTTCCCAGACTGTTGTTGATGAACGTCTGCATTTCTTGGTGGCCGACATTGTGGTCCTCCAGGTCTCTGCTCCATAGAGGAGTACTGGTGTCCCAATGGGGCTGTCGAGTAGGTTAGGCACCAGTATAAGCGACACCCAGGTCCTAGAAGCCTCCTCCGGTCTGCTCCCCCAAAGTGAAGGCCAGGAACTCCGAAGAACCTGGGTCAGCCGAGTCGTTAGCACAGGGGGTCCTTCCGCGGCCAGATGACCTGCCAGGGGCCAGGAGCCGTCCACTGGAGAACGAAGAGCAGGGTAAGGCGCTCCCCGATCCCACGCAGTTTAGGGCGTTACGGACGAGAGAGGTCATCTAGTCCAAGAAGAGTCAAGAGCGGATCCACCGCCGGTAGGGGCAGGCAACTCCTGAGAACCGGCCCTGCCTAGGGAAGCCAACCGCTGACCACTCCAAGGAGGGCGAAGCAAGAAGCTCCGGGAACCGAGAGAAGAAGCGCAGGGAAGTCGAAACGCCTGTCACGAAGTGCGGCAGCCGCGGCCAACTCCGAGCTGTATCCGAGAGGGCACCAGTGGAGACAGCAGCCGAAGCGCTCGCAGACCTGTTTACCCCCCGTGTGAAGTCAGAACCCGTCCAACTGACTAAGTGTAATTTGGATCTCGCGTGTAAAGGTCACAAGCTAGTGAGTAGGCAGATCTCCAAAGGTGTATATATTGTAAAACTGTGTAGAAACGTGCCCATGGAAGTGTAACCCAAGCAAATATGCGTACTTTAAGCCCCAAGAGTAGGTAAACAGGTCTGTGCTAGGCGAAGTAACGACCGCGTCCTCCCCGAGGATCCACCGGAGGGGGTCGAGCATCCAGAAGTGGAGCGACTGCAGCCAGGCGCCCTAGGACGGAGCACGAAGAAGGGGAAAGGGCCGAGTGAGGGGGAGAGGAAAGGGACGAACGGCAGCCGGACGCGAAGGGGTCGACGAGCGAGATGGGACAGGATCCCTGGAGCGACGTGAAGAACGGCAACTCCTAAGCACGCCCGCAGTGGAGAGATAGCGGAGTGTAGACGTTGAGTGCAGGAAGAGTGACTCCAACGATGGCAAACCATAGCGGACGAGCATCCCAATCGAGCGGAGCGGTCCCTCCTTGCATGTATGAGTTCGAGAGAGGAGATCCGATGTTAAGTGCCATGAGGATTCCAATCGTGACGTGACAGTGTACGCGAGCGTGAATGTCGCCATGGACCGAGCTCTATGGCGAGGTGGGCTCGCTGCCGGCGAGAAGACTCCGCGAAGGAGCCATCGGGCTGTCTGGGAGACGAGTGGGGATCGGCATTGGATCAAGGACGGCTTGGCGCACGTCCCTCGGCACCGAGCTCCGTGCCGGTGCTGGTTTCCTGTCTGTCATCAGGTCTGTTCTTGGTGCGATCCCCCCTGGGAACGACCGCATCGATCAACCCACTCCGCGTAGTGGAACGTTGCGACCGGCGTGGTGATCTCTCCACAAGATCGTCAAGGACTCGAGCAGTAAGCACGGAGACTGGAACCTCGGTCCAGCCAGCTGGTCACCAAAGGACTCTGTAACCACTAGCAGCCGGCTCAGGGTGATCCCCGACGAGCAGCGCTGTCCTGGTGGAGCCCCCTCCAGGGAGCGAGGGCGGTGCCAGCATACCCGCTCCGAGCGCGAACCTGCGCTACGTCGTCGGCCGCCTGGACGGCTTCCCCGCTGACCTTGAGCGGTGTGGGGGTTCCATACTGTGCGCCCAGCGGATTCCATTTGTGCCAAGACTCTCACCAACGCAACGCGTCAAGGAATGGCTGGAGCCTACCACATTCCCCGAACCCCCCAAGGTACAAAAGCGTAGGTAAGGAACAAGTGAGTAGGTAAGCGCCCGAATATAGTTAGACCTAACTGTCACCGATCTTTCCCACCACTCCCATTCCATTAGAGGTTTTAACCGCGAGGAAAAGGTGCTCGGCATCGCTAGACGCCATCTTGGAAAACGAAGCTGACCACCTGTGGAACTGAGCCGTTTAAGAATGACCGTTCCAGAAAAAACGTCTCATTCCTTTCCTCACGCGTAAACGCCCTCTTTTGAGAAAGGGAGATTTTGACCCTGTTAATAAGAATGCCACACCAACACGGAAGGAGAGAGGGAACGGGCGCGAGGCCCGCCAAGTAAAAGTCAAGAATCTTGGCGCAAAGCAACAGCGCCGAAGAAGACCGCCTTCGAGCCCACTCAACCAGTGCGCGGGGACCGGCCGAGGGCCAACCCAACTACCTTACCTTTTCCCGGAGCGGGACCGAGGAAGGGGGGGGGGGGGGAATCTCAACCAAGGCACGCGCGGCGAAGTCACAGCGAAGCAGACAGCACAGCCCAGGCCGGCAACAAGCAGCCCACGGGCAGCTGCCCACGAAAAGGGACACCAGAGCCATGCAAAGCACAGGGAGGACGGACGAAGAAGAATTCAAGCGAAGAACCAAGGCCATCGCCGACCGGCGACCCGGTCGGAAATCCCAAGTCCGTAGGCTAGAGCAAACACGTCTGAACAGCGTAAGCCTAACTAGACTGACTGAAGGACTATGGGTACTCTGTCCCAGACGGGAAGTATCGGGAGATAACTCTCGGCCCCCTCGGGGTTCCCCCCGAGTGCCTCCCGGGTTGTGTGGTAACACAACGAGCTCTTAGGCTAGAATTGCGTAAGTAGTAGACATCTCCCATAAGGTCATGTCATCGGTAATGTTTTTGATGAAACAAACTCGTGTACATTACAACAGGGGAGGCAATCACTAGGGGTGTCATTACCAGGACACGCGCGGTGGCCTCCCCTCCTCCCTATCCGGTGCCGCGCTCACCGTTTCCCGGCAGTCTCCGAGTCTTAGCTCGACTGCAGCAAGCAGGGAAGGCGGGAGGGACCTCTGAGTAATGCCGTCGGTAAGTATTTTTCGAAAAAACAGATTTTAGATAAAACTTCATTTATTTTCTCAAAATCATTACCGACGGCATTACTACTAGGAAGAATGGTGAAAAGGAGGAGGGTGCCGCAGTTCCTGGGCTACCTGTCCCACGCCCAAGCGCTTCTGCGCATAAATTGAGGGTCCCACCCTACGCGCCCACTCCTGACAATTTTAGCTAGGCGTAAGCTAGTGCTGCACTGCTGATATGTCCCCCAGTAAGGCCAGGTTGTCGCGCTGGCCGGATAGATCTCGTAGGTAGAAGCGGGCTAAGGTAGATTTGGCCCACCAACCCACGGCTGCCACAATGTCGCTGACCGCGCAGTTGCGGCCAAAGGCGATGCTCGCTGCCACTGCTCTGACTTCATGTGCCCTGATACGCAAGGTCTTGGCTTGTGCAGGGGCGAGCTCTTTGTATGCCTCCCGTATCACCCAGCGGAGCCAGGCTGAGATCGTCTGCGCAGATATGTCTTGTCTGCCCGGAGCCAAGGAGCCCTGGTCTTAGTGGCTTAGTTCTGCGCAGGTAAACTTTAAGTTCCCTGACGGGGTCCTGTAAGTGGGATTTCCCATTCTGTTCCATTGTCCTGAGAGGACAGATGGTCAATACTTGGAGCGCCGATGCTGGGAGGCGATTCTTTGCCAGAAACGTGGGGTCTGTGAGGAGCTGTACCGAGCCGTTGGCCCGGTGCTGGAGACATGACGGGCGCACCGAGAAGGCATGTATCTCGGTGACTCGTGATGCTGAAGCGAGGGCAAGAAGGAAGCAGGTCTTCCGTGTGACATCTCCAAGTCCCGCCATATCCAAAGGTTCAAATCGGTCTGAGTTGAGCCAGGTGAGAACCCAGGCCAGATCCAACCGTGGAATTAGCGAACGGGATGCCGGTCGCTGTCGATCAAAATATGCCATAAGGTCTGCCAGGTCTCTGCAGGAACCCGGGTCCGGGAGGCCCAAGTGTCGATAAGTGTCCGCCACCATTGCCAGGTATCCTGGTATGGTAATGGGGGCCAAGTTCTGATTGGTAAACAGCCAAACGAAGAACTCGGCCAGCTGGGATTGAGTCAAGTCCGTGGGGGAGAGATGCTCCTCTGCACACCAAGCCTGGAATACTCGCCACTTTCCCTCGTAGACCTGACGAGTAGAATCTCTCTGGGCTGTTGACAGTCTCTAGGCATGTAACAGCAGTCGTTCCGGGCATGGATGGAACAGCGGCTTTCGAGGTTGCTTGAGCATAGGAGGTATGGGGAGCTTCATCGGAGTATCGGTGGCGAGACTGAGCAGGTCTGTGGTCCAAATCTTGGCCCAACTGAAGGAGGCTACCATGATGACAATCGCGTTGCTGCCTCTAAACTTCTGGAGCACCTTCGGAACTAGTACTGTTGGAGGGAACGCGTACGCCAGAAGTCCGTCCCACGGGATGGAGAGTGCGTCTACGCCCCAAGCTAGCGGGTCCGGGATGGGGGAGACGAACAGCAGTAGTTTGCTGTTCCACCTCGTGGCGAAGAGGTCAATTGTCGGGGTCTCCCATCGCATGCAGATCATCTCGAAAATGTCCTGTTGTAGCGACCACTCTGTGTGAAGTAGTTGGCCATGGCGGGAGAGAGAATCCGTGAGGATGTTGAGATGTCCAGGAATGTGTCGTGCCTGTAGCGTAATTCCTCGAGCTCTGCACCACAGGAAGACCTGATACACCAAGATGCAGAGTGAAGGCGCGCGTGTCCCGCCTTGATTCTGAATGTAGGCCACCACTGTAGAATTGTCGGAGAGTACGAGGACTTCCTGACTCATGAGACGTTGTTCCCAGTGGATGAGCGTGAGCCACACTGCTTTCATCTCCAGCCAGTTGGTGTGCTTGTTCGCTTGATCCCTCATCCAACTGCCCGATGTCGTGACAAACTCTGGAAGCAAATGAGCCCCCCAACCCGAGAGGCTCGCGTCCGTGCAGATGGAGAGTCGAGGAGGCGAAGAGGTTAGGGGAACTCCTGACACTAGCCACGATTCGTCCTTCCACCGCTGGAGATGAGACTTGACCAGCGCCGAGACCGAGACCAAGGTAGTTAAGTCTCCCGAGGCGGGGCGCCAGTGCAGAAGCAGATGGAGCTGTATCGGTCTGGTGTAAGGTCTGCCGAGAGCTAACAGGTCCTAACAGCTGTAGCCAGACCCTCGCCGGAAGCGCCTGAGCGCTTAGGACTTGTCGTGCCATCTCCTCTATCTTCTGGATCCACTTCTCGGGAAGTTTGACTCGGTTGGTATCTGTCAAGAATTCCATGCCGAGGTGGATAAACCGATGAGAAGGAATGAGGTCAAACTTGCCTCCGTTGACAAGGAACCAGAGCCGTCCTAGCAGTGCCAGCAGACCGTCCCTGTCTTTTCCAACGCTTGAACCCGTTGGTTCTGTAGGAGTAGATCGTCTAAGTAATTGGAGGCTGGGCTGTCGGCCGATTGTCGAAACCTGGAAATGACTCCGTCTATTATCTGGGTGAATACGCAAGGGCTGAGGTTTAGTCCGAATGGGAGAGCCTGAAACTGATATACGACCCCGCAGAAAGCGAAGTGTAGATAACACCGAGAGGACGGGAGATTGGGTACGTGAAGATACGCATCCGCTAGGTCGAGACTCACGGCGAAATCCTGGGGTTGCACCGCTGTCTCCATCTGGAATCGTGGCGCCACAATGTACCTGCTTAATGCTGAGAGGTCTATCACTGGCCGCCACTTGCCTCCTAGCTTGGGAACAAGGAACAGCAGACTGTAGAAGGCTGGGGTGTCTTGACGATCGACCACCTCTGTGTCCTCCTTCTGTATGAGCATTAACACCTCGTCGTGCAGTGCTGCTGCCTTGTCCCGATCCCCCGGCTCCCGAGTCCACAGGGGGGAGTGTTGCAATGGAGGTGCCGACTGGAAGGAGATCCTCAGTCCCCCCGTGATGGTTGAAAGAATCCACAGGTCGTCCTGAAACAGCAGGTGCTATGCGCTGCTGTAGAGGGCTAGTCTCCCGCCGACTCCTTTAGGGTCTCCAGGAGACTAGCCCTCTACAGGTCGGTCAGCGAGCCCGGCCACGCCCCATCTGCCGGGCGCCACTGGACCAGGTAGGGGAGGGTGTGGGGAAAGCGCGCAAACGCGCGGGCTGAGGACGGGTGCCACCATGACCCTTAAGCGGAGGGTCTGGAGAAATGCAGGACGCGACCCACTGCTCTGCAAGCCAACTGAAAGCGAGATGCGGATGGTTGTGCCGGTGCTGGCCATAGCTCCTTGTTTGTTTCCTTTACCTCCTGCCAGGCTGGTCCAAATAGCAACTCCCCGCCGATGGATGCTTGACGCAGTTGATTCTTTACCGCAACTGGGAGTGCGCGGCAATGTCCGAGTACCTCGTCCCTACGCATCAGGTCGCAGTTGATCGCCGCCGCCATGGAGTTAGCCGATAGATGGAACGCCGCCCTATTCGCCGCTACTAGTACCTTGTGAACATCTCTATGCTGTGGTGAAGCGGGGAGGTCCCACGTGTCTTCCAGACATTTGGCTACCGACTGCGTCGCCATCTCTAGAAACCCTGAGCACGCAAACGAGTTGCGGGTGAAAGATGTCGTCCTGTCCAAAGCTTTTGTTCCCAGCATCTTCATACACCCTGGTCCTGACTGTATCACCGCCTCCTTGTCCATCGCCGAAAGAGAACAGGAAAACGCCTGGGAGTGGCCAGCGTACCAGTCCTGACGAAAAGAGATGTCCATCCCCACCGGCCATCATGTGTACGAAAAGAAGCCTTGATTCCCAAAGTCGTAGTGTCTCAGGTGCGCTGAGAAAGCCTCTGTCAAGTCTCTGAAACCCATGGGTTGAGGTAGTGACTTAAATCTCTTAGGCCGTCGGGGAGCGTCGACCATCGCTGAAGCCTTCCTCTTCATGGGTGGAGACGGGGGACAGCATTCCGGGGGAAGGAAGGATGCAATGATCTGAGACGCTTCATCCAAAGAACGACGAACCTGTGTACTAGGCACCGTGTCAGTTGCTGTCGGCGATAACGGCGCATCGCTGGGCGAAGGTGGCGGCACATCGTCTACTCTCAACACCGAAGCCGAATCCTCAGGGTGAAGACTGAGCACCTCCTCCTCATCTAGCGTAACCCGCAAAGAAAGACGGGTCGCTGTTCTAACTGTATCTCGCGCAGCAAGAACCGATGTCCTTTCCGTAATCATCACTGACGGCCGCAGGGGGCCGAGGAAGCGCCGAGGCTGGGAAGAAGCCTGTGTATCTCCACTGCTATCTGAGCAGCTCCTGTGTCGACTCAGCGGGCACCAGGGCTCCAACGTCGACTCGTCCTGGTTTGTCTGAGCAGGCGAAGAGCTAATCCTAGGGGGTGCAGCCTCCCGCCGTCGCGAAGTGGTCCATCGCGTAACTGATCTCGACCAACGATCCGTGGAGGATGAGAGTAAAGACGTATCATCCCGCCGTGAGGAGTGTCTACTGTGTGTCAATTCCTGATGTAATCTGTTGAACTTGTTCGGTCCGAGTTCCCTCCCGTGACACGTCTGTCCCCAAAGGTCAAGGCGGCCGAGATCGCTGGGTGTAGTTCTTCCAACTCCTTCAAGGAGAAAGCTCGTCCGAGGTCCTCTCCCGACGGGAAGGCACCTGTCGTCGCACCGTGTGGCTGCCCGGACGTCCGTCCTCCAGAGGTAGGGCCTCGGTCTCGCAAACATTGTTACGATTGTGTTTGTGTTGTTCTGTGAGAGCACGCATGTGTTAATCGTAGGAAACGATCTGATATTTATTTGAGCTATCATGGTTACGTATCACGTATCTTTTCAGTAAGATTCTCTATCGTTCATGCAGATAGCGGAATTGGTTTTGTTATGATACGCTAAGATTAGTCCGGAATTTTATCAAAGTCACACGGAGAAGAGCGGTCGATTTTTGTTATGCGTAGATTCGCTGAGAATAAACCAGAACGCTCGAGCAAGGTTGCGGCGCGCTGTCTAGTGACCTCGTATGTGCGACGTCGGAGTGTATGTAGTAGAGCTGCTCTATTTTTAGTCATAGTTGTTTCCTGTGCGCATGAAATTAGCAGCCGTTCTTTGCGTGTTATGAAAGGTCGTGAACGGTCTGCCATACTTTTATGTAACGTCATTATACATTGGGATTTGGGGCTGAAATTAGCAGTCAAATTTTTGTAGACTATTGTTGTTATTCTAGAAAGTTTTTTATTTAATATTTATGAGTTTCAGTTACGTGTTCTGTTCTGATTGGTTGCGTTGTGTGAATTTTTTTGATTATTCTGGAAAGTTGTTTTACTATAAAAGATGGTGCTAGGAAGCACGTGTGTAAATTGTCATGCATTGTCAGTTGTAGGGACACACAGTTTATCGTAGGTAGGTGGCCCGTATAGGGTGTACATTGTGAGAGACGCAGCGTAACGCCAGTGTTGACATTTGCAGAGGAGACATTGTTGGTGCATTTGGGAATGCACTGTGTGGAGATCGCATCGCTGAAATAAAATATTGCTGAAACTGTTACTCCAGTGTAGTCTACATCCTTAAGCCACGTGTGACAGGTTGCAGCTGAATGAAGTTTCTTTAAAAAGAACCTTACGTGCGTGCGTCATACTACAACTACGACTCAACACGTAACAAACATTAATCCGTCTTTGACTCCTTTCTCGTCTTCCTATTTCCTTCCATGGGCCCTCAAAGTGGAGGGGTGGAGGTGTAGAGTTCACTCTGTGTCTCTCATTCCTGTCCCTGTCTGATAGGTGCATTGTAGACACGGCCTGGTGACGGCGCTGGTCCGGCCTAAGGCTGGCAGGCACTCTCCTCTCAGAGGGGGGGTCCCCCGCTTGGGCTCTCTCTCTCTTTCAACTGGGGGGTGATAATCTCACCCAATCTCTCTACTGCGGGGGGACCGAGCTCCAAATGCTGACACGTGCCTAGGGGACATACCCCATCGTTGGCGGTCGAGCATATCCGGGGCCTCTACGAGGCGGGATGGAGCTTTTAGTGCTCGGGCTTGGACTGGGGGGGGCAAGCCCCGATCCGAAAGGTTAGGCTCAATCATCCGCTGAAGGCGGGGAAGTTTTTCCCGAGGCACTGGCGGGGGATAGTAGACCCCTTTTATTCACAGTTCCGTATGATTCTGCCTTTTTCTGCCCTGCTGTAGCGTCCTTTCTTGACTTCAGCTGTGAGAACGGTGCCGGTCTCTCCCTCCGGTAAAACGCCCACAGCTGTGACCATCTTTCTTCCTCCCAAGTCCCGCATACACGGCACGTCCGGCCGGAGGAGCAGCCCGAGCAGGGCAGGCAGACATCATGGCCGTCGCCCGGCCACTGGAAGGCGCCGCACTTGGTGCATGTCCGTACCTGAGTACTGTAACAAAAGACAGGAAAAAAAAAAAAAACCAAGAGAAAGCGGTGAACCTTCAAAGAAGACCCGCGCTCCCGGTCGGCTTGCCAAATATCACCACCCGGTCACCGCCGCTGCCCGGTCGAAATTGGTTAGAGGTAGTTACGTTACTTTACCTAGCCATTGCCCAAACAGAAAACCAACACCACATAATCCACAGAACACGTAGGCAATCCAATCACCACACAATGCACATAATCCAACGTCCACGAAAGTCCGAAACACATAAATCCAAAAGTCCACAGTACACAACGATAATCCACCTAACTACAGCCGGAGCACGATATGCACAGCCTGTCCTGAGTAGCTAAGCAAAGAGACTGCCGGAAAACGGTGAGCGCGCCACCGGATAGGGAGGAGGGGAGGCCACTGCGGGTGTCCTGTAACGACACCCCTAGTGATTGCCTCCCCTGTTGTAATGTACACGAGTTTTTTGGGCTAAAATTGTTAAGCTAAGCGAAGTATTCCTAGCAGTAATGCCGTCGGTAATGATTTTGAGAAAATAAAGAAATCTCAGCAACCCCCTTTCTCCCCCCACAACCCCCCTCCCCCCACAACCCCCCTACCCCACCCCTGTGCATGCACCACCGTCTTATCTAACTGTGCCATACCTCTGATTGAAAAGGTATTTTTTTCCCCTAAATTCAGTGTCACTCACCTGAAAGTACCACGCTCCACATCCTGCCCACTCAGCCTGACGTGAACGCCCTCCTTCAGCAGTGAGCCGAAAGCAAAAGCTTCGCCCAGCGCCCAGTCTGCCATTCGGTTCTCCACCATCTCCGCACGTGCACGCAGGACACGCTTCAAGCCTGTCCAGAGAAGAATACTGTGAGTGACAGATGGCAACTGTGAAAATACAACGAAGCCAGCATGTCGCATTTTCAAATCATTATTGTTGCTTCTCCTGCAAGAGAGGCCCTCCCCCAACCACCAACGAAAAAGTAGCGGCCTCCCAAATATTTTTAAAGAAAAACATCTTTTGGGAGGAACAATTATGGGGAGAAAAATTATATATTCTTATAAACAAATGTCACGATGCGCCCACTAATCTCCCAAACCTATTTTGTATAGTGTCAACACGCACTCAAAAACGTCCACTCACCACCATGGATGACGAAATCTTCAGGCACTGCACTGAAGGCCTGGCCGATGTGTCGGAGCGTCTCCTCGCTTACGAAAGTGGAAGGCAGTTTCATCTGGTCCTTCTTTTTGAAGAAGTCCGTCCATGGTGAGTCCAGCCACTCTGCATTGCTCACCGCCGTCTCCTTCTTCGCAAGACTGTAGGCCTCTTCACAGATTTTGTCATATTTGGCTATCTCCTCCTGCAGCACAGTATCAGTACTGACTAAAAGGTTACACAGCCAGTAGTATACCGACAAGCAAAAGAAATGCGACATTGTTTTAAACATCAGAAACGCTTTAAACACAGACAAAGCACTGTCAAGTTTATCTCAATGACACATCAACTTTCGCGCTGACACACTGCAACAGGAGATGCACTGACCATGCAAGTTCAAGGGTGGTCCCAGAATAGCTTGGTGCCGTGAGGTACCAAGCTATTCTGGAACCACCCTTAAACTATGATTGAGCTGTACTGAAATTTTCAGAGGGCTCTCAAATCTTAGGGCTCAACGTGTTGGAAATAAAATGCCACAGTGGGTCACGAACATTTATTATAAGTTAACCCATTTAACCCCACAGCCGATTTCCCACATTTTTGAGGCGTTACCTAATGACTGTACCACTTACAGGAGACAGACTGACCACAATAATTCAAGGTTAGTGCCAGATTAGCTTGGCGCCTGAAGGCGCCAAGCTAATCTGGCACTAACCTTGAATTGTCGTGGTCAATCCATCTCCTGCTGTAGGGCTCTGGGGCTACATGGGTTAAAAAGGTTGCATCAGTCCTGTGTTGAAGCAAATGATATACTTACTCAGGTAATAACAACGTTCAGCTGCACACAGTTAAACCTGCTAAAGCAGGCACCTTCACACAGTGGCAAACTGTCTACAGCAGCCACTAGTATACCTCCCCATCAGTTTTACTTTACTGCCGTGAGATGGTCTTAGTTGCCTGCTCGGCGTTAAACCCAATTAAACTCAGTTTTACTTTATCATTGCGCCATAAGGTGTGAACGAGTTAACCCCTTTGTGCAAGTGGCCACTGCTACTTTAACTCATTCACGACGTGATGCATCCGGATACGCAGTGTTAATGCTGCGTATCCAGATGTGTGACGTGAATGTGTTACACAGTACTGGTGGCTGCTGGCACATGGGGGTTAATTTGGATGTGGACATAAAAAACCCATACTTCATACTCCTGCTGTGTGACGATGTTGTTCTGAATCAGCTGCTCGGCGTATTTGGTGAGGACGGTGGGTGTCTTGGCGATCTTTTTGTACATCAGGGGCTGTGTGAACATGGGCTCATCCATTTCATTGTGGCCGTTGCGCCGGTAGGAAACCTGTGCAGTGACGACAATTTTTATCCCATGTACAGCAGTGCAGATTTGCAGTAATTGTTGTTAACCCCTTTAACCTGTTGGGTGTCTGTAGTGGTTTCAGTCACAATGATTCCTGCAGGAATCGATACTTGAATTTTTTTTAAAAAAAGGTCTGGTTATCAAAATATGTACAATTCCACATTTTTGTCCTGGCTGACACAATTTTATCAATGTAAATGTAACTGAAGAAAATAGCTTGATCCATACAACAGACCTACCCATTTTTATGTGTCTCTGCCCCTTTAGTTGGGATCCGGCAAAAATGCAACGCATGGTTTATGGAATGAGTGCAAATGTAGTCTGCTAGAATAGTAAAGCGCGCTATTCGAAGTTGATTTTTTTTAAAACCATTTTTAGGATGGCATATTTTCTTAAGTATACCATTATTGGAGCTGTAAAATAATCAGTACAAACTAGGTATTAGGTTTAATCATTACAGCAAGTGGGGATATTGTCTGTCAACAGATTATGTAGTAATTCGACCCTAAAGTTCGCATTTTAATGCATGTGCAAATCATCTCATTTCACCATATCAAGTTGTGATTTTTTAAAAATATAAAAGGTACAGCTTTGAAATTTTGCAAAACTACACATTTTTATGCACTCTTTCCGATGGTCTATCTAAAAACCGATTCTTTTTACCCCCTGAAAACTTCTGCTAGTACTAATCTACATACATCAATGAAGTGCCTCTCACTCACACCCACACGTACATGCAAGCTTCACAGTCACAGCTGACAGATTTAATCTACGATCCAATTTAGCACGAATGCGTCACACACAACTGACAGATCTACGATCCAAGTTAGCAGACCAAATGTAAGTACAAGCGATCGAGTCAGTCTGTGAATACTATGGTGGAACACGGAAAAGTAGAAATTTTACTTTCAAGCATACGTAGTGATGTCCTGTGATTCTCTCAGGGTTCAGTTGACCATGTGGCCGACCACAAGCTTTTCATTCACATTCTTTTGTGTCTGCCAGTCGTGATAAAGGCTTCGGGAATGGAAAAATTCGTCACCTGAATATGGATTGGGGTATCAGGAATCTGATTTACACTCCCAATAACAACAGTGCTTTCCAATACCGCCGAAATTGGCTAAAATGATGGAAACATCGACGCTCTCCCATGTACCGCAAGCGTAAACATCCGATATTATGCTGTACCGTCGGCTGGGCAGTCAGGAAACAGCATTTTGATTGGTCGAGAGGCTAAGTCTGATTAACATTTCACCCCAAAAACGGGTCCATCTATTCTGCCCTACCTAAAAGAAAAAATCCCAACCAAAAAGAAGCACATTTAGAAAGGACAAGTGCAACACAAATTCTTAAAATAAGTTTTTTTTCTTTGTTGAGCTGGCAGTAACCTTTTTGGTCTGGATTTTGAAATTCACCTTTGTGGTCAGGATTTTGAAAGAAGAAAGACAGGAAACAAGTAAGAATTCAAGAAAAAAAAAAAAACTTTCTGCAAGAATTTCCTATGTGAGAGTAGACATACCAGATCAATGACAACATCTTTGCCAAATGTGGACCTCCACTCGGCAGCCACTTTACAGATGTAGGTGACAGCCTCAGGGTCGTCGGCATTGACATGGAAAATTGGTGCGTTCACCACACGGGCCACATCAGTGCAGTAGGGGGAAGATCTTGAAGATCGAGGATCAGTGGTGAAGCCAATCTGAAAACAGACAGAAACAAAGGTGGTCAAGTGTTATGCAAATTCCACTTCTTTAGTTGAATGCAACCCGTGTACAGGTTGGCCTTGGCATATTGCGATACCCTGGAGCCACGGAGTCAAACTGCATTGCTGAATTTACATAGGCTAGTGAAAAAACAACACTTGGTAAGCAAAAGGTTGTCGGGTGGGCCTCAACCTTAGCTGGCCTGCAAGTTAGCTATGGTTCACGTCAGCCCAAGGATTTTTTGCTCATTGGGCATCCCTGTAGGAGCCAGAGACCCGTCTGTGTTTTATCAGAAACTGCTGTATGCTGGAGCACATAATACTCAGGTTGGGCCTATATTTATACACTGACTTTTAAAAAAGAACAGAAAAAACAATGACAAATAAGAATGTAGCTTTTGACACTGTCATCATAGTCTAGCATCACTGCTAGTCTGAAGTAACAAGGAAAGAAAAGCCTTTATGCACATACGTGTAACCTTTGTGACAATAAAGGCTGGTGTCCGCACTAGCGAAATCCAGTTTTCTCAAAATGTAAGCATTTGTCACACATCTGTCAAACCCCCTTGACCTTTACAATGAGTCAACTAAATTAGTATGTATAAAAATGTCTTGCTATCAGCAAACTTCACACCAAATTTGATTGAAAAGTTTGCAAAACTTTGATAAAAACTATAATTCTAACCCAAAAATGGCATTTTTCACACATTTACTGACCTCTTGTGACCCTTGACCTTCCCATGGGATCCAAATTAGTATGCTTAGATAGGTCTTACTATCAGGTATCTCTGTACCAAGTTTGGGTTTAAAGTTGAAAATAATGGATAGACCATCGAAAACCGATGATGTCGTCATTGGGCATGACTTCTATTTGTGGGTGCGGGTGTGGCTGGCCAAGCCAATCTTGGAGCCACACCTGCGAGGGCAATGGGGGCACTGGAACGTAGCTGTGGGGAGAGTCGACGCTGTCTTTCTGCGAGCTCTGGCACTGGTGATCCATTCGCGCCGATTGTGTTCAAAGAGCGTGCAGGCTTTCCTGGTGGCGGTACGCCAGCCAGATCTGTCTTGTGCTTGTGCTTCAAGTTCCTTTACCGGGAAGACGCAGTACTTGAGGCTGTCTTTTATGCAGTCTTTGAAGCGTTTCCTCGCCGTTCTTGCTTCCTGTGGCCTTTTGAGAGTACACCATACAGGAGTTGGCATGGCATGCGAGAATCATCCATGCGTATGACATGACCTGTCCAGCGAAGTTGTGTCTTTAAGATCAAGGCTTCAACACTCACTAAGCCAGCATTATCCAGGACTTACAGGTTTGTCACCTTGTCTTGCCATTTGATGCCCATGAGTGAGCGCAGGGATCTCATGTAGAAACGTTCAAGCTGTTTGAGGTGCTTTCTGTACAGCGTCCATGACTCACAGCCGTAGAGGAGGCTGGGGAGGACTACTGCCTTGTAGACTTTGATCTTGGTGGAGAGCTTGACATCGTTATTCAACACACGAGTGCGCAGACAACCCAGGGCTTGGCTGGCTTTGCTGATGCGAGCTGCGATTTCCTTGTCGATAGTACTGTCAGAAGAGATGATGCTCCCCAGGTACCTGAACTGGTTGACAGTCTTCAGCTCGGTGCCTTTGATATACACTTTAGATGGGGGGGCTCTTGTGCCTGGGGCTGGTTGGTGCAGGACCTCGGTCTTGTTGAGACTGATGGTGAGACCAAACAGTTGAGAGGCTTCCAAGAACCTTCGACGATGGTCTGGACTCCGTGTGCGCCATCAGCGCACAGTCATCGGCAAACAGCGCCTCAAGGATCAGTTTCTCCATGGTCTTGGTCCTGGCGTTCAGTCGACGGAGGTCGAAGAGAGAGCCGTCTAGTCTGTACTTCAGGTACACTCCCTTCTCAAGGTCACGTACTGCATGGGTCAGGACACACGTGAAGAACAGGTTGAACATCACGGGGGCAAGAACACAACCTTGTTTGACACCGTTTGGAAATGTCAAAGGGTGCGGATGTGTCGCCGTTTGACTGGACAACTCCTACCATTCCATCATGGACGAGGCGGATGATGTTGGTGAACTTCCTGGGGCAGCCGAGCTTTGCGAGGATGACCTAAAGTGCTTCTCTGTTCACGGTGTCGAATGCTTTGGTCAGATCTATGAAGACAGTGTAGACGTCCATGTGCTGCTCAATGCATTTCTCCTGGACTTGTCTCACAGAGAAGACCATGTCGACTGTGCTGTGGCCGGGTCTGAAGCCACACTGAGGCTCTGGGAGTGCTTCCTCAGATACAGAGCTGATCAGGCGGTTGAGGATGACTCTCGCAAGGATCTTGCCAGCAATGGACAAGAGTGTGATCCCTTGGTAATTGGCATAGTCTGCTTTGCTGCCCTTGTTCTTGAACAGGCGGACGATTGTAGCATCTCTAAATTCCTGTGGCATGTTCTCCTCTGACCAGATGCATGTCAGAATGTTGAGCAAGGCATCAAGGGTCTCAGGTCCAGCTGCTTTGAAGAGCTCTGCGGGGATGCCGTCCATGCCTGCAGTCTTGCCGGAGCTAGTCTGGTTGATCGCTTTCTTGACCTCGTCCAGGGTAGGGGGGAGGTCAAGGTCATCCAGTGTCAGCTTTTGGGGAATCATGTCCAGGGCTGCGGGGTCGACAGTGGAAGGCAGGTTCAGCAGATTTGAGAAGTGTTCTCTCCAGCGCTCAGTGATGCTGCCTTTGTCCTTCAGCAAGGTGAAGCCGTTGGAAGAAAAGAGAGGGGTTGTGCTGGGTCTGGCAGGGCCGTAGACAGCTTTCATGATTCAGCAAAGTGTTCAAGTTCTTTTGCCTTGCTGTCCCACCAGGTGTCCTGCATGTTGCGGAGCTCTCTCTGGGCTTTTCTCTGGAGGTGTTTGAAGCGGTCTTTCTTGGACAAGGAGTTGATATCGTTCTGCTACTCGATGAAGGCACTGCGCTTATGCTCCAGTAGCTTGTTTATCTCTTCATTGTTCTCATCGAACCAATCCTGGTGTACCCTCTGCTTGGGTCCAAGCACGTCTTTGGCAGACTCCGTCACCATCCCCTTGAACTGGTTCCACATTTCAGTTGGGTTGCCAGTCAACGGTCAATGGGCAGTTAGCAGGTCATCAAGGTGGGACTAGAAGTTTTCCTTGACGTCTGGGCGCTTCAGCTTGGCCAGGTTGAATGAAGGTCGGGTGAGCTTCAGCCTCTTCCTGTGTGCTGGTGCAATGTGCAGGTTGAGGACAAGCCGCACCAGCCGATGGTCGGTCCAGCACTCAGCTCCTCTCATGGCTCTGGTGATTCTGACATCACGAGTATCCCGATGGCAGACAATGACATAGTCTGAGATGCCACTGTGTTACGATTGTGGTTGTGTTATCCTGTGAGAGCGTACATGTGTTATTCGTAGGTAACGATATGTTGTTTATTTGAGCTATCACGGTTATGATTTCGTGCCTTTTTAGTAAGATTTTCTTTTGTTCGTGAGTAGAGCCGATTTCGTTTTGTTAAGTTTAGTCCGGAACGTTGTAGACAGGTCGCACTGTCTAGTGGCCTCGTAAGTGTCACGTCAGTTAGTTGACATCTGACATCGCTACATTTTCGTTACTTTTCCTGTGCGCGTGTAGCGAGCAGCTTTTATTTTGTTTGGTGAATGTTCTCGTACCTTTTTGAGCTATCATAGATAGGGATACCATACTTTTATGTGTCTTTATTATATGCTAGAATTTAGAGCTGAAGTGAGCAGCCGTGTTTTTGTAGCCCGATATATTGTTTCTGGAAAGTTTATGTTAATGAGTTTCGGCTGCGCGTTTCGTTCCGATTGGTTGAGTTACTTGATTTCCGTAGAAGATTCTAGATTTTGATAGTGTATATAAGGAGGGCGCTGGGAAAGCCCGTCAGTACATTGTCTTGCTTTGTCAGTTGTAGAGATACGCAGTTTATTGCGAGAGACGCTGTGTATGAGAAACTTTGAGTCTAGTGTGGACATCGCAGAAGAGACTTTGTATTCAGTAGTTTGTGCATTTGAAAGTGCATTATTGTGTGGATATCGCATCGCTGAATTAAATATTGTTGGAACTGTTACTCCAGTTTTGTCCACATCCTTAAAGCCACGGTTGATGGATTGCAGCTGAATGAGGTCTATTTAAAAGAACTCTACGTGCGTGTGTGTCTAGTGTGTTTATCATACTTCGACTACAACTCCACCACGTAACACACTGCTTGGACCTGGGATGCATCCATGTTGTCTTGTACTTATTAGCCAGCCTGAAGAGGATGTTGGTGATGGCGAGTCCATTCTCAGCGCACAATGTCAGCAGCAGCAGGCCATTGCTGTTCCTCTTGCCCAGCCCGTGTGGGCCCATCACTCCTTCCCAGCAGTCACATTCGCTGCATTGAAGTCACCAAGCACGACGAGTTTGTCACTTGCAGGGGTGGACTTCAGGAGGGAGTCGAGGCTCTCATAGAATGCCTCCTTGTCATCATCGGCGTTGGTGAGTGTCGGAGCATAGGTGCTGATGATAGCGACATGTCGGGTGTGGGAGATGGGGAAACGGAGCTTCATCACTCGCTCGCTGATGCAGACCTGCCTACATGTTCATGTGGTTGTCAGGAAGATTTGGGAAAACTCTCAGTAAGATTTGCGAGACTGTCAGCAAGATTATAGTTCAACTGGGCGATAAACCTTGCTTCTAGGGGACAAAAAATCAAACAGGGGGGGAGGGGGGGGGGTAGGGGGGAGGGGGGTGGTGGTTGGTTGACGACAGCAGACCTTGCTTCCAAAGGACAGGGCTTAGCTGTTCCCTGTTGTGAGTGTTTTTATTATTAAGTGTTGCATAAATACACATCATTAAAAAACGAATTATACGACATTCATCCGCTTATGTTTCGTCATCGTACTCGTTTTGGAGGCATGATTTCTCGCCGACCGTGAACTTCAAACTAACAAAGTAAAGCGATCCCATCTGCTAGAATGAACGCGAACAAAGACGCGCTTTCCAATTGGTTAGACAAAATTATAGGTCAGCACACAGTAGCCAATCAGGACCTGGCTTACTACTACCGGCGGAAACGGCACAATCAAACTGTCTTTTTGCCAAAACAAACCCCAAAATACCATAAAAAGCTACTGTAGAAAATTGATACATGACCGGAGAACCGTAAAAAAACACCCAAACTCATAGGAAATACGGCGAAATCGTAAGAGTAGGCAGATCTGCTGATGCCAGTGGGAAGAGAAGGCAGCTGTCGGAGGAGCGTGGTGCGGATGGCGAAGCCAACTCCGTGTATCCTGTCCTCATTCTCAGCTTTGCCCTTCCAGAAGGAGGTGTATGTACCCACCCTCAGGTTCACAGATCGAGCCTTCGTCAGCAAATCTGGTTTCACTGTATTTTTCACACATTTACTGATCTCTTGTGAACCTTCACCTTTCCATGGGATCCAAATTAGTATGCTTAGATAGGTCTTACTATCAGGATATTTCTGTACCAAGTTTGGGTTTAAAGTTGAAAATAGCATTAGAGAAAAAACATTTTTTGTCCAAATATGGTTTTTCAAACCTATTTTGAGATCATACCATGACCCTTGACCTTTGTGAGGTCAACTAAATTAGTATGCATATGCTCTTATTATCAGCTAACTTTGAGCAAAATTTGATTGAGAAACTTTACAAAAACGTTGATTAAACACCACAATTCTATCAAAAAATGTATTTTTTTTTAAAATACATTTTTTCGAAAAATACTTACCGATGGTATTACTGATAGGAAGACATACTTAGCCTGACAATTTTAGTCTTAAAAATTGTTGTTTGTTGCTACACAACCAGGGACGTAACTCTAGCAAGCAGCTACCCAAATCCCCCGAGTGGCCTCCCCATCCTCCGGATAGCCTCCCTTCTCAATCTCGCGAGAGTCCGTTTCCGCTATTACCAGTTATATCTTAGCAGACAGACGGCAAGCGGGGAAGGTGGGAGGGAAATTTGAGTCATACCATCGGTAAGTATTTTTCAAAAAAAATTATTTTAAAGAAAAATAAATTTGTTTCATCAAAAACGTTACCGATGGTATTACTGATAGGAAGAATTGGCATTTTACATACATCTACCAACCTCTTGGGACCCTTGACCTTTCTGAGGGGTCATCCAAATTAGTATGCATAGATAGGTCTTACCATCAGGTATCTTTGTACCAAGTTTGGGTTTGAAGGTGTGATTAGTGTTGTCAAAATATGGCTATATTTCACCCACTTACTGATCTCTTGTGACCATTGACCTTTCTGAGGGATCAACCAAATTAGTATGCACAGAAAGGTCTTACCATTAGGTATCTTTGTACCAGCTTTGGGTTTGAAGTTGTGAATACTATTTGCCCAAAAATCAATATGGCTATTTTTTTACCTATTTCCTTATCCCTTGTGACCTTGACCTTTGAGAGGTCATTCAAATTGGTATATTTAAAATGTATTTTTCTTTAAAATAAATTTTTTTCGAAAAATACTTACCGATGGTATTACTGATAGGAAGACATACTTAGCCTGTCAATTTCAGCCTCCAAAATTGTTGTGGGTTGCTACACAACCAGGGACGTAACTCTAGTAAGCAGTTACCTAATCCCCCGAGTGGCCTCCAACTCCTCCGAGTAGCCTCCCTTCCTAATCTCGCGAGAGTCCGTTATTGCCAGTTCAACCTTAGCTGACTGGCGGCAAGCGGGGAAGGTGGGAGGGAAGTTTGAGTAATACAATCGGTAATATTTTTCGAAAAAAATTTATTTTAAAGAAAAATACATTTATTTCTTCAAAAACATTACCGATGGTATTACTGATAGGAAGAATTGCGAAGAGGAGGAGGGTGCCACCCAACATTTAACCCCCCCATGTAACTGCTTAGCTAGGTCCCCTGCTGGTGCACACTCCCGACAATTTCAGCTAAATGTTACCTATGGCGCCTCCAGCGCTGGGAGGGAGCGTTGCGCTGCAGCAATGTCCCCCACCAGAGCCAGGTTGTGTCGCTGGCTGGAGAGGTCGCACAAGTAAAAACGGGTGAAAGTAGTTTCGGCCCGCCAGCCCACAGCCGCCACAATGTCCTTCACGGCGCAGTTGCAGTCGAATGCGACGCTCGTGGAGACAGCCCGGATCTCGTGCGCCCGAATCCGCAAACTCTTCGCTCCTTCAGTCGAGAGGTCGTTGTAAGCGGAATGGATGACTCCGCGTGGCCAAGCGGAGATCATCTGGGCGGAGATATCGTGCCGGCCCAGAACCAAGGGCAGGAAAAGGCGTGAACGACCCCGCCGTAAGGGCTTTGACCGGCGAGGTAGATTTTTAATGCCCTGACTGGGTCCTGCTGTCTGACATCCCGGGGCGTGTCAGGACGGGGGCTGGATTTTAGCCAAAAAGGAAGGACTAGGGAATAGTTGTACCGAGCCGTCGGCCCGGAGCTGCAGGCAAGACGGGAGAAACGGAGAGAGTGTGGAGCTCATTTACTCGAGAGGCAGTGGCTAGAGCCAGCAAGAAGCACGTCTTCCTTGTCAAGGGTAGCAGTTCAAAATGAGCAGTGTTGAGCCAGGTTAACACCCATGCAAGGTCTCATCGTGGGAGCAGGGAGTGGGTCACTTGTCGCCGAAGGTCAAAATAAGCCATGTGGTCATCGAGGTCATTGAGGTCCTTGCAAGATCCGGGATCTGGTCGACCCAAATGGCGGTAAGTGTCAGCCACCATAGAAAGATATCCCCGAATGGTGATGGGTGCCAGGTTCTGATCCTTGAAAAGCCACAGGAAGAACTCGGCAAGCTGGGGCATAGTCAAAGCTGTGGGGGAGAGGTGTCGAATCCCGCACCAAGACTGCAAAACCCGCCATTTTCCCTCATAGACTTTCCTGGTGGAAGGCCGTCGGGCTGAAGCAATAGCCTCCACCGCTGCATCCAAGAAACCTCGAGCGGTGAGGGCACGCCGCACAATTGCCAAACGTGTAAGAGGAGGCTCTCCGGGCAAGGGTAAAAATGATCCTGCTGTGGCTGTTTCAGCATCGTGCGCGACGTGGGAAGCCGCAGAGGGGGATCTGTGGCCAGACTCAGGAGATCTGTGATCCAGCTCATGTTCCAAGAGAACGGGGCTACCAGGAACAGTACTGCGTGGCAGCCTCTGAGCTTGAGGAGAATCTTGGGTATCAGCACAGAGGAAGGGTATGCGTAAGCCAGGAGACCCTCCCAGGAAATGGAGACAGCGTCCACTGCCCACGTGAGGGGGTCTGGAACAGGAGAGACGAAGAGGGGAAGTTGTGTGTTCCACCTCGTCGCAAACAGGTCGATCATGGGCATCGCCCAGTGCAGGCAAATCATCCGAAAATGGTTGGGGCGCAGAGCCCACTCGGTATGGAGGAGCTGGCCCTGACATGACAGGAAATCTGCCAGCACATTCAGCCATCCCGGAATGTGACGCGCCCGTAGCAAGCTGCCCCAATCTCAGCACCACACGAGAAGCTGGAACAGAAGGATGCAAAGTGAGGGAGAATGCGTCCCACCCTGCTTCTGAATATAGGAGACGGCCGTCGTGTTGTCAGAGAGAACCAAGACTTCCTGGTGTGACACGCGTGCCTCCCAGGCGATAAGGGCGAGCCAAACTGCCTTCAACTCCAACCAGCTGATGTGCTTGCCCACTAAATCCGGCGGCCAAAGGCCCGCTGTCTTGCTGAAGTCCGGGAGCATTGATTGATTGATTGTACATTGCTTAACGTCCCGCCAGCAACAAGGCTTTCTCAGGACGTGCCTGCACTGCTTGTGAAAAAAAAAAAAACTAAACAGAAAATTGAATGTATGTCGCCAGCCGGTCAAATACGTTAAACAAACCCACAACATGGGGCCCAAACAAAGCTAAGACCATTTAGCAACACACATCCAACATCAAGAGCTACAGGCAGTGCAGACAGTAGGGAGAGTTTTGAAAAGGCAAATACAGGTGAATGGACAAAGGGTAGACAGAAACACATGCCCCAGAAGAGAGAGAAAAACCCACCCTGTGGGGCTGACCAGGGTGACCCTGGGAACTAAAAAATACCTAACCCCACCCAAGTCCCCCAGGGCAGACCCGGGTGGGGTAAGTCCGGGAGCAGGTGAGCGCCCCAACCAGAGAGACTGGCATCCGTGCAGATCGACAGGTAGGGTAGCGGAGACACGAGGGGAACACCCGACGCTAACTAAGTGGGATCGGTCCACTGAAGATGTGGTCGAACCATTAGTTAGTTATTTGGGTTTAAAGCTGAGCAGGCAACTAAGGCCATCTCACGGCGGGACAGGTAAAAATCTGGTCAGCCAGACTAAAAGAATGTCCGGGGGCACATCCCGGAACAAAACCTTCAAGGAGTCTGCTGTGAAATGTTTATACCTTTTGTCGATTAGATCAGCACAAGACAACAAAAAGTGTTGAATAGAGTACTGCTCGTCCCAGGCATAACACCATGGACGCTCCTCCTGTTTTAGTAAATAAGAGTGCGTAACATATGTGTGCCCGATGTGGAGCCGAGCAAGGACAGTCTCCTCACAGCAGCTGCCGCAGCGATAAGGTAGACCGTCGGACAACTTAGGAAGGGCTTCATGCAGCTTGCTAGTTTCCTCTTTGTCCCACTCAGACTGCCACTCACGGGCTATGTACGCACTAACCACGTGTCTAAAATCACTATAAACAGTCTGTGTGTCAGGGACAGGGTCATTGCGGGCATCGTTGGCAGCAGAATCTGCGATCCTGTTGCCTTCGATGCCCACATGCCCTGGCACCCAAATAAAAATGTCATAATATTCCTTCATCAAGTCTGCATAGAGCTCTCTGATCTGCACCAGCAGTGGGTGGTCATTTCCCGTGCCCTGAAGGGCCTGCAGGGCAGAAAGAGAGTCAGACAGAATCAGGAAGTTCCTTTCTCTAGATCGATAAGCATGCCTGAGTGCCAGCAGAACCGCCTGCAGTTCTGCACTAAATACAGATGAATGGTCTGGGAGAGGGTGCTTAAATGGGCGTCTAGGATGGCGAGAGGACACTGCGGCCGCAGCCACTCTCCCATCCTCAGACTTTGACCCATCCGTATAGATAAGACAATAGCCAGGAAAAATTGAAAGCAGTTCATTGAGGCTCTGTTGGTATATGGCTGGTGGAGTAGTCTTCTTGTGGGCAGACAAGTCCAGCAAGATGTCAGGAACTGGTAAGAGCCAGGGTGGAGTGATGTGTTGCAGGGATTCCAAAACTCTGTCCAGGTCCAATCCGACCACCTGCAGATGAGGTTGGACGCGGAAAGAAAGTGGACGGACAGCTCCCGGATGGGTATCGTAAATCTCTGCAAACGATGGTTTAAAACACAATCATAGGCAGGATTGTCTGGATGGACCTTCAGTTTCAGAACGTAGCAGAGCATGAGGCGGATGCGGCGGAGCTTGTGAGAAGGCTCCCCTGCCTCGGCATACAGACAAGGAACTGGAGACGTCCTGAAGGCCCCAAGACATATCCGCAGACCCTGATGGTGAATTGTGTTCAGACGCTGTAGCACAGACTTGGAAGCTGAGCCATACACCACAGAGCCATAATCCAGTTTGGACCGAACAAGGGCCCGGTACATTCAAAGTAAGACAGTACTGTCCGCACCCCAGTCAGTACACGACCAACGACACGAAGAATGTCGAGAGCCTTCTGACAAGAGGTTCTGAGGTAATTAATATGGTTGCGGAAGGTAAGTCTTTTGTCAAAGATGACCCCCAGAAACTTTGCCTCCTCGGCCACCTTAATTGGTACTCCAGCAATGCTCAGACTAGGTTCTGGAAAAAATTTCGTCTGGTTAGTAAAATGCACACAGACAGTCTTGGAGGGCGAGAACTTGAATCCATTGAGAGACACCCACCGCTGGATGCGATCAACGCACAGCTGCAAGCGCCTCTCAAACAAAGTGCATTCAGAATCATCCTTGACGGCCTTTACAATGTTATTAATTTTAATACCAAATAAAACAGGAGATAGAATGCTGCCCTACGGGACACCCATCTCCTGTTCAATGGAGTCGGAGAGGGTGGAGCCCACACGGACATAGAACGACCGGTTAGTCAAACAATTGTGAATAAAAACGGGCAGGTGCCCTTTAAAACCCATGTCCAACAAGTCAGACATTATGCCATACTTCCAGGTAGTGTCATATGCCTTCTCAAGATCGAAGAAAATTGCATAGACACGCTGCTTGTTGACAAAAGCATCTCAAATAAATGATTCAAAGCGGACTAAATGGTCAGTTGTACTACAGAAGCGCCGGAAACCACAATGGAGGTCAAGATGCCACACCAGGCGAGAGTTGACCAGGTGCTCCATAGTTTTACATAAACATGATGTCAAAGCGATAGGCCGTTAGTTGCCCGGATTGGAAGGATCCTTACCCGGCTTGGGGATCGGTAAAACCACAGCCTGGTGCCAAGACGGCGGAAAATGACCAGTTCTCCAGATATGGTTAAAGGCCATGAGAAGTAGAAGGAGTGACCTCTCAGGCAGATGCGTTAGGAATTGATAGTGGATGGTATCTAGGCCAGCAGCAGTCATTACATTTGTGCAAGGCTTGCTGCAATTCTGATAATGTAAAAGGGGCATTATAGTCTTCTGAGTTATCGGACTTAAAGTCACAAATACGAGAGTCTCGCTTCTCCTTCTCTCTCTGGAAGAAGGGTGAATAATGCTCTGTTGAAGAATTATGGGCAATGGTGGAGGCAAGCAAATTGGCCACAGCTTTTTTATCTGTGACCAAGCTGGCACCATCTCTAAGATGGCCTTCAGAAGACGAGCCACCCCTGCCCCTAATTCTTCAAACAGCCTTCCAGACTTTCTGATGGAGTCCGAGAAGTTAAAGATGAGACGAAGCGTCTCCAGGAAGCACGACGTTCACGTTTAAAAAAGTAACGGGCTTTCGCCCTCTTTCTTTTAAAGGTTAAAATATTCACTTGCGATGGATTATGGAAAGCATGTCGCTGAGCATATTTGCACGTTTTTTGGGCCTTGCGGCACTCCTCATTGAACCATGGTACTCTCGGCTTCCGAGGGACTGATGCGGAAGTTTTAGGGATGGTTTCACCCGCTACGTCCAACAAAATAGTAGTAAAGGAAGAAACAGGTTCTTCAGCCGACATGACCACCTCCTCCATAATACGAGACTGACAGAGGGAGGCGAACAGAGGCCAGTTAGCTTTCTTGAGATTCCAGCACCCCACCGGTGGATCCTCCCCACAGCTGACTGATGACAGGACTACTGGGAAGTGGTCACTACCACACAGGTCGTCATGAACCTTCTTCCAGTCAAAGTCCAGCATGAGGGAAGGATCACACACAGTGAGGTCTAGAACAGAACTAGATGCTGAACCTGGGAAAGAGTAGGTAGGTGAGCCATCATTAAAAACACATAGGTTAAGTTGAGAAAATACATCTTCTAACATCTGACCTCTGCCATCATAGTGGTCACTACCCCAAAGGTGAGCATGACCGTTAAATCTCCCATGAAAATAAAGGGAGGTGGCAGCTGATCTACTAAGTTAAAAATATCATTACTACAGACCCACAGGGATGGTGGCAGGTAAATACTGCATATGGTTATGGTCTTCTTTAAGGTAACCCGAGCTGCGACAGCCTGAAGACAGGTGTCAACATGAATGGGGCTACATAAAAACTGGTTGCTAATGAGAAGAGCCACTCCACCCGAGCGTCTCTCCGAATCAGAACCTTTATGGATAGCATTAAAACCATTAAAGGAGACAGGGTCAGAAGTCTTCAGGTAAGTCTCCTGAAGAGATATTACTGAGGGGTTATAGGACTTGACTAGAAGGCGTAATTCTTCAAAGTTGGTGTGAAAACCACGACAATTCCACTGAAGCAGAGAGTACATGATTAGGTTTTATGTGGAGGAGAAGAGTTCTTTCCCCCCTTTTCCAGTGCTTTGGAAGGAGTCGAAGAAACAGAGGGGGGTCGACTCTCGGGCCTCCTCTGGTTCCTCGGAGATGAGGAGGGAGGAGCTGCCGCAGCACCAGCTTCGACAACTTCCACCCCCTCCATTTGCTCCTCCAATGCAGCATATTTATTTTGAAGGGGGACATCAGTGTCCCCTTTCTGGGCCTGTACGCACAGCAGTCCCGTAACTTTCTTAGACTTCTGGGCCGGGGCAGCGTTCCTGCCGACAGAGTTGGCGGCCTTAGAAGGCTGACCAGAGCCAGAAGCCTTTGTAGTAAGATTGGCAGGCTTGGGTGGGGGCTGAGGCTTAGGAGCAGCAGAAGGCGGTGCCACCGGACTGGTATCGTCCGCCCTCTGCGTTCCCTGGCTCCTCGTCACCACCGGAGGAGGGTTACTCTCTAGGGGCGAGAGGATCCGAGGCTCCGCCCCCAACCAAGAAGTTGGGGTTTGACAAGAGAAGTCTTTGGTGGGGTGCTTGCCTGCCACCGCAGCACTAAAAGTATACACAAAGGTGTTATTTGAGTTTGGCGCAGCCTCAGCTGCAGCAGGGCCATCAACCAGTGTTTTGGCGTCCACAAAGGACAGCCCCTTCTCCACACGCACCTGCTGAATCTTGCACTCAGATATCCAACGAGGGCACTTCTTGTCCGAAGCCATATGCGCCCCCTGGCAATTCACACACAGGGGGATGGCTGTGCAGGACTCAACAGAGTGTCCGGGCTTAGTGCAGCGGGCGCATAGAGCCTCTGCCTGGCGGCATGTCTTCTGCCCATGGCCATACTTTTGGCATTAAAGCACCGGAGGGGGAGAGGGACGTACTTTTTCACTTTTAGGGAGTAGTAACCTCCCCAGATGGTAGTAGGAGCAGTGGGGGTGCCAAACGTCAGGATGATGGTAGGGATCTCCCTACCACCTTGTTTGGAAACAAAGCGCCTGACGTAGGTCACCCCCTGTGACTTAAGGTTCCGTACAAGTTCATCTTCAGACAGTTCTGCCAATGCTTGATCTTTAATCACTCCTCTAGAAGAATTCATCGTTTTGTGGGGAGTGACCTCCACTGGAGTGTCTCCGATAGAGGAGAGCCTCAGTAGCCCATTGGAGTGTGCCCAGGTACGGCACTCTACCAGCAAGTCACCAGACCCGAGGCGCTGGGCATCAGGGTCTCCCCTACCAGGAAAGGGAGCAGATTGGAAACAGGCTTCTCTTTAACTTTGCTGTGGATAATGAGAAAGCGAGGCCAGACGGCCGACGCCTGAGGCGTCGCTTCCTCACAATCGGAGTCGCTATCATTCTCATGGTCAATGTCAGTGGCTATGTGCCGCTTTGGTGCCAGTTTGTTTGTTTTTTTGGTATGTTCCATATTATAGTATGATAGATATTCATCCCCCGGGGGTCCCCGCCCACTACCGAGCCCAACAAGGGAAAGTGGATTCATTGGCGGGTCTCCAGCCGACGCACGATGGAGACTGCCCGAAAGATATACTCAGGGGGTTATGCCCGATTGAACCGTCTGAGCCACCGCCTTCTATCACACGGTTGAATGCAGGGGAATACTGGCGTAGAGCACCTAATCAGCAGCAGAGGCTATAGCATGGTGCTCCGTATATCAGCCTGCATGTCAACAATGGGATAGGGCTCAACGTGACAAGAGCCGACTGACTAGGCCGATACGACTAGCCTCCCGTTTAGGCAGAAGTCAAGGCCAAAGTGGAGTGTTTCAGCCACCAGGATCCTCTTCTCCCCCGACACGGGTCTCCAAGCACGGCAAACACTTGGGATCCAAAGGACCAAAAGCTCATGCGTATTTTTAAGGACCAATCCAACATGGTAGGACCTGGGTTAGCACAACTCCTTAAAAACCGGACCAGTGAAAAAGACTGACCAACATATCTGCTGACATCAAGTCCTAATCCTGAACAAAGATGGCAACCCTCTGCTAGCCCACTCAGTCAGGGACTGAGGGGACTACCCACCCACGCCACGTGGAGGCCGGTGCCCAGTGGGCCAAACCATTAGAGACACAGGCACGAGGACGTCCAAATCCCCAGAAGATGGCCTCCAAAGGAGTTAGTTAGTTATTTGGGTTTAATGCCGAGCAGGCGACTAAGGCCATCTCACGGCGGGATGGGTAAAAATCTGGTCAGCCAGACTAAAAGCAAGGTCTTAAGACAAGATGTAAATATAGATTAAAAATCTCAGGCTAAAATGTCGCACGTCTTTAAAAGAAATGTCTACAGACTCTCAAAAAGGGCAAATAAAAAAGATTCACATAGTCTATGAATGCTCAAATCTTGTTAAAAATATTGCATGCTTGCAAGAAATTGAAGATTTTGTCCGGGGGAACATCCCGGAACAAAACCTTCAAGGAGTCTGCTGTAAAGTGTTTATATCTGGTGTCAATTAGGTCAGTACAATACAGCAAAAAGTGTCGAACAGAAAACTGCTCATCACAGGCAAAACACCATGGACGCTCATCCTGTTTAAGTAAGTAAGAGTGCGTAACATACGTGTGCCCGATGTGGAGCCGAGCAAGGAGGAGATGGAGTTGAATCGGCCGTGAGTAGAGCTGGCCAAGTGGCAGCAAGTCCGCTGTGGTGCTCATGAGTCCCAACAACTGTAACCACATCTGCGCCGGAGCCTCGGTTGCATGATACATCTGCCGGGCCAAAGCAGCTAACTTGTCGATCTGAGACTGGGGAAGGTGCACCAAGTTCAAGTCGGTCTGAAACTCCATCCCAATGTGGAGAAAACGGCGGGACGGCGATAGGTCCGACTTGCCGAAGTTGATCAGAAAACCTCGCTGGTGAAGAAGGGAGAGCAGGGCGTCCATGTCGGTGGACAAGCAGGTCTCGACCGGATTCCGGAGGAGAAGATCGTCGAGGTAGTGGGAGCTCGGACCGAGAGACAACCGCCGAGCGCGGGCGATCATCACATCCATAATCTCTCTCTCTCTCCTTCTCTCTCTCTTCCCTTTCCTCCTCCCCTTCCCCCGCCCCTTTTGTCTTTCTCTCCCCCCACACCCGGTTTTTTTTTTTGAGTTACCCTTGAAGATGGTTTCACAACTACCTACTCTCCTCTTATACCAATATTCTCTTACTGATTTTGATTATTTGCTTTGTTTCATTGATATTCCTTGTTGTGTACCATGCTAAATGCTGGGGTTTTTTTCCTGGGGTTCTCCCGTTTTCCCCCGAGGTAGTCCTCAACTTGATGGCGATATAAAGTTTGCCTTCGGGTTGGCGTTTAGCAGGCTTTGTGTATTAGACACACAGCCTACTTCGTGCCCAAGGGTACTCCCCGTTCGTTCTCTCTCTCTTTCCCCCCCCTCTCTCTCTCTCTTTCTCTCTCCCCCCCCCCCCCCCCCCTCCTCTCTCTCTCTCTCTCTCGCGGTCTCTCTCTTCTCTCTCTCTCTCCCCGGCCTCACACACGCGCATTTACTTTTGGCCGGCTCGCTCCTGCGCGCGCTTACACACACTCTTGTCTCTCGTGTTTAGTTTCTCTCGGAATCTTTCTCTTACGATTTTTTTTCTTTGACGTCATTTTTACTTTTGTTCTTCCTTTTCTTTTTCTTTTTATTTTTATGTCACCTTCAGTTGCCACATACCTTCTGCATATGAAGATAAGTAGTGGCTAATGTCTCTGTTTGTTTGTCTATTTTGACAAAGCGTATTTACCCGAAATATTAATAAATTGTGTTGTACCGTTTTTTCTAAGCGTGTTTCTTTCTCCGTTGGGTACTTCTTTGCATAATCCTGGTGAAGACCCAAGGACTGAGGTTGAGACCGAAGGGCATGGCCCGGAACTGATACACCACCCCTCGGAAGGTGAAGCATAAGTAACGGCGAGCCGAATGGTGCATAGGAACATGAAGATAGGCATCGGCAAGATCCAGTTATTTGGGTTTAACGCCGAGCAGGCAACTAAGGCCATCTCACGGCGGGATGGGTAAAAATCTGGTCAGCCAGACTAAAAGTAAGGTCTTAAGACAAGATGTAAATATAGATTAAAAATCTCAGGCTAAAATGTCGCACATGTCTTTAAAAGAAATGTCTACAGACTCTCAAAAAGGGAAATTAAAAAATTCACACAGTCTATGAATGCTCAGATCTTGTTAAAAATATTGCATTCTCTCAAAAAATTGAAGATTTTGTCTGGGGGAACATCCCGGAACAAAACCTTCAAGGAGTCTGCTGTGAAGTGTTTGTATCTGGTGTCAATTAGGTCAGCACAATACAGCAAAAAGTGCCGAACAGAAAACTGCTCATCACAGGCAAAACACCATGGACGCTCATCCTGTTTAAGTAAGTAAGAGTGCATCACATACGTGTGCCCGATGTGGAGCCGAGCAAGGACAGTCTCCTCACGGCGGCTGCCGCAGCAGAAAGGTAGACTGTCAGACAACTTAGGAAGAGCTTCATGAAGCTTGTTCCCTTCCTCTTTGTCCCACTCAGACTGCCACTCACGGGCTATGTACGCACTAATCACAGGTTTAAAATCACTATAGACAGTCTGTGTGTCAGGGACAGGATCACTGCGGGCACTGTTGGCAGCAGAATCTGCGATTCTGTTACCTTCGATGCCCACATGGCCTGGGACCCAAATAAAAATGATGTCATAATATTCCTTCATCAAGTCTGCGTAGAGCTCTCTAATCTGCACCAGCAGTGGATGGTCTGTTCCCACGCCCTGAAGGGCCTGCAGGGCAGAAAGAGAGTCAGACAGAATCAGGAAGTTCCTTTCCACGAGACTGATAGGCATGCCTGAGTGCCAGCAGAATTGCCTGCAGTTCTGCACTAAATACAGAGGAATGGTCAGGGAGACGGAGCTTAAATGGGCGTTTAGGATGGCGAGAGGACACTGCAGCCACAGCCACCCTCCCATCCTCAGACTTGGACCCATCCGTATAAAGACGACAATAGCCAGGAAAAATTGAAAGGAGTTCATTGAGGCTCTGTTGGTATATGGCTGGTGGAGTACAATCCTTCTTGTGGGCGGTCAAGTCCAGCGAGATGTCAGGAACTGGTAGTAGCCAGGGTGGAGTGACGTCAGGAACTGGTAGTAGCCAGGGTGGAGTGACGTGTTGCAGAGATTCCGAAACTTTGTCCAGGTCCACTCCGGCCGCCTGCAGATGAGGTCAGACACGGAAGGAAAGTGGACGGACAGCTCCCAGATGGGCATCGTAAATCTCTGCAAACGACGGGTTAAAAACACAATCATAGGCAGGATTGTCTGGATGGGCCTTCAGCTTCAGAACGTAGCTGAGCATGAGGCGGATGCGGCGGAGCCTGAGAGAAGGCGCCCCTGCCTCTGCATACAGACTAGGAACTGGAGATGTCCTGAAGGCCCCCAGACATATGCGCAGACCTTGATGGTGAATTGTGTTCAGACGCTGTAGAACAGACTTGGAAGCCGAGCCATATACCACAGAGCCGTAATCCAGTTTGGACCGAACAAGGGCCCGGTACAGTCGAAGTAAGACAATGCGGTCTGCACCCCAGTCAGTACGACCAACGACACGAAGAATGTCGAGGGCCTTCCGACAAGAGGTTCTAAGGTAGTTAACATGGTTGCAGACGGTCAATCTTTTGTCAAAGATGATCCCCAAAAACTTTGCCTCTTCGGCCACCTTAATTGGCACTCCAGCAATGCTCAGGCTAGGTTCTGGAAAACATTTCGTCTGGTTAGTAAAATGCACACAGACTGTCTTGGAGGGCGAGAACCTGAATCCATTGAGAGACACCCACCCCTGGATGCGATCAACGCACAGCTGCAAGCGCCTCTCAAGGGATGCAAGTCCTCAACCTCGTGCACACAAAGCAAAGTCGTCCACAAACAAAGAGCATTCAGAATCATCCTTGACGGCCTTTACAATGTTATTTATTTTAATGCTAAATAAAACAGGAGATAGAATACTGCCCTGCAGGACACCCATCTCCTGTTCAAAGGAGTCGGAGAGGGTGGAGCCCACACGGACATGGAATGACCTGTTGGACAAAAAATTGTGAATAAAAACGGGCAGATGCCCTTTAAAACCCATGTCCAACAAATCAGACATTATACCATGCTTCCAGGTAGTGTCATATGCCTTTTCAAAGAAAATTGCATAGACATGCTGCTTGTTGACAAAAGCATCTCGGATAAAAGACTCAAAGCAGACTAGATGGTCAGTTGTACTACGGAAGCGCCGGAAACCGCACTGGAGGTCTGTGATGAGACCCTGTGACTCAAGATGCCACACCAGTCGGGCGTTGACCAAGCGTTCCATAGTTTTACATAAACATGATGTCAAAGCTATTGGCCGGTAGTTGCCCGGGTCGGAAGGATCCTTACCCGGCTTGGGAATTGGCACAACTACAGCCTGGCGCAAAGATGGTGGAAAAATGCATTTTTCTTTAAAAGGTATTTTTTCGAAAAATACTTACCGATGACATGACCTTATGGGAGTGTCTACTACTTACTCAATTCTAGCCTAAGAACTCATTGTGTTAACACACAACCCGGGAGGCACTCGGGGAACCCCGAGGGGGCCAAGAGTTGTCTCCCGATACTCCCCATCCGGAACCGAGTACCCATAATTCCTCAGTCAGGATACTTAGCTTACCAGCGGCAAGCGGGGCCGGTGGGAGGGTCGTCCGAGTCATGTCATCGGTAAGTATTTTTCGAAAAAATACCTTTTAAAGAAAAATGCATTTATTTCATCAAAAACATTACCGATGACATGACCTTATGGGAGAATCACGAAGAGGAGGAGGGTGCCGCGCACTAGCACACCTTGGGGCCCCAAGGGCCGTCCTCCCCAACGCAAATTCCCGACGACCCTGGGGAGGTGTAACCTACGGCGCTGAAGCGCCAGGAGGAAGAGGAGCCCCGGAGCAGCTCCCCCACCAGAGCGAGTAGCCTCGCTGGGCTGGGAAACTCTGTGGGCGAGAGAACATGCCCGCCAGCCCTACAGCAGCCACGATGTGGAAGACAGCACAGTTCCTGACGACTGTGACGTTCGTGGCCCTGTACGTAGCTGATAGGACGTAATTAGCCTCTAAGCTCGCTGAGGGAGGGATCCTGGAATCGGATCGCATGACTGAGCGGAGTCAGGAAGATCGTCTGACTTGAAGCTTCAGTGCTGCTGTTCCTTATGACGAGGAGAAGCTCGACCCTTGTTACGCTCGCGAGGGAGAGCGAGGGTGGCGGTCCGACTTCGAGCAAAGAGAGGATCCCAAAACGTGTCGTGACGTGGTGTGCGTGTGAGAATGTCTCCGCGAGCCGGACTCTGTGGCGAGGCGGGTTCGCAGCGGCCGAGGAGGATCCAAGGCCTTCCTAGGAGACGAGTGGGGACCGGTTGACCATGGAGGCACGAAGCACGCCTCTCCGAACCGAGCTCTGTAGCGAGATGGGTTCTCTGCCTGGCATAAGGCTTGGTCCAAGCGCGTTCCCTCCTGGGAACCAGTGCCTCGAACTCCCGACTCCGCACACTACCTTGCTGTGTCCAACGTTGAGGGCCTGCGAACAGGTCCGCGAAGCCATCTCGCCAGTGCGCCGGTCCTCCGAAGGCATCCTGGTGCAAACTGCGTGTATCAACTGGATCCATCAGGGAAACAGGTTGGCACAGCCCTCCCACGAGAAGGTGACCGACAAGTCTGCGTCAGATCCAAGCCGTTCACGCTCTTGACCGCGAGGTCCGAAGGCCAGGCTGGAGTAGGAGAAGAACCACGGTAGTAGGAGGCGTAGCAGCGGCAGCCGGGCTTAGAGAGGACCAAAGGAGAGTAGATCCGACGTCTGAGTAGTGGCTGGGCCGTCCAACCGCGAGCACAGCCGCAGCAGTACCACGTGTTCGAACCCCAGTGCACTCCTGGGTGCCCAGGGGGGATGTCGAGTTGGTTAGACCCCAGGGAGACGGAGCTGCGCCATAGTCCCACATCGGAAGCGAAGCTTCTAGAAGCCTCCTCCGGTCTGCTCCCGTAGCAAAGTCCGGGAACTCCCCAAGAACTGGCTCGGTCGAGTTGTCAGCACAGAGGGTCCGTCCGCATCACGCCGACCCACTCGGCGCCAGGAGTCGACGAGCTGGAGAACGAAGGATAGGGTAAGGAGCTCTTCAATCTCACGACACGAAGGGAGGTACGGACGAGAGAGGTCGTCTAGTCCCAAGGAGAGTCCAGAGCGGATCCACCGCCGGAAGGGGAGGCAAACTCCTGTGACCTCCCGAGCACCGGTCCTACCGAGGACAGCCAACAGCCGGCAACTCCATGGGGGTGAAGAAGATCCGCGAACCGAGAGAAGAAGCGCAGGGTAGTTGAAGCGCCTGGCACGAAGTCCGGAAGCCGCTGCCAGCTCCGAGCTGTATCCGAGAGGGCCCCAGGGGAGACAGAAGCCGAAGCGCTCGCAGACCCGTTTACTACCCGTGCGAAGTCAGAGTACTTCCACTAACTAAGTAATTGAAATTCACGCGTAAGGCCACCAGCTAGTGAGTCGTCAGATCTCCAAGGAGTATTAAGTGCACAACTGGGTCGAACCGTGTACTGTAACCTCAAGAGGAGGTAAACGGGTCCGAGCAAGGCGAAGTAACGACAGCATCCTCCCCGAGAACCACCAGAGAGGGTCGGGTGTCCAGAAGAGGAGCAACTGCAGCCAGGCCCACGGCTTTACCAGCCAGTGCTGGCGCCTAGCACTTAGTTCGCTTCCAGCTGCCAGAGAGATAAGGCGCCGCGAGGTAACATTCCACTCTCGCCCGCTCATTCTATTTATATCGCACTTGAAGTTTGCTACTGTGCGGTACACGGCGTGTGACCGGCTCTCTGCCGCTATAACAACTACCTACACATTTGTATTCATAACACATCTCTGCCTACAGTGACTGTTGTGGAAGCAACATCGTTCAAAAGTTGAAATTCTCACCTACACACCGATACCAAATATGACAACATTACGACTTGCACTTGTGTAGCAGGTTATGGTGAAAATAAAGAGAACGGGAATTTGTTGATGTACGATGTCGGTGTTTGTTGTGAAATTGACAAAGTTCCCACAGCCATAACATGAAGACGCTACTTTTCCCAACGAAACACACTTGCATGCATAAGGGTCAGCATGCCTACAGTAAGTATCACTTACCGGATTTTGGATTCATGGTGGGGGACGAAAGCAGGAGGGTGGTTAATGAGGTCACTGACAGGTCGCGTGTTCTGGCATTTCTCGCCCGCAGCCGTCTCGGTACTCCACAGACTGCTATTGCCATCCCGAAATACGATCAGTCCATAACAGGTCACAATATTCAACAGTGTTTTAAAACATACCTTGAGGTTTAACACATTTTCTGACACACTAGACATAAGAACCGAATACCGAGTTTCTGTTCACAGATACACAACTCCGGCGCCGTCTATGCGAGAATTTGTTTCTGTTTGACTACTGTAGGAATGACGGAGTGGAGGACGGGTGACACGAGTGTCATGTGCTCGGTCATGAGCAGTCTGAGTTTTTCCTCCTCTGTCTGCAAGCCATATGTCCTGCTCTTTAGAATGTTAATGGTAGCGTGACTCTCTTCACCTCCCTGCTCACCATGAAGCGCCAAACCAAATCCCCACTTTGTCATAAATTCAACGCAGTGGCATTCCAGGATATGATGTTTCGGAATGATGCTACTGGCTGGAAAAGTACTTCGAAAAAAACGCATGTAGTTTGCAATCTTGTCATTGATGTCTTGCATTGATTCATTCTTGCTCTTCACCGGCATTTTGTGAGAAACATTAGTATGAACTTGTGAGTAAAGGTCGTTCAGAATTCGGAACTTTAAGGATATGTCATGCGCTGCTGCACTAAGTTTAGGATCATCTGTCAGCTTCATGGTATTGCTGATAACACTGTCACCAACATCAGTCAACACATCATACTTCAAGTAACGGTGGCAGTGGTTGCCAACAAACGAACGACCATGGTATGCTTGCATGAATATCTTATTCCTCTTTAGTGCTTCGTCAAGGCCAGAAGTGACAGGCCCGCACAGAAATGGCAACTTTGTCTCTTCTCTCAGAGCTTCTATTTTGTCCTCGAATTCTGCTACCCGCTGCATCTTCTGCTCACGTCGTTCATCAAAATTCTTCGCACTCTCATTGTGTCTCTTGTCGCTCAACACTGCAATACCCTCAGTCAGCTGTTTTCTTTTTTCCAGTTCTTTGATGACTCTTACTTCTGAAATGTACTTTTCAAAAGGTGTGTTTTCATCATGTGCCTCCTTTCCCTCGGCCAGTCTTTCAGCAATGGCTTTATCAAGTTCGTGGCATTCTTACTCAAGGAGGGAATGATGTTTTTTTACTATACCTAACAGAAGATGGAGGTATGGTGGTGCCGTTTGCGAAATCTCAACATCAAAGATTGGTTCATGTACAATATTGTTGTAACCCTTGGCATTCTTTTTGTCTCCTCCTGCACGAATGTATCGCCTGTAATCCCTCTTGATGTTGTTCAGAGTTCGTTGTTTCACTTGTACTCGCTCATGTGGAGCTCTTTGTAGCTGACTTTTTGAAGCTGTGCACCAAAGACAAGGGTGGACCCCTTGTGCTCCTGAGAGACCAAAAAGTTTGAGGAGAAAATCGTAATCGCCAAACAGAAATACACGTATCTGTTTTTCTTTCCATTTCATGGTTTGGAGAACTGACACCTGCTCTTTAAACGGCTGCAAAATTGTTTGAAGATTTTCATGACTGTCTTTACAGTTAGCCATACACACCAAAAACGTATTGTGTTTAGAGTTAGGGTTTTGGAGATTAGCAACTTGAAGCATTGTTTTATAACTGTTACCGCCATGATCTCCTCCTAGTTTTATCCAAATTTCATCTTTTGGTATTTGTTCATGCCATTCAAGAAGATTTGCAGCTTCATACTTGTCAAGCAGTTCAGGAACAAAATGTGTGAGATCTTCTATGTATGCGACAGGCGTTTTCTGGCTTTCCTTCTTGTTTGTGACTTTGTTTTCAAAGGTCAGATTCTTTTGTTCAATGGTCACTCTGCCACAGAGTGCTTCCTTCTGGGCCTGCCTTTCTTTTCTTTCACTTTCAAGGTTGACACCAATACTTCTCATGAAGCGTTTATATGTTCTGTACTTGGACCAGCTTAATCCTAGATTGGTTCTCAGCGCAATACCCTGTTTTCTACAGATATACACGGATCGCCTATGGCCTGCTCTGTCTAATATTGCAGTCATTTTTTCATTTCTTTCTCGTTTTAACTCGTCAGCTATTTGTTCAGTTTCGTCCACCTCTGATCCGCCAGACATATTCGCTCTAGCACGGACTAGCACCTTCGACCTTCTTTGTATTACGGCCGATGATGCCACTGTTGTTGGTTTTCTCGGTTTGGGTATGTGCATAAAATACAAAGGCTGTCCTCCAGTCTTGCAACGAATTGTGGCATCAGCTGATTCATTAAGCATTGTGCGGTTTAGAGCCGTCTGATATTTTTCTTCCTCCTTTGTCAGTGGCGTCTGCAGTTCCTGGATAGGTCGAAGGCTGGGTCGTTTGATATGTGGAGATGTGGCAATATCGACACCCGTTTTTTCAATGGGTGAAATGGCTATTTCATGCGTCCGCTTGGCTGGTGGAGATGGGGTCCACACTCTTTGTAACGGCGACGTTTGAGCATCGACTGTGCATGGCGTTTTACGGGGAGTAGACGTCGGCGGAATAAAACCTTGTATACCACCATCACCTTCATTAGTGCTGTTATCAGTGTCAGTGTTATGAGTGTCACATGCCGCGGATTGAAACGATCGTTTCTTTCCATGCTGGGAACCCCGCTTCACTGGTCGTCCTCCTTTACCTAGCTGCATGAAGTGAACACACGCGACACATTCTTCAACACTCGTATTTGGATCGAACATGGTCCAAATGTGTTGTGATGAGGCAATATCATACGCCGCATTTCGTGTTGTCTCCTCGGACACACGCGTTTCAGTCGAGTCTAACCGTTTCATCCGACAATAGCAACTCCTACACATTGTTTTGGAGTGCATCATGTCTTTGTCTTCCTGGATATTAATTCCATAACACTTGTGGATTAAGTGTTCATAATTGATACAAAGAAATGGCTTTTTATCCGTGTATCTCTTTTGTGATCTCCCGCCACATATTCTGCACAATGCATTTACTCTCATTGTATGGAACACACCTGTGTGTACACAGACTGTACGCGTTTCATCAGACTCCATCATGATCAAAAGTTAAATCAAAAGTACATTTACAAGGTTGACTGTTAGTGTTACACTATTTCCCAAGAAAGAAACGAGGCTATCTCCTCAATAGTATCCGTGTAACTAAGCCCTCTCTTTCCCCAATGCCGGGAGTGTACACCAAGTCGGATGTCTGGAACTTGTCTGTCGACACCTGTCAGTGACCTCATTAATTACCCTCCTGCTTCCGTCCCCCACCATGAACCCAAAATCCATTAAGTGATACGTACTGTAGGCATGCTAACCCTTATGCATGCAAGTGTGTTTCACTGGGAAAAGTAGCGTCTTTGTGTTATGGCTGTGGGAACTTTTGTCAATTTCACAATAAATTCTCGTTCTCGTACGCATCAACAAATTCCCGTTCTCTTTATTTTCACCATGACCTGCTACACAAGTGCAAGTCGTAATGTTGTCATGTTTGGTATCAGTGTGTAGGTGAGAATTTCAACTTTTGAACGATGTTGCTTCCACAACAGTCACTGTAGGCAGAAATGTGTTATGAATACAAATGTGTAGATAGTTGTTATAGCGGCAGAGAGCCGGTCACGCCGTGTACCGCACAGTAGCAAACTTCAAGTGCGATATAAATAGAATGAGCGGGCGAGAGTGGAATGTTACCTCGCGGCAGCCTTATCTCTCTGGCAGCTGGAAGCGAACTAAGTGTCAGCTATGGTAAAGGCGTGGGCCGGAGCACGAAGAAGGGGAAGGGCTGAGTGAGGTGGAGAGGAAAGGGACGAACGGCAGCCGGGCGCGAAGGGATCGACGAGCGAGGCAGGAGAGAATCCGTGGAGCGACGTGAAGAACGGCAACTCCTAAGCACGCCCGCAGCAGAGAGATAGCGGAGTGTAGACCAGAGTGTCGGAAGGTTGACTCCAACGAGGGAGATTCGTAGATGGACGGGCATCCAAAGGTGCAGAGTGGACCCTCCTTGCGTGCAGGAGAGCAAGAGCGGAGATCCGATCCTGAGTGAAGTGGATTCCCAGTCGTGCCGCCTCTTCCTGCCCATACGACAGGGCAAGACTGATATCACAGCCCAGACGATCTCCTCCTGGCTGCGCTGGGTAATACGAACTGCATACATGGATCTCTCCCCACGGGTAGCGCAGAGACTGAAGATCCGCGCACACAAAGTACGCGCCATGGCCACGAGCGTCGCATCGACCGGAACTGCGCTGTCAAGGACATCGTGGCAGCGGTGGGCTGGCGAGCAGAATCCACCTTCGCTCGTTTGTACCTTCAGGATCTGGCGGGACAGCGTGACTCTGCGAACCGGGCTCTGTATCGAGGTGGGTCTCCGCCTGACCGCAGGCTATGTTCAGGTGCGTACCCTCCTGTAACGCCCGCGTCGAGAACCCCTCTCCGCGCAATAACTGGAGCGGTCCGCGTAGCAATCCCTCCACAAGATCGTCAAGGACTCGGGCGGTAAGGAACGGAGACAGGCACCTCCACCCTGCTGGCTGGCCACCAACAGTACCCTGCAACCACTAGCAGCCGGCCCAAGTTCGATCGAAGAGCAGATCCCAAACGTGTCGAGACGTGGTGTGCGTGTGAGATTGTCTCCGCGAGCCGGACTCTGTGGCGAGGCGGGTTCGCAGCGGCCGAGGAGGATCCAAGGCCTTCCTAGGAGACGAGTGGGGATCGGTTGACCATGGACGGCACGAAGCACGTCTCTCCGAACCGAACTCTGTAGCGAGAAGGGTTCTCTGCCTGGCATAAGGCTTGGTCCAAGCGTGTTCCCTCCTGGGAATCAACACCTCGAGCTCCCGACTCCGCACACTACCAAGCTGTGTCCGACGTGTCGATCCCCCGATGCTAGGGCCGTCGGAACTTGAGAGGCTGGAGAACCGGAACAGCTGGTACGTCCTCAGGTCTGGAACAGTCACCGGTGTCGGGCGTTCGCGCCGGAAAACCCAAGTTGGGACCAGCGTGCTCTGTAGGGAGGCCGGTTGTCTGTCAGAAGGCTTTGTCCAAGCGCACTTCCTCCTGCACACTATACTGACGCGTCCGGCATGGTGATCGCACAGTCCACTCGTCGGAACTCGAGCGGTCGGAGTACCGGGGATAGCCGCCGGTATCTCAGCAGGTCTGGAACCAGTCACAGGCGCCGGGCGCTCTCGCCGATAGAAGCTCCAAGGTGAGACCAGCGCCGTCCAGGTCATGTGGCGCAGACGTCACACCAAGGTTCGGAGGCACATGGTAGACAGACCTTGTATGAGTCCGACGGACACTGTAACGTCCGTGCTGTGTGCAGGTCATCTAAAGACCCCTGCAACATACCAAAAAAAAACGAAGGCACGCGGGCGTGGGCCTGAGGGACCCTGTCCTGGTAAGGTGAACTTCCGCAAGACAACGGCCCAACCAGCGAGGAACAACCTGTCAGCAAGCGCGCGGCCTGCAATACATCCCCGCAAGGTAGAGAGTGCAGCCAGTAGGGTCCCGGGTTAATCCCAGGTAAGCACCCCACCTGTGTGACCTACCTTCTGCGAAGAAGTGGAGTCGCGGCTAACCGCACTGTCTGTCCATCCTGCCAAGGCAACTCCCCCAACCACCAAAGTGTGTACCTGTCTTCCCAGCGTATACGTCCTACGCCGGGTACATCCCGGCCCCTACAGGTGTGGAAGACACCCTTGGTCTGGGAGGACCGCCAGGCTAAGTTGAGCCTACAACACATCCTGCACAACAAAATTCAAGCATGTCATGACAAGTATAGGCCTGAAGCAAGCGGCAGGCCCAGAACCTTTGTCGGAGCGGAGCCCCCGCGAAACACCGGAGCTGTACTATAGCGACGGGCCTCCAGGTGCAGCTTTGATCGTTGTCTTAAGTTGCTAGCAGGCAATTAATTACCTTTCAACAGTAACATTTCAACATGTCGTTCATGTTAACTTGTATTCTTATGCATGTTGTTCATGTTAACTGGCAGTCACATGCACAAGTAGGAATTTAACCAAAGAGCATAAACCAGTGCGTCCAGGAGACATAGGGCTGTCTGAGCACTCTGGGTTTTTTGTTTTTTTTTCTTTTCTTTTGGGAGGTTCGGGCCGGGAGAAGGTCACTGGCGCCTGCCATGAGATGCGTTGGCGACGGGCTCACCCGTACCAATCACCGTCCATTTGCAGCCTGTCATTGTAATTTGTGGAATGAGCAAGTGAGTGAATGTGAGTAGCACCTGTGGTGGCAAGAGAATTTATTGCTGCTTATGATCTGCCCCCATGACAGCAACAATAAGTCATCTTGGTGCCGTCAGTGTCCCCTTAACTGACGAATACTCTGCACCTCCCATGTATCTAATACGCCCCCATATATGGTAAACAGGTCTGCAGTATGCATAACAAGACAGGCATGACGTGACCGACTCAGTACCGAAGAAAGCGTCGGCTCTCGCCACATTCACCAACGTAATGCGTCAAAGGATGGCTGGAGCATAACACATTCCCCGAACCCAACCAGGTACAAGAGCATAGGTGAGGAATAAGTGAGTAGGTAATCGCCAGATATAAGGTTAGACTTAGCGTTCACCGATCTTGCACACCATTCCCATTCCAGTAAAGGTTTTAACCGCGAGGAACAAGCTCTGCATCGTTAGACGCCATCTTGGAAAACGAAGCTGACCACCTGCGGATCCGCGCCGTTTAAGAATGACCGTTCCAGACTACGTCTCACTTCTTCCCTCACACGTAAATGCCTTCCGTTAAAAGCGCGGAACTTTCAACAACCACGCTGCTAACCACAGCGAAAAAGGGAGACTTGACCCAGTCAACAACACGGAAGGAGAGGGGGAACGGGCGCGAGACCGGCCAAGTAAAAGTCAAGAATATTGGTGCAACAACAGCGCAAATGAAGACCGCGTTCGTGCCTGCTCAACCAGTGCCCAGCCCGGGAACCAGCCGAGGGCCAACCCAGTCACCTTACCTTTTCCCGGAGCGGGACCGGGGAAGGGGGGGGGGGGGGGGGGGAGAAAATCCAACCAAGGCACGCGCGGCGAAGTCCCAGCGAAGTTCACAGCGTAGCCCAGGAACTTCAGGTAGCCAAGCGGGCCGCTGCCAACGAAGAAGGGACACCAGAGCCACCCGGTACAGGGGGGCCCGACGAAGAAGAAGTCAAGAGAAGAACCAAGTCCGTCGAAGACCGGCGAACCGGTCGAAATCCCCAAAATCCGTAGGCTAGAGCAACACGTCTGAACAGCGTAAGCCTAAGTAGACTGACTGGGGAATTATGGGTACTCGGTTCCGGATGGGGAGTATCGGGAGACAACTCTTGGCCCCCTCGGGGTTCCCCGAGTGCCTCCCGGGTTGTGTGTTAACACAACGAGTTCTTAGGCTAGAATTGAGTAAGTAGTAGACACTCCCATAAGGTCATGTCATCGGTAATGTTTTTGATGAAATAAAAACCGGTTATCCAGATATGGTTAAAGGCCTTGAGAAGTACAAGGAGTGAATCCTCAGGCAGATGTGTTAGGAGCTGATAGTGGATGGTATCTAATCCAGCAGCAGAGTCAGTACATTTCTGCAAGGCTTGCTGCAATTCTGAAAACGTAAAAGGGGCATTATAGTCTTCCGAGTTATCCGACATAAAATCACAAGTACAAGATTCTCGCTTCTCCTTCTCTCTCTGGAAGAAAGGTGAATAATGCTCTGTTGAAGAATTATGGGCAATGGTGGAGGCAAGCAAATTGGCCACAGCCTTTTTATCTGTGACCAAACTGGCACCATCTCCAAGATGGCCGACAGAAGCCGAGCCACCCCTGCCCCTAATTCTTTGAACAGCCTTCCAGACTTTTTGGGATGGAGTCCTAGAAGATAAAGATGAGACAAAGCATCTCCAGGAAGCACAGCGTTTGCGTTTAAAAATGTAACGGGCTTTCGCCCGCTGTCTTTTAAATGTTAAAATATTTGCTTGCGACGGATTACGAAAAGCACGTCGCTGAGCAGATTTGCGCATTGTTTGGGCCTTGCGGCACTCTTCATTGAACCATGGTACTCTCGGCTTCCGAGGCAGTGATGTGGAAGTTCTAGGGATGGTTTCACCTGCTACGTCCAACAAAATAGAGGTAAAACAGAAAACAGGTTCTTCAGCTGACATGACCACCTCCTCTGTAAGACGAGACTGACAGAGGGAGGTGAACAGAGGCCAGTTAGCTTTCTTGAGATTCCAGCGCCCCACCGGCGAATCCTCCTCACAGCTGACCGATGACAGGACTACTGGGAAGTGGTCACTACCACACAGGTCGTCGTGAACCTTCCAGTCAAAGTCCAGCATGAGAGAAGGATCACACACAGTGAGGTCTAGAACAGAACTAGATCCAGAACCTAGCGTGACTGTTAAAATCCCCCATGAGAATAAAGGGAGGGGGCAGTTGATCTACTAAGTTAAAAATATCATTGCTACAGACCCGCAGTGATGGTGGCAGGTAAATACTGCATATGGTTATGGTCTTCTTTAAGGTAACCCGAGCTGCGACAGCCTGAAGACAGGTGTCGATGCTAACGGGGCTACATAAAATTTGGCTACTAATGAGAAGAGCCGCTCCACCCGAGCGCCTCTCCGAATCAGAGCCTTTATGTATAACATTAAAACCATTAAAGGACACAGGGTCAGAAGTCTTCAGGTAAGTCTCCTGAAGAGATATTACTGAGGGGTTATAAAACTTGACTAAAAGACGCAATTCCTCAAAGTTAGCTTGAAAACCACGACAATTCCACTGAAGCAAAGAGTCCATGATTAAGCCTTATCTGGGGGTAAGGAGTTTTTCCCCCCTTTTTCCTTTACCTTGCAAGGAGTTGAAGAAACAGAGGGGGGCCGGCTCCCAGGCCTCCTCTGGTTCTTCGGAGAGGAAGGGGGTGGAGCTGCTGCAGCATCAGCAACAACAACTTTCACTCCCTCCATCCGCTCCTCCAGTGCAGCATATTTGTTTTGAAGGGGGACATCTGTGTTCCCCCTTCTGGGCCCGTGCGCACAGCGGTCCCATAGATTTCTTAGACTTCTGGTCCTGGGCAGCGTTCCTGCCGCTAGAGTTAGCGGCCTTAGAAGGCTGACCAGAGCCAGAAGCCTTTGGAGTTGACTGATTAACAGGTTTGGGTGGGGGCTGAGGCTTAGGGGCAACAGAAGGCGGCACAACCGGACCGGCAGTGTCCGCCTTCTGCGTTCCCTGGCTCCTTGTCACCACCGGAGGAGGGTTACTCTCCAGGGGCGAGATGAGCCGAGGCTCTGCCCCCAACCAAGAAGTTGGGGTCTGACATGAAAAGTCTTTGAAGGGGTGCTTGCCTGCCACCGCTGCACTGAAAGTATACACAGAGGTGTTAGAGGTTGGGGCAGCCGCAGCTGCACCAGGGCCTTCAACCAGTTTTTTGGCGTCCAGAAAGGACAACCCCTTCTCCACACGCACCTGCTGAATCTTGCACTCGGATATCCAACGAGGGCATTTCTTATCCGAAGCCATATGCGCCCCCTGGCAATTCACACACAGGGGGGTGGCTGTGCAGGGCTCAGCAGAATGTCCGGGCCTAGTGCAACGGGCGCATGAAGCCTCTGCCTGACGGCATGTCTTCTGCCCATGGCCATACTTTTGGCACTTAAAGCACCGGAGGGGAAGAGGGACGTACGTTTTCACTCTCAGGGAGTAGTAACCTCCCCAGATGGTAGTAGGAGGGGTGGGGGTGCCAAACGTCAGGATAATGGTAGGGAGACGGATCTCCCCACCACCTCGCTTGGAAGCGAAGCGCCTGACTTCACCCCCTGAGACTTAAGGTTCCTTACAAGTTCATCTTCTGACAGTTCTGCCAAAGCTTGATCTTTGATTACGCCTCTTGACGAATTCATAGTTTTGTGGCGTGTGACTTCCACAGGAGTGTCTCCGATGGAAGAGAGCCCCAGTAGCCCGCTGGAGTGTGCCCGAGTACGGCACTCCACCAGCAAGTCACCAGACCTGAGGCGCTGGGCGTCAGGCCTGCCAACACGGCTCCTGAGGGTCTCCCCCACCAGAAAAGGATGCAGCTTGGTAACTGGTTTCTCCTTCACCTTGCTATGGACAATGAGGAAGCGAGGCCATACGGCCGACGCCTGAGGCGTCACTTCCTCACAGTCTGAATCACTGTCATGTTCAATGTTGGTGGCTACGTGCCGTTTCTGTGCTAGTTTTTTTTTTTGTTGTTTTATCCATATTATATTAGTAGAGATATTCATCCCCCGGGGGTCCCCGCCCGCCACCGAGCCCAACAAGGGAAAGTGCAACTGTCGGCGGGTCTCCAGCCGACGCACAATGGAGACTGCCCGAAAGATATACTCAAGGGGGTAAGCCTGATTGAACCGTTTGAGCCACCGCCTTCTATCACACCGTTGAATGCAGGCGAATACTGGCGTAAAGCACCTAATCAGCAGCAGAGGCTATAGCATGGTGCTCCGTATAGCAACCCGCATGTCAACAGTGGGATAGGGCTCAACGTGACAAGAGCCGTTTGACTAGGCCGGTACGACTAGCCTCCCGTTTAGGCAGAAGTCAAGGCCAAAGTGGAGTGTTTCAGCCACCAGGATCCTCTTCTCCCCCGACACGGGTCTCCAAGCACGGCAAACACTTGGGATCCAAAGGACCAAAAGCTCACGAGTATTTTTAAGGACCAATCCAACATGGTACGACCTGGGTTAGCACAGCTCCTTAAAAACCGGACCAGTGAAAAAGACTGAACAACATATCTGCTGACATCAAGTCCTAATCCTGGACAAAGATGGCACCCGTCTGCTAGCCCACTCAGTCAGTGACTGAGGAGACTACCCACCCACGCCACGTGGAGGCCGGTGCCGAGTGGGCTCGGCAAGATCCAGACTGACAGCGAAATCCATGGGCGGCACGAAGGGCTCGAGTCGTTTCCATATGGAAGGAAGGGGCTGCAAGAAATTTGTTTAAAGCCGAGAGATCGATCACTGGACGCCAACCGCCGTCCGACTTTGACTGTAGAAAGCCGGAGAATCGTGTCGCCGTATGACCTCCGTGGTGGATTTGTGAAGCAAAGAGGCCACCTCACTCTGCAACGCCTCCGCCTTGACGCGATCGCTCGGAACCCGAGTCCAAAGTGGGGAGCGTCGAAGAGGAGGAGGATGTAGAAACGTGAGTTGAAGACCCGCCGAGATGGTAGAAAGGATCCAAGGGTAGTCCGGGAACAGCGACCGCCATGCGTCGCTGTACTGGGATAGCCGCCTGCCGACCGGGGGCCCGAGAGAAATCAGCGGGGGCAGTGTGGGAGGAGAGTCAGCGGGCCCTCCCCTGCCCTGGCCGCCTGTCGCAACCAGGCCAGGCGGAGGCCGGGGCGGCGCGGGAACGGCCAAAATGGGGGTGACGGGAAGGGCAAAGAGGCACACTGGCAACGGGGCAGGAGGTGGGTCTGAAGGACCACAGGGTGTGACCCCCGGCCTTGCGGGCCGCACGAAAGTGAGAAAAGGCTGGGCGAGACGTAGGCCAGATGTCCTTGCGAGTCTCCTTCACGGCCTGCCATGTGGAGCCAAACAGTAAGGGACCGCCGATGGGAGCCTGGTGGAGCTGAGACTTGACTGACGAAGGTAACCTAGAACAAGCATCAAGCACCGCATCCCACCGGATTAAATCACAGTTGATGGCGGTAGCCATCGCGTTGGTAGAAGCATGGTAAGACGCCCGGTTAGCCACAACCGCCAGAGAATGCACCTCGCGCAGTGGAGCGGTAGACTGAGGGTCCTAATTGTCCTCGAGCGCGCGGACAATCGCCTGGGTCGTGTTGCGGATCAGGACAGCAGTCTTGTCAAAACCGCGATGAACCCGGGAAAAGGTGGCGCGGCGACCACCTGCTTGCAAATCTGCCGCGTCATCGAGAGAAGGTAAAGCGCACGAAAACGCGTGCGAGTGGTCCGCGTACTAACGTTGGTGAAAGCGGATGTCGACACCCTCAGGCCACTTGGTATCCGAAAAGAAGAGAGGTTCTTTTGAGTTTCCAACAGGTAACTGCGCCGAGAAGGCGTCCGCCAGATCCCGGAAGCCAGGTGGTTGCGGGAGGGATTTGAAACGCTTAGGCTGAACATCCACCGAGGCCAAAGTCTTCCGCTTCAGAGGAGGGGCAGGCGGAGAAGCCTCCGGAGGAAGAAAATGGAGAATGAGACCCGTGGCCTCTTCAAGTGACCACTGAGTCTTGATACCTGGAGCGAAGTGGGACGAAGACGCCAAACAGCTGTGCTGAGAGTCCGCGGGCATGGGACTCATGGACGGGGAAAGGTGCTCCAAAGCGCCAAAGTCGGAAGTGGAATCCGCAGGATGAAGGCTAAGAACTCCCCCGTCGACAGTCGCCGCCAAGCACCAGGGGGAACAGGGTCTGTGTAGAGGGCTATGGTCGCGCTGTGTCTGAGGGGAAGACCAACGAAGGATGGAAGAGAAGGGCTGGTGCCAAGGGCACCGAGTGCTCCGACGGCCAGCGGAAGAAGAAGAAGAAGAAGAAGAAGAAAAAGAATGGCGGCGCACAAAGAGGGAGCATGCCGGCGGCTCACCTGAAGAAGTGGGTGTCGGCGAGAACCGTGGCGAGAAGGAGAACGGGACCAAAACTGTCCTCGCTCTGGGACGTGATGGCGGCGGCTGCGATGTGGTGGGGAAGGCCGCTTGGCAGGAAGCAGATCTATCCGTCCATGAGAGGAGCGCCGCGAACGACGGAAAGTGGGAGAAGCGCAGGGATCACGGCGGCAGCTGGTGTGTGTAAGACCCCGAAGTGGTATGTCCGGAGGAGGGGGTGTCAGAGGAAAAGCTGTCCGACCCGAGTTTTGAGATGGATGCCTAGCGGACGTACCGTGTGTAATACGTTTGCGCGGTGACCGGCTTCTAGCTAGGGCCAAAGGAGACAGTGGGAGCCCAGAAGCGCCAAGCAACAAGTCGTGATGTGACGACACATGGCGACGCGGTGGCGTAAAAGTGCAAGTAGGCAATGTCACGCCTGGCTGGTCTACAGCTGCGCCAGGGACAGCCGGGGGCAGATGTCTCCTCCCCCGAGGGAGATGGGGGTACCTCCGCGAGAGACCCGTCTCCAAAGATTGGGTGCGCGGGGCTGCTGCGAAATACGCTCGAGAGAGCAGGGGCGTAAAATCTCGCCTGGTACAACACAACCCGTGGCAGAAGGGACAACGTCTGTCACTTTGGCCGGGGTGGAAATTAGCCGCAATGGTCCCGTCTCCGAAGAACGGGAGTATGATAATAGTATGCGAATGGGGTCTGGTGACCGGGAGCGCCGAGAAGAAACACCGACGGCGGAAGAGCTGGGAGTGGCCGGGCAATTTGTAGCCTCGTCGGAATGCATGGAGTGCTTACGACAGTAGAATCGGCAAAGTTCGGACCAGCGGTCCTCTACCCACGTAGCACAAGTCACACATGTGTGGTCCGATGCACAGCCCGAACAAGGCAGACAGCAAGGGTGTAAATCACTAGGCCACTGGAAATTTTTACAGGTGGGGCACATTTTAAGTTGAGTACTGCAACAGGGAACAAAAAGAAAGTAAGCGCGCGTAGCCCAGAGGCTACGTAACCGAGCACACGACCGTTGTAACCGACAGTCAAAGGCGAAGTCGAAACAAACAGCAAAACACTGCAAATCCATGGAAATTGCCCCAGTCCGCCACAATCGTCGGGCGAGCCAATGTCCGAGGCCTTACCTGGCCATGTCAAGACTAACAAAACCAAAAGAGGAACAAGGGAGATGAAGAAAACGTGGAGACTGATGATGAGGAAACCAAAAAAGATGGAAGCTAAGTAAAAAACTGGCAATAACGGACTCTCGAGAGATTAGTTTAGGGAGGCTACCCGGAGGAGAGGGAGGCCACTCAGGGGATTAGGTAACTGCTTACTAGAATTACGTCCCTGGTTGTGTAGCAACACACAACAATTTTGGAGGCTGAAATTGACAGGCTAAGTATGTCTTCCTATCAGTAATACCATCGGTAACGTTTTTGAAGAAATAAAAGGTCTTGCCACAAAGTATCCTTGGTTTAAGTTTGAAGACTGTGGCTTGAATAGTCTCCAAGGAAATGTCAACGTTAACGTTTACCAAGCATGGCGAACGATGATGAGGGCAGACAGACAACCACTGGCCCAGAACATAGACTAACTTTTGCTTTGAACGTGAGTAAAAAAATTCACACTGATTTTTCCCACAGCAAAATAATTCTGTCTGAAAGAGGCATACAACTGTCTTTCTCACACAGAATTACTTTGCTGTTGGACAAAACTGATCCAACACAATTTTCGTCATGCTTGGAGAGGATTGACACGTTTTTAACAGACGGGACTTCTTAAAGAGATTGGACAAGAACTGATGTACCAGTACATTTTTTTAAGATGGGACATGACTAATGTACCGTTTCTCATGTCTGTGCAAGAGTGATGCACATTTTATTTCATCAAGACACAATTTATTTTGTCAAGACTGAAATAAAATCTGCACACATTTCTTTTCTTTTTAAATCAAGAACAGACAAGATTAATGTACTCTTTTCAATCCCATCAACTGTTGCACTTATCACAATTCAGTTTTCTTTATGACAATCACATGGTCAGGTGCTCTTCAGCAGAAATGACATGTACACCACACTAGTGTCCCTCACCTGATTGTTGACCACCACATGAATGGTGCCGTGGGTGGTGTAGGCAGGCAGATCTGAGAGATGCATGGTCTCATACACAATGCCCTGGCCAGCAAAAGCAGCATCACCATGAAGCAGTATACTCATCACCTGTAAATGTGGAAAGAAAGACAGATCATCATCACACTGATTTTGACCATAATTTCTTGCAGAAACAATACACCAGAGATGAGCTAATCAAATCCAATTAATTTTGACTAGACATTGTGAATACTGTTCAGTCGCCTAGCAGGCTGAGGGACAGTCTCTCTGACATTTTCTGTTCTACGTCCGTTTTTCATGGTCTTTTGGATGGATGTTTTGATAAAACAGACTTTTTCGTGATGAATCCCTGGATAAGAAAAACAGAAGATAGTGGTAGAAAACCCTTTAAAATAGAAACAAATAACGACGTTTCGGATCAAAGATCCTTCCTCAGGTGACATGGAAACAAACGTCAGTTTTACTACAGAATCCCTGGATATTTTGGTGTAATTTTTATAGACATTTTCCAGTGGAAGCGAGTGAAGTTGGACTTGCCATTTTTGTGAAGGCCTTGTGGATACTGTCTGTACTGCACTCTACAGTACAGCCATGCTTGCCAGCCGAGTTCTTTCTCAGCCCGATTGTGCTTGGTAGCCTTCCCTCAGCCACTGTGCAGAGGTCTACCAGTACACACATACTGTGGTATGACAGACAGCAACTGCTACTATGGAGGAGTACCATTATCAGTGCCCCTGCACTTGATGTGTGTGCACAACTGAGGTCCTTTGGATTACACAGCCCTCCATCAGTGCAGTCAGGTGTCAACAGACCCAGGATGAAGCGGCCTTACCGAGGAGGATGGCGCAAGCAAGGACGCCCTATCTCAGTTATCATCACCCCTTGTGATGTCCACTCTGCCCCACCCCCCGGGACTACCCATGTCTGCCAGTTCACAGGGACTATATGTTTTCCCAAGTCAACAAGTTCTACATCTACGGACTTGTCACACAACGCCTATCATACCACGTCATCTCCCAGAAGTGTACTGTCCGTGGTTTCAATGCCTGCTATTTTTTCACCAACAGACTATCTCTAAAGCTCAGTATGTCGCCCCACCACCCAGGGTTGTTTCCACCCAGGCATGTGTCTACAGCTTTCAAATCAATGTGTACTCCTACAGACTGCCCCCTACATTTTGATTATGCTCTGCCAGCAGGAGCCGAGCGTCACTGCACTTGAACATCATCCCAAACCTACGCATCTTCACGTAAGGCACGCACGCATTGTGGACGGCCAAGAGACTCAGGTAACTTGATTTATGTCCCTATCAGTACAGATGTCTGTGACTGTTTTTCACCTGTGCAGAAATCAGACCAGAACAAGCTGTCATTAGCCGTTTTGAACACTCAGTCTTGCAGGAATGAAACTAGCAAGATAAGTGATTACATCACTGATCATCAGCTAGACTTCTTGTTGCTGGCTGAAACATGCTAACAAGCAGGGGGTCAAAACACGTGCTGGGGAAAACAGCGGAACCAGCTGGGGGGGGAGAGGGGGGGGGGGGGGGGGTTAGTACACGCGAGGCATTGATTTCGGAGGCCAAAAAACTCAAACAGCAGGAAAGGGGGGGGGGGGGGGAGCGCAGGGGTGGGGGGGGGGGGGGGGGTGGGGGTAGGCGCGAAAAATCACGGTACACAATGTTGGCGGGGCCAAGCTCACATCCAGCGATTCCAGCTTCAGAATGTGCTCTTCTATCCGTTCAAACAAGTCAGGGTTCAACTTAACTTTCACCGATTTTTCATACCACTCCCATCTCCATTTCTTTCTCGCTCCCGTTTCATTAAAAGTTTGGCCGCGAGCAACAATGTGTGCTGCGTCTCCAGACGCCATCTTGGAAAAATGAAGCTTACCTAAAAGTTAACGATAAACGAATCTGACAACTTGTGGACCTGCGCCGTTTAAGAACCACGACCATTTCAGAATTTTTTTCTTTTTTTTTTTTGACACGCGGAATTGCTTTTTTTTTTTTTAAGCGCATTTTTTTAAATTAACACCGATATCCTCAGAAAAGCGGAAGATTTTGACCCCTGAGGAAGAGTTGCTTCCTCCTTGCTCTCGCTACAGCAGCGCGGGTTAGCAAGCTCCATGCCCTTTCCACAGAGCCCGCTTACCTTCAGTTCCGGGCGGATGGCACAGTGCAGCTCCTCACGAACCCGACCTTTCTCGCTAAGAACAGGCTCCCCTCGGTCCGGGCACAGGTGATCACCATCCAGCCACTGCCAGATGCTTTCCAGTCCCAGGAGTCCTGCCAACAGGACCCTGTTCGGGCCTTAAAACCTTTTGGAGAAGTCGCTCCCGCCTTTTTCTGCCCTTATATCGGGGCAGGATGGACATTACTGCGCAGACTATCTCTTCATGGTTGCGGTGGGTCATACGCTCCGCTTACGAGGACCTTTCTCCCGCAGGGGCCAAACGGATGCGAATTCGGGCGCACGAAATCAGAGCTGTCTCGACCAGCCTCACCTTTGACCGCAACTGCGCAGTATGGGACATTGTCGCCACAGTAGGATGGAGAGCTGAAACAACCTTTGCACGTTTCTATCTACGCGACCTCTCGAGCCAGTGGGACAACCTGGCCCTGGTGGGCGACGTCTCGACACTCCCTGCCGGCGCGCCAGGCGCGTTAGGTACGCTTAGCTGAAATTGTGAGGTGTTGATCCCAGCCTTTTACGCTAATGCGTCCGCAGTGGCGGGGTAGTTGGCGGCGCCCTCCTCCTTTTCGTTATTCTTCCATACAGCAATGCCATCGGTAATGTTTTTCGAGGAAACAAATGTATTTTTCTCTAAAATGTATTTTTCAAGAAAATACTTACCGATGGCATTACTCGGAGGGCCCTCCCACCTGCCCCGCTCGCCGCCAGTAAGCTAAGAGCGAAATTGGCGACGCTGCACATGTACCCGTATGAGGAAAGGGAAGTTACTCAGGGACATTGGTACAGCTCACTCAGGTGGTTCCCCGGTGGCGTTGCTATACACAACGATCCCTGGGCTAAAATTGTTAGGCTAAGTGCTCCTTCCATACAGTAATGCCATCGGTAAGTATTTTCTCGAAAAAATACATTTAAAAATTATTTTTATGTGCTGTAAAGTGCTCTGAGCTTGCTGTCTGTGGGGAAGGGCGCTATATAAAAACTCTGTATTATCATTATTATTATTCTTAAAGAAATATGACACTACAGACGAGACAACAAGGAAAGGTATCTTAAAGTTACTCTTTGGATGTATACAACTGAGAAGAACCCAACAAAGAAAAGAACATGCTTAGAAAGTACAGTTACAACTGCCTTTTTCTAAGCATGTTTCTTTCTTCATTCAATCATTGGCTTCTTCTCTGCATTTTACACGCTTGGCAGTCACCTTTTTGGTCTGTATTTTGTATACAACTGGTGGCCTTGAAAGGACCACCAGACAAGTTGGACTGTCCTTGAGCACAGCAGAGTTCTCTCATCTTTTTGCAGACAGCTGAAGACACTCATCTTCCGGTGTCACGAGCCAGTGAACTGTGCTTCTATTCTTCTTTCCATTCTCACCTCTCTACATTGTTACTTCTGTACAAAATCGCTCCCCACAAAACCCCTTCAGCATCAGAAGGATAAATGTGCTCTATAAATGATCATCAAAGGTAGTGCTAGACACCATGAGTAAGATGTCTCTCAAAACCTGTGAGCAAGACCCTGTGCCTTCGTCCCTTCTTTTTGAATGTAAAGATGCAATTGTACCAGTTGTTACAGCTATTGTAAATGAGTCCCTCTTGCACGGCACTGTACCTACCTGTTTCAAAACTGCAATTGTTAAGCCGCTCTTAAAGAAAGCTTCACTTGATCCCAACAGTTTGAACAACTACAGACCCGTATCCAACCTACCTTTTCTTTCAAAGCTTCTGGAAAAGATAGTGCTCACGCAGCTGCTAGACCATATCAAGAATAATGGTCTGTGGCATGTGTTCCAGTCAGCATATAGGTCTGGTCATAGCACGGAGACAGCATTGCTGCGTGTTGTGAATGACCTACTTGGTGCTAGCGATGAAGATCTAATCTCTGTTCTGACTCTGCTCGATCTGAGCGCAGCGTTTGATACCATTGACCATGACATTTTACTTGCCCACCTTCGTGATGTGTTTGGCATTCAAAGCACAGCACTGAAATTTTTCCAATCCTACTTTGTTGGTCGCTTGCAGATGGTTTCAGTGGCAGGATTTGAGTCCCACCCTGTTGAGCTGCTTTGTGGCGTTCCACAGGGGTCGGTCTTGGGGCCTGTTCTCTTTACTTTGTATACACAGCCCCTGTCGCATGTCATTGAGCGTCACTTAGTTTCTTATCATTTATATGCAGATGATACAGAATTGTACAAACACTCCCTTCGTGAACATGTCGATCAAATGGTGCAGTCTTTGGAGGCTTGTATTTGTGATGTTCAGAAGTGGACCACACAGAACAAGCTCCAGCTGAACAGTGACAAAACTGAGTCCCTCCGAATGATGTGCTCCTCTACGTGCAGTGCTGATCTACCTGAGTCAATGATGGTGGGCGAGAGTGCCATCTCCTTTTCTAGCTCGGCCCATAACTTGGGTGTCATTTTTGACAACAGGCTGACAATGAAGGAACAAGTGAAGAAAGTTTGCCAGCTTGCCTTCATTGAACTCAGAAGGATCAGCACTGTTCGACATCTGCTGACTGTTGAAGTTACCAAAACACTTGTTACCTCCCTTGTGCTGTCCCGAATAGACTATTGCAATTCTCTTTTGTCCGGTGTTCCGCAAAATCTTCTTGACCAAATCCAGAGAGTCATGAACTGTGCTGCACGTCTGAATTTTTGTGTACGGAAACGTGAACACATTATGCCTCTACTAGCTAATTTGCACTGGCTGCCAGTTTCATACAGAATTCAGTATAAAGTCTGTGTTATTTGTTTCAACATCATCTCTGGTTCTGCCCCTCCTTACTTGTCTGATCTTGTCCAGCTGTATACACCGTCCCGCTCACTACACTCTGCTTCAGACACTCGTGTTTTCCGTATCCCTAGACGTAATAAGGTCACTCAAGGTCATCGTGCATTTTCGTATTTTGGTCCCATTACATGGAACGCTCTCCCAGCTGATGTGCGTCACTCATCATCTCTTTCCATTTTCAAATCCAAGCTTAAAACACACCTTTTCTCTGTTGCATATACGTAAAGACCATTTTGTCTGCCGGCTCATCATGCGTGTGTGTGTGTGTGTGTGTGAGTGTGTAATGTGAGTTTTTGCCCTTGTAAATTAATGTATATTTTTTGTTGTATGTGCTTGTTTGTGTATTCTGCTTCACTGTTTCATTACTGTGATTGTAAAGCGCCTAGAGCACCTTGGTGATTAGGCGCTATACAAATTACCTTTATTATTATTATTATTATCATCATTGGTAACTCATGCTGTACCTTTTTGCCATCAGTATCACCACGGTAAAACTGCTCAGCCTTGACCTTGCCCTGTACAACAGGATCAACCGCTTCCAGGTGAGAGGGGTTGGCCACCACAGCCAGGCGAATGTGTTTGTTGGTCACCCGGTTCAAACGCTCATGAGACATGCCCAGGTGGTACTTGACATCCCCAGAGCCCTCGTCTGCAGCCTCCAGCTTGGAGTCAAACTGGCAGATGATCTTCTCCAGAGGTTTGCGACACACATTGGCCAGCACATTCAAGCGTCCTCTGAAATGAGAAGCACAAATGCAGGACTTTCATATTCCATCAGTGAACACAATCCATCTGCAAGAGGCACACAGCCTCACCTTTGGTGGGGAAAAGAGACTGGTCAGCAGACTCAAGCAGTATATAGCTTTTAGTTTATCAAAGCCATCCAGTTAGAAGAGGAACAGAACCTCACAAGTCCATGAAGCCTTCAGAACATTGGGCAAATCTGACACCACCCTTAACCCCTTCACTGCCTGTTGACGCACATTATATTTCTGAAATCTTTATTAACCCAGATCATACTGAGGCTAAAAGCTTCAAATCTGTACACTGCCATATGCAAGTTGCATTACAGTACTTACAGATATGGATATAGACCAATGGCTTCAGTTAAAGGGTGGTGCCAGAATAGCTTGGCGCCTAGAGGTGCCAAGCTATTCTGATACTACCCTTGAACTATTTTAGTCAAACTTATTTCACACACTGGTGTATTCGGAATGATAAGGGTTAATTCAACGCCAAACAGCCCCCAGCTGTCCAAAGAACATGGATACAAAATGGTGTCAGCAAGAGGCCTAGATCCTCATGAGCCCCTGCAACTGCAGTTGCAGGGCTCACAAAGATCTAGGCCTGTTGCAGGCAGATCACCTTTCAATATTCTTCCGCAGTTAAGGGGTTAAACAACAAAGGCTGATTCACCTCCTGGGACGACTCCCAAAAGCTGCAAGTTATTATTTGGTGTGAATTATCAGGTGTGGACAAGTTAACCCTTTGGGTGTCAGTCATGCAGGAATCATCGGGACTAAAACCGCTACTGACACCCAAAGCAGGGTTCGTAGCCAAAAGGCATCACAAAATTCACAAAATTTTCACAAACTTTCAAGACCATTTTAAAATATTTCCCAAGCCTTCACCGTGGCCCAAAAAGGTACACTAAAGCAGAATTCACTTCTAATAACGATCTATATTACAAATCTATAGACCATAAGATATAGTGACTGAAATATAGACTAAGCCTACACTGTATATGCCTACTGTTCAACAGACTGCTTACCTCTGTTAAAACTCATGATGGCACATTCACCCATGCTTGCCACATCAATAGATTTTCAACAAGCGGCATAAAAAGCCGACCGCTTGTTTGATGCTACTTTTCGGAGCCAGCTTTTATATAGCGGATTTTTCAGCCATAGATCATTGAAAACACACGAACCTGGCATTTTTATTTTTTGCATGGAGACCCCGGAAGTCTTCAAAGGGAGGTAATTCGCTGAACTCATTTCCGGTTAGAAATCGAAAGTCGTTGATCGGAACGCCTGCTCTTATTCACTCGCTTTTGTATTCAGTGATGGAGATCAAGTACAATCGTACGTGTTTCACGTACTGAATTGGGAAATCACGTAACGAAAATTTAATGAAAGGGTATAAACACGCACAAAGTCAGTGCCAATGGGGTATGAAAACGTGAAGCTAAGTTGCTGAGAGGTATCATCAGGTACAACTATTTCGGTCGTGCGTACAGCTTTCGCTCGATTTGGATCGTGTGCCTGTGCGTCCTGCGCGACCGCCTACCACCCTCTCTCCCCCTCCTATTCATTCTGTCACTTCCGAGAAACAGCCAATCATATGCACGATAATATTCACTATTTTTTCTTGACGCTTTTGATTGGCTATATAAGACTGACAACAACCCAACATTAAACATGGCCGACAAGCAGCGATCTGAGTAGTAAGTAATGAGACAGGGTATTAAATGTTTGTTTAAAACAAGTGTGTGTCACTGTGTGTAAGGAAGTCAAATCAATCCTGATACAATTGCAAAGTTGAATTATATTGACATGCTAAACAAAACAATCAACCAGCTATTATCTATCCTAATTGTCCCATAAATACTCCCGCCAGCGTGCACGCAAAGTGTTTATTACGTATGTTGGTGTACCCCCTAAAAAACTGAAAGGGGGTATAAAAACCCCCTTATGTTTGCAATGAGGGTATGAAAACCACCACATGTTTTGGTTGAGGGTATAAATACCCCTAGCTTAAAAACTTTCTCCATCACTGGTCTTTATTCTTTTTCATTTTTACGTTGCATAAACATGGCTGTGAGTGATGTACAATGTGGATTCCATGTAGCTGTAGCGATCATTCAAAATTCCCAAAAACTTTAACAAACCATACACACATTTTTCATGTTTCAAAGACTTTCCAGGGCCTGGAAAATGAAATCCATTTTCCCCAAACTTTCCCAAATCTTCCCAAACGCTACGAACCCTGCCAAAGGGTTAACCCCCTTGTCCATGCAGCCACCAGTACCACTTAGAGCACACTGTGCTTCAGTGAAACTCTTGTCAAAATTGATCTGCGTTGGATCGCCATGTCTGGGAACTCTTACCGCAACAAGTGTAGGACAAACCTGTGGGGCATTCCGATGACAAAGCTCTCCACACCCAAGGAGCTTGAGGAGTCGATGATGGTCTTCATGGCTGGAATGAGGACTTCACAACCCTCCAAACCAAAGCGCTTCTCGGAGGACCACTTGCGGGCAAGAAATTCCTCAAACCTGTGAACAAGACAGTAACAGGACATACTACCATGATTAAAATGCAATGTACAGGACTGGTATGATACTAAATCGGCACAGTACAACACTAAAATGGCCACCCCTGCGTTAACTATTCCCAAACTCAACTGGTAGTTGTCCATTAGTGTGATGACAAAGAAACAACAAAGTGAATCCAGTGTTTCCCCCCCCCCCCCCCCCCCCCCCCATACACACACTTCAAGGCCAGCTACGGTGAAGTATGCATAACCTTCCAACTACCCGCTCTGATTAGTAGTAATTGGCAAGAAAGAATAAAAAAAAAAAAAAAAAAAAAAAAAAAAAAAAAAAAAACAACAACACACACAGGTTTACCCCCCCCCCCCCCACCCCTTTTTCAATATTAACTCAAAGCCCTCTGCAAGAAGAAGAATAACGTGTGACAACACACAGTACACATTCCCCCCCCCCCCCCCCCCCCCCATGCTTTTGCAACTATTGATGCAGGGCACTTGAATGATTAAAAAAAAAAGGCGATGGTTATGAGGAAAAGAATAACATGTGACACGGCACCTAGTTGATCTGATGAGCCTGGCCATGATGAGACGTTTCTCCTCATTGCTGAACTGCATGATGGCGGGCGTTTCAAACTTGCGCCGGATCCAATCAGTCTGATCTAGGTTATTAATGAACATGAACTCCACCCCTATGTGCCTGCAGTACACGCCCTGCACACCGACAGATGGAAAAAAATTTCTCAGCAAATTAAATTACCTCACCACCCTTCAGTTCTATGATTACTGCATTCATGATTCCAATTCTCTGCCCGTGTGACTGCCATGAGATGGCCTTAGTTGCCTGCTTAGCGTTAAACTCAACTAACTGCCCATGTGAGATGGCCTAAGTCACCTGCTCAGTGTTACCCCTTTGCGTGTCGGTAGCGGCTTTTGTCGCAATGATTCCTATCGCGACAAAGCTGCTACTGACACGCACCTAACTAACTAAACTCCATGTTAACTGGATAAGTAGCTGTATGCCCAGGTAAAAGAAAATGAAAAATAACTTATAGTTATGATCTGACACTTCTGGCCAACAGCCATAAAAATCCTTGCTGGGGAAAATACATCAAATGCCATGTTGGGATTAAGGATATTTGTGGAAACGTCTGCTGGTGGAAATCACCTTTTTATTTATTTCCCTGAATGAAATACCGTAAATGGTAAAATGCAGTCAGAGTAAATTCTGCAAGCATAGGTAAAGTTATGGAATTAATGCTATCGCAAGCCATAAATTTACCCCCCTGACGGCTGAGAAAAAGTCAGCATGATCAAAATGCAAGAGACATAGATCTTCACAAGCCACCACAGTTGCGGGGAGCTCATGGAGGATCTATGCCTCTTGCCGACACCACCTTAGATCCATGTTCCTGGGATAACTGGGGCTCTTTGGCATGAATTAACCCATTTAGCCCTGGCGCACTGCAGCATGAGATGGCTCGACTATAATTCACAGGTAGTGCCAGATTAGCTTGGCACCTGATGGCACCAACCTCATCAGGCACTATCCCTGAATTATCATAGTCCATCTATCTTCTGCAACTGGTACATAGTCATTAGGTGACCCTTCTAAAATTTGGGAAATGAGGCCATTGGTTTAAATGGGTTAACACATTCAAGATGTAATGCATTATGCCGCGTATCCGGATGCGTTACGTCGTGAATGGGTTAACAAAGATTTCTGCGCCCGTGTCAACTGGCAGTAAAGGGCTAAAGCTGAGATGCCACTACAAAAATGATAAACATTAAATAATTTGCCTCGAGTCTTCGGATGATTTCCTTGAGCGGCAGAGCAGCCTCGTTGCCGCCAATGTAGGTGGTGGTCGGCAGCCGAAACACTCTGTCCATGTCATGCTCCTCTGCAAATGTGTGCAACGTGATAAAGGGCCAGGATGTCATCAACACAGGAAGCAAACAAATCGTTAAGCCCCATGTACATGCAGCCACTGGTATAAGCAGTACAGGTGACTGTTTGCTCAATGAGTTTAAATTGAGGTTGAAATTTTTTTTTTTTATTGCTTATTTTCAGCTACATTACAGATTAAGAGATAGAACAACCATTTGAGTTCAAGGGTGGTGCCTCTGGCGCCAAGCCATTTTGGCACCACCTTTGAACATTCATAGTCAAATTTATTTCAAGCAATTGTGTATCAGGATGAAAAGGGTTCAGTTGGGTTTTTTTTAATCAGTCAAAAAATTGTCCTAGCATTTCGTGTGGAAAAGTATTATACAGTATTAACTCATTTCATTCAAGACAACGCAGCTGGTGACAAATCAGTCTCGAGAGTTCCAGGAAAGAGCTTGATAAACCAAGCTAATCTGAAACTATCTTGGCCAAACCATCTCAAACAGATGGTACAGTCTTTACAGAGGCCTTTTAGAGATGAAAATGTTTAGCATGTAGATGAAAGGTTTATGACAAAAGGCCAAAGGAGAACTGACAGCCACAAAGATGCTTAGACCGAATCAATGATGCAAGTTCAGTAAATGACTTAATACAGTCAAACCTGCCTCAACTTTCACCTTCCTATAGCAGTCACCTGGTCACAGCTGCCGCTATCAGTTACACCCTTGCATTTTCACTCTATACCGACCTTTCACAAAACGGTCATTTGCAGCCAGGTGTTGCCACTCCGGACCGTTATTTGAGCCTTTAATATAGCTTTCAACTATGCACCCCCTTTGACTATGAGCACCACTTGTGGATGCTCAGTCAGGCGTGACGCTGTTTATTCACCTAGAAGCCCATTATACCTCTATGTCAGTTGCTTAAGCATATTGCAGCTTGAATGTTCCTGTTGTTCACCACCTTCCTCTCTCACACCTCACTTGAATGGTTTGAAGCCCTGTTTTGATCAACCCTTTTAGCCCCACAGGTGCATTTCCTAAATTTTGGAAGTGTTACTGAATGACTATATACCAGTCGCAGGAGGTGGAATGACCATGACAATTCAAGGGTAGTGGCAGATTAGCTTGGCGCCTAAAGGCACCAAGCTAATCTGGCACTACCCTTGTATTATCAAGGTCAATCAATCTCCTTCTGTAGGGTGTTGGGGCTAAATGGGTTAAGGTACATATGACCGTCATGTCTGCTTCGTGCCTTGGGTGCATGAGTTACAGACAGGTTTGACTGAAGTTATAAAAGAAAGGACTGAGTATGGGTAGTACCAATGAATCAGTTATTCATTAACCTTCAAATGTAAGGTATTACTTCAGGTGGTGTTTTTCTAATAGATAATACGCAAAGGGAAATATTATTCAGCTTAAACCCTCTGTGCATGCTGTAAACAGTAGTGGTGGCTGCACGCACATGGTGGTTAATCACACTGCCGCATCCCACATTTGTACTTTGTGATCCATTCAGCCCCGACACATTACAAGATTGACAAAAGTAGTTCAAGGGTGGTGAGAGAATAGCATAGCGCAGCTTTGCGCCAAGCTATCCTAGCATCACCCTTGAACTACCCTGGTAGAACTATCTTGTAAACCGCAGCCTTTTGAGGAAACCTTTCAGTTTTGGAAGCTGCTACCCTAGGGCTCAATGTGTCCTATCTTAGCGGTACCATCACCACATGACAGGAGGGTAAGGGGGCAGCAGAGAACAGAAAGGAAAACCAACACACGTGTAGCTGGGTGGGTACAACAGAAACATTTGTTCCAAAATAATATTACATTACATTGCATTACATTGTATTATGCTCACGCATCAAACCTGTACCTGGAACTGTTCAGTGACGGAATAGCATGAAGGATCTTTAATGTCATTATTTCAAAATCTTTTTTCCTAACCTGCTAGTCACCCCTTCTATCAACTGCCTGGGCAAGGCGATCAATACCCAGCTGCAAGAGACATAAATCCTCATGAGCTCCAAGATTCATGAGGGCTCATGAAGGTTTTTTGCTAGTTCTACGTTCCTATGGCTACCTTTGCCCCATTTACATCTGTGTTCTTCTCAAGAATGTCTATTAGTGTGCAGTCGCTGCAGGAGCGAAATTAGTGATCACTGGCAACAAAGGGGTTAATACACATACTTCAAATCTGATACTCTAGACAAATTAACAAATATGTAACCATAGCTAGTCTCTGTAATGTATTTGTAAATAATGTCTGTAATGTGAACTGCCCACAAGAAACATGAACAAACTAGTGAACCTTGAAGTAATTGTCATCTGTCAATTCATTTTATGGTACATGTATACATTGTAAACTTAACCCATTTAGCCCCACCACCCAACAGCAGGAGATGGATTGACCTTGATAATTCATGGTTAGTGCCAGATTAGCTTGGACCCATCAGGCACCAAGCTAATCTGGCACTACTACCCTTGAACTAAAATGGCTGTTCCATTGCCTGCAAATGGTACAAAGATGTTAGGTGCCACCTTCAAAATTAAGGAAATGCGGCCGCAGGGCTAAATGGGTTAACCATTGTGGAAAGTTATGTAATAAAGTGCATGAAAATAATTTGCAACAGAGGAATATCGAGGTCATGAGTTCTCCCAAACTAGTGTGTTCTTTAGCATGAGAGGCGATAAAGCGCAGTGGGCCATGGGCGATCGGCAGTGCGAGCAGGAAAATTGCCGGTACCGTGAAATTGCAAACAAATTAGCAGGGTTTGCATTAATAAGTGTTTGAAGTCCAGCAATGTTTGACCTAGTTTGACCTACTTCTGACGTAGGGATAACCTTTACTGGTAACATGCAACCCATCTCAGCATATATTTGGTCATGCTATAATAGCTATGTGAAGTACCTCTGTAGCTGAGCTGGCAAAAGCTGTGTGCATGCAGACTGCAAATGTTCAACTCTTTGAAACATGTTCACACTGGAACCATATTAAACTGGGATTATTCTTGAAAAATAATGTTGCCTTTCAAGACATTTTTTTCTTTCACCAAATCATGTTGTGTTTAAATGGTCATATCAGCAGCCAAAGTCTGACATTTGCATCTAGGCAGAATGGCAATAAATGGCCCCCTAAAACAAGGACATGCTCTCAAAATATGACATACCATAGGGAGTAAAAGAAAACATGATTTACTGTGCCGCATAATGCATTAACCTTTTGGCTGCCATTAGCATTTTTTGTCGCAATTATTCCCAAGGAATAATCACAACAAAAACCAATACCGACAGCCAACCAATACCGACAGCCAAAGGGCCAAAAATAACCATCACTACTGCCAAGGCCAATGAAGAACATTCACATTTATACCAGTGTAAAATCTTTACCGCAGCATCAAGGTCTCGAAGCACATCCTTACCGAGCTGATAGTGACTCAAAAGGAGTTCAACTGGGATGCTTGAATCCAGGTCTCCTTTGTTGATTGCAAGAGGATCTAACTCTGCTAAGTGATGGCCACGAATCTAACATCATTTACAGACAGAAGACAAATTTGGGTTTGTTAAAAGAAAAACAGAACAGTGTTGTCCAAACACAAGGTGTGAAGCAGGTAGGAAAAGCTGTTCCACAAACAAAACGCCTTGGTTCACCTTTTCATTTTCCCAGGACTGGAAGAGAATAAAGTTTAGCATATGCTGGGACACATTTGCATAAATTATGAAGGGTAAGATAAGAGAAAAAATAAAGCAGACGGAAAATGTACAGAACTGTCCACTTCAGTGTTCCATCAACTTGCTGAACAAGCAAACAAATGCGGTCATGTGTGTGCATACTTTATAAGTTTGGTATGTGCTTCTCTGAAATAAGAAACAAGCTCTGGATGATGAACAATACACTCGTGAAAATGGAAAAAGGTGACCACACAGGATATACCACCTGGCAAAACAAACACTGTGCAGGTCAATCTCATTATGATCAAATGCTTATGTCAGGGCAAAATCGCCAGTCTACTCCAACACGAGGAGTTGGGTCATGATACTAGGCAAACATGACAATACCAGGAGGGTCAAAGACTACATTCAGACACTTATCTAAGAAGCACTCTGAAGAAACTATCCAGCAGACTTGTCATTACAATTAAACTTGACAGGGTTAACCCTCTGCATGTTGGTAGCAGTTTTCCTGTAGGAATAATCATAACAAAAATCACTACCAACATGTAAAGGGTTAAGTAGGCACATACCAAGAAAGGTTAATCATATAGATCAACATTACTTGATGCTGAAATTTAACTCTAAAGAATGGAAGTCATTTGTTCTGGGAGTTAAAGAGTTAAATTACCTTTCCACCAGTAAAAGGTAAAGTAAAAACACAATTAGTTGTCCTATGGCCACATGATTCAGAAGATGCCCATGAGCTAAATGAGTTTGACCTGAGTGTGAGCGTATGGGGAAGTAGGAAGTGAAAAAGCAGAACTATTCATTGCAGAAAGCCTTCCTTCTCACTAGCCATCAACTAGTTTAGTAATTGACCCTTTGCACTACCGGTACGCAAAGGGTTAAAAAAGAACCACAACCCAAACAGCATTTGATTATTGTGCTGACATACATAAAAATACAAATAAACTGACTGAGAAAAGAAATAAATAATTTTCCTTCATTTGCTATTCATTCACATATATTCATTTAAAATACATTTAACTCTTGCACTCCAAGAACTAAATGAGTTCCGTTCGAATGGAAGTCATTTAGATCCGAGAGTTAACATGGCTCTTGTGCTTATAACTGCAAAATGTTTGTTCAGCATAAGATGTCAGCACATACGTTGTTCCTGCTACATGTATCACTCACAAAGAAGTGACAGAAAGTGTATTGGGGCCTGCTGTTATTGCTAATAAATTCACATCAGTTTTATCAAAACACATTTAGGTGTTGCATGTGCAGCATTCACATCTCATCTTCAAAATGCCTGAAAGTTCAGGACAAAAATGCGAACGCACCAATTTTTTAAAATAGAGAGACAGTAAAAACTGCTGAATACTACTGCATTTTTTTTTGCAAGCACCTTAAATGCATGCAAAAATTAGTATGATTATGACTTCACTTTTTGCACTTCTTTTCTCGGTCATTTGTGGTTTCCTTACACAAGAGACAATTTCCGGAAATCAAAAGTAGGTCAACAAACGCAAATAGTGGATTAAAAGCCCAGACAAACATGAGATATCACATTTGTCTGTGCTTTTAATCCACTGTTTGCATCAAAAGACGCACAGTTGTTAACCTACTTCTGATTATGGAAATCGCCTATTACAATTACATAAGTCTAACATGGCTTATAATACAGCTGACAGATCACTCGCATGCGAAAGTTGCTAGATACAAGGATACAACAGTATGGGACAATATGGCTCAAATACAGTTACCCTTACAGTAACCTTTGTTAACCCAGGTGCTTGTAATATTGCAGTTTCATACTGTACCCTTTGTGGTTTGTCAACAACCAAAATAAAATGTCCAACATCATACCAGCTCACGATCTGTGCACAGTGGATACGTACCCAGCCCATAGTTTGAAATAATCAACTCAGGTGGAGTCTCTGAATCTAAATCCGCATCTAATATGGCAAGTGGATCCAGGTAACTGATGTTGTGACCCCGGATCTAAATCAGAGAGTAAAGCATTAGCAAACAGCAAACACTGTTGGGCTGCAACTGAAAACTCCTGTATATAAATAAATTAGTCATCTGAAAATTACTGTTTTCCCATACATGTTGAAGTATGCTAAAGCATAAACAGAAACATAGTTAGATTTAGAAAAACAAAACTTAACTATCTGACTTTCAGAACTAATTGACTTACATTTAATAGAGTGAAAGTCATTTAGTTCTGGAATTCAAAGAGATAAACTTATCACTGTAATCTTACTGTCAGCAAGGAAAAGCACATAAGCCTGGTGCTGTCTGGGCATGTGCACTGTACCTCTATGTGTAAATAAGTGTAAAATGTAATGGAATAGCATATCAGCAGATGAAGATGCACCACAAGTACATTATAGTTATACTGATTTGACATACCAAAACAAAATTAAATACATTTAAATGTTTAGGTTTAAATGTAGGCTGTATGATGTTTCTGATTTTTGTTTCTGATGCTTTCTGTTTTCGTTTCCAAAGCTTTCCGATTTACATTTTTTTCCCAAGGACTCTAGTGACAGGCTGGTGTTAAAAAATCTTTCATGTGTGCAGTCTTTGGTGACACACAGGAGAGTTGAATTGAGATAGGCAATAATTTCTTGTTGATGATTCTAGTGCAAGTATACATTTCAGAAATTAGCAAACTTATGCACTCATGTCATCCACAGAGCCCATTCAAGCTTGCAAGATACTGAATTCAGCAAAATGGCAAAAGAAACCACATCTCACAGTATCATCTATGGCTTGCAAACAGCTGCAACTCTAATACCTGATAGGCCATTACCAGGTATCATGTGTAAAGCAGATAATAAACAAGACAGCACAAATGTGCATGAATTAACTCATTTAGTCCCGACATAAAACATCAGGATATGGATCGATCATGAGAGTTTAAGGGTGGTGCCAGAATAGCTTGGTGCCTATAGGCACAAAGCTATTCTGGCACCACCTTTGAACTATCAAGGTCGATCTGTCTCCTGGGTTGTAATACAGTCTTCAGAGGACAACTGCAAAATGTGTGGATTTCGACCTTGGGACACAATGGGTCTATTGTCTTGTGAGAAAAATCATTTGTACACAGCTGCATTTCAGAATTTCCTTGCCCCCCGTTTGGTTAAATAACATAATAGTATAAATACTTGATCATTAGCTCAAAAAGAGTATTATGGTGAGTATGCACAAGCATGAAAGTTAACGAGAAATGACAAAGCACTCTTGACTGTGACACACGTAACTCCAAGAACTGCCACTGAGCTTGTGTCTGCTGACTTAGCCCATATCATACTGAGGATAAAAGTTTCAAATATGTACACTGCCTCTTATGCAAGCTACATTATAGTACTTACAGATAAGGATATAGACCAATGGCTTTAGTTCAAGGGTATTTTAGTCAAACTTATTTCACACACTATTGTATTCTGAAAGATAAGGGTTAAATGAGTGAGGTTAAAACATACTGGCATAAGTAACCACTGTGACAAATCTGACCTGACCCTATGACTGACACACAGACCCAAAAGGGTGATGGGCAATGAAATACTTGTGTGAAGTTCTACTTTAAAAAAAATAAAAAAATAAAAATGATGCACCCAAGAAAAGTCATCTGAATTATTTAAGTAATAGCTGACCCTTTTGAACTCTGACCTTTTGACAGGTCAACCAAACAACAATGAGGTTGACTAAACAACAATGCAAATGAAAGTTGCACTATTCAGTACTTTTGTGCCAAAATTATAGTATCTGAGGAAAAAAGTATGACAAACTGCCACATTTACTGACTTTTTATGATCTTGCCTTTCGAAGCCCCTCAAATGGGATGCTAAGAAAAAGTGTCCGGTAAAGTGGCAAGTTTCATGTCTGTTGGTTTAACCTGTTCATTGCCAGGTGACGCATAGTTTGTTCCTAAAATCTTTGTTCATTCAACAAACAAAAGACATAACCGTCTGAGGGAAATGGATACACAATGGTCTCAGAAGAAGCATAGATCCTCATGAGCTCCCGCAACTACGGAGGCTCATGGGGATCTATACCTCTTTCAGTTGAGTGGTGTTCAAATTTTCTCGGCACTGAACAGGCTAATAGTCTTGAAGAAAATGCAAGCATGGTAAGGTTACCACAGAGGGTTGATGATGGATGGATACCTCATTGCATAAAACTCATTGCTGCTATTGCATATGAGCCAAAAAACCTAAGTCCAAAGCCTAGAGGAATTTTCTTTCATGCAGAATTTTCTTTTTTATATATGTTTGCTGGGAAAAGGGTATTACAGATGCAGACAGAAAGCTTTCTTGTGAGAAAAACAGGCATTAGTGGCTTCTACTACTGAAAACAGTGAACGAGCCAAGTGTAAATGGAATCCAGCTGAAATCTTAAACACTGCTGTAAAACGCATGTATTTCAATACTCATACACAAACAATAAGCTTACAAATGTCATTTCTGCTTCCTGTGCATATGACTTTTAACCTGGAACCTGCCTCCTAATAATACTTTCTGTACACCAGTATATTACCGTGTATGCTACCATCTAGGACAAGACAAGACATAAATTGCACCCAAGACAAGACTGAAAACGTGCTTTAAATTAATGACAATTATCAAAAAAAGTTGTTCAAAATGACAAACATTATGAAAACAAAGTACATATTTTATGACCTACAGAGCGGATGAAAATTCTGATATGAAACATTGTACAAGGCTTATCATACTGATGTCAAATTGAACTTTATGACACATAATGGGATAAGCGGAACACATGGGAAAAATAACTCAAACAACCCAGGCAATCTTAAAGGGGCACGACCGACCTTTTTTAATGCTTCAGTTCGCAGAAAGGTTTTACTGGGCTTCAGTATACATACCCACTTAGACAGTGACCACCCTATTGTCCCACCAAATGCTTTCTTTCGTCCGTTCAAAGCGAAAGAGGCCACCAGAATCTTGTGACTATAGAAGATCAGGTAGCCGACGTCATAACTATTCTATACGACCTTAGGTCATCTGCATAATTATAACCAATCATAGACAAGATGGCGGATGAACCAGTGAATAAAAAAAGAAAGTATCGGTCAACTCGCGCCGGCCGACAATGACAGACTCGTAATTGAAGAGAAGAAAGAGAAAGAGAGACAAGATACCCCTAAGTAGAATTGACATCGGACAAGGGAATATAGAGCTTGGCTTGATCGCCCGTCCGGAATGTGTCGCTTTCTTGCTATGTGAATCAGTAAGTAATTCGGCTATGATCTTTGTCGATCTTCCTATAGTTCCACGAGCGTTAGAGACTGATTTTCAGAATTCATGATCTTCAGTAGAATTTATCTCTTACTGATTTTGCAAGATTTTAAACCTGTTTTATCATAAAGTTACGAGCTAGTTCATCAGATTTTTTGCTGCAAGGATCAGAAAACTACGGCCTGTGTGTCCAAATTGCGGCACCAGCTGCCGACATCGATGGTCGTGACACGTTTTTGTCTGTGCGGGCTCTAATTCATTCGATTCACAGAGGTAGTGTTTCTGCTGCGATGGTGCATTTGTCGTTCCAGAGATGCTTTCAGTTACACTTCGATGTGTGTGATGTGAAATTGCAATGCAGAAAGTGGGTATAAATACCACTGTTCTGTTTCGTGACCTCGCACTGGGACCATATGGCGTTGAGGCGTGTCCCCTGGGTGGTGGATAGGGGGTCCCTCGCGAGAGGGGTGCACCGAATGAAATAAGGTGCCGTGAACCAACATGGTCTAAGGGAAGGTGACCCCGACAGAAAACCCCTGGTCCTCCTAGTAAGGGGGTTGGGCGTGGGGGTAGCTTCCCCACCCTGCAAATAAGGAAATAGCTACAAAAACGCCGACGATCACAAGGACTGGCTGTCGGCACAGACCTTGAAGAAGATAGAAGTGAGGAAGCAGAAGAAAGCAGTTGTCAACAACAGTCGCACGAGAGCAGCCAAAGCAAGGGCACAGGAGGAATACTCGGAAGCCAACCGCGAGGTGAAGAGGAGTATCAGGGCAGACAAGAGGGCCTACACAGACAGCCTGGCAGCAGGCAGCAGCAACATGAAACAGCTCTACGACATTACCGGAAGATTGCCGGGCAAGTATGGCCATACAGAAAGACCAGTAAAAGACAAAGAAGGCAAACCTATTGCAGACAGAGCAGACCAACTCGACAGATGGGCCGAGTATTTTGAAGAGTTACTGAACAGACCCAGCCCACCCGACCCCCCCAGACATCCAGCCAGCAGAGACCGACCTACACATCAGCTGTGACAGACCCAGCCAGGAAGAGATCAGAAGAGCAGTGGCATTTTTGAAGAACGGCAAAGCAGCAGGGCCAGATGGCATCCCAGCGGAGTTTCTGAAAGCAGACCTAGAGACAACAGTAGAGATGCTGTACCCACTGTTTGGAAAGATCTGGGAAGAGGAGGCGATGCCGGCTGACTGGAAGGAAGGGTACCTAATCAAGCTTCCCAAGAAAGGCGACCTCAGCAAGTGTTCCAACCTTGCTGTCAGTACCAGGAAAGGTCTGCAACAGGATCATCCTGGAGAGAATAAAGAGCTGTTGACCCCCAGATGAGACCAGCAAGCAGGATTTAGGAAAAACCGATCATGTACAGACCAGATTGCCACTCTCCGCATCATCATGGAACAGTTTCTGGAGTGGAGCTCCCCGCTGTACGTCAACTTTGTGGATTACGAGAAAGCATTTGACAGCGTGGACCGAGAGACTTTGTGTAAACTCCTACGACACTACGGTGTATCCACAAAGCTCGTGCGCCTGATCAAGAGCAGCTACGATGGCATGACATGTCGCGTGATCCACGAAGGGCAGTTTACCAGGGAGCTCCAGGTCAGAACTGGTGTCAGGCAGGGGTGTTTGCTGTCTCCGTTCCTCTTCCTACTGGCCATAGACTGGGTCATGAAGAGGACCACAGAGCACAGACGAAGTGGAATACAGTGGACACTGTGGACACAGCTTGACGACCTCGATTTTGCAGACGACTTGGCTTTACTGTCCCACACTCATCAACAAATGCAGGACAAGACCACGAGGCTTGCTGACATCTCGTCCCACGTGGGCCTCACCATCCACAAACAGAAAACAAAGACAATGAGGCTGAACGCAACCAGCCTTGCCTGCTGGCACCCCGTTGGAGGAGGTGGAGTCCTTCACCTATCTCGGGAGCATCATAGACAAAAAAGGCGGCACTGATGCAGATGTCAGAGCACGAATCGGTAAAGCCAGAGCAGCCTTTCTCCAGTTGAAAAAAGTGTGGAGTTCCAGAGAGCTGTCACAACACACCGAAGTCCGGATTTTCAACTCCAACGTAAAAGCAGTTCTCCTATATGGAGCAGAGACTTGGAGGTTGACAAAAACCACAGTCAACAGAGTACAGATCTTCATTAACAGTTGCCTTAGAAGAATTTTGAAAATCCACTGGCCAGAGAAGATCAGCAACGTCAGACTCTGGGAGAGAACAGAGCAGATAACAGCAGACAATGAAATTGGGTGAAGAAGATGGGGATGGATTGGTCACAGTCTGAAAAAGCCAGCTTCCAGTATCACTAGGCAGGCATTGTCATGGAACCCCCAGGGAAAGAGGAAAAGAGGCAGGCCGAGAAACACCTGGCGTCGAGACCTCCAAGCAGACAGTAAGTCTGTTTCGTGACGCTGTCTCAGTCGCTTGGCGCGGAGACCAGAGTCGAAGAAGCCACGCCCCCAGCACTATTGGTCGTTACTGAGGGTAGCAGGTCAAGCGGAACCTGCATTAATTTTGACAGCATAGCGAATATGGAAGATTTATTTTACATTCTCGTGGAAAATTATGTCAAAGGGATGCCGGAGAACATCAGTACATGTCTACACTGACGTGTGTGTACCCACAACGATGACCTCCGTCGTCTGCAGTATTGACTGGGTTCTGCCTTGTGACGTAGGCTAGTAAATATGCACAGATTAAACCTGGGGAGAATAACTTTAAAAGTGGGAAATGGTTAGACCTTGATCATTCAAGGGTAGTTGCAGATTAACTTGGCAATGTCTCAAGGAACCAAGCTAATGACACTACCCTTGAACTATCATGGTCTAGCCATCTCTCAGCTGGTACACTGGTGTCTAAACAACACCTCCCAAAACGACACATTGTACAATTTTGGTAGACTCTGCCTACATTTCCTGTACATGAAGTGTTGAACGAGTTGCAACATCATGAACAGGACTAGAAACCATACTTAACCCTGTGGTTGTCAGTAGCACTTTTTGTCATGATGATTCCTGCAGGAATCATCATGACAAAAAGTGCTACCGATACCCAAAGGGTGCACACAGTGACAGAGGACTAAACTTGCACCTGATAGGACCGGATGATGGACTGTACAGACAAATGGTCCTCGATGATCTTTTCATCCACTGGTGCACCCTGGGTCACTGCATGTAGGGGGATGGGCATGGGCATCGTGGATGTGAGAGCTGGCGGCCGCATGTAGGCCTGTCCAGGTGGTGCTCCTTTGGCGGTTTGGCGGAAAAAGGCATCCCATGACTGCAACAGAGTAATGATGCTTTGTGATGAGGTATGTTCTGGATAATTTTGTTTTTGAAAGCTGCCTCGCTGCTATCTCATGTTTGATAAAAAAGCAAAAAGCATAAGTAAAAACAACAATGTACAAAAACGTGGCACATCATACCTTGTTGATATGTTCTATAAAAAGCAACAAGCACAGTAATAACAAAGCACAAAACGTGGTACATGATAGATTATCTTATCAGATGACAGATGTTTGCGGTCAGTCACCTTATGCATGCAAATACCAATGACACAAATTACCATACATCCATGAGAAAGCAATCTGTACAGGAATAAAAAGATAAACTCCTTTTTTCCACCTCCTTGTGCATGCAGTCATCCGTACTAATTTGTCAACGGTACCATATACATGTACAAGCATCACGATGGATGATGTTCACCTCACAATATAACAAGCATCAAGCATTGTCTGTATCTCTGTGTGCTGTGCCTAAGCAAATGTTCATGTGTTCGGGAAAAACCATTGTTTCACATCTGGCCAACTTCAGTCAGAGCAGAACTACCATAAATGGATCACAAAAACTGGCAAAAATCTCCAATTTGCACCTCCTACATGAGCTGCATACAAACAGTCCGATAGACAACATTCATCAGTCTGGTATTTGTGTCAGTAAACATTTCCTCTCAAAGAACTGTATCAAAACTTCCTTCCGAAAGAAATCATTGTGGAAAAGCATGGTTTACGAGCATTGAGAATGAGAGTTTCCACTGCAACGTCCCAAGCCACCAAAAGGGCTGTTGTTGAGCTAGCACAGCTCTGACATAAATGTGTATTATATAGCTTTTACAACACAATGGTAAAGTGGATTTAATCCCTTAACAACTACTGATGATACTGTTTGGCGCAAAAGAGTCATCTTTCCACCATGAAGGTATCCATCAGTAGTAGCAGTCTAGAGGTCAACTCTTTGGCTGTCGGTAGCGACTTTGGTCAAGGTGATTCCTGCAGGAATCACCTCGACCAAAGTCACTAACGACAGCCAAAGGGTTAATGGACAAAGCAGTGCATCATGATTTCCCAAAATTTAAACTCGAGATAAGATCCTGGAAATCTGAAAATGATGCTACAGAATCTCACTTCCTTGTACACAACACTGTTAGAAATCATTCTGAAGTGGACGCATGACTTTCGCTACCTTGTGAATACAGCCCTTTGGCTGTTGGTAGTAGTTAAGGTTTTTGTCACGATGATGCCACAAAAACTGCTACCAAGGTTAACTCATTCAAGAGGTAATGTACACGGATACGCAGCATATTTGCAATTGCTGCATATCCATATGCAGCATGTCTTGAATGAGTTAAAAGCCAATGACCAGTAAGTGTTCAAAGACAAGTGTCAGTCCCTGAAAATGTGGTCAGAGTAGCACTATGTAGACCCACATTTTGTGTTCTTCAAAGATGCAATAAAAATGTAAGATTACAGTTAAGAAATTTCTACACAATGTACATATTCAGTAAAAAAAATAAGGTAGAGTGTCCGTAACTCATACTAGATGAGTTGCCTCCAGAGGCGGCATGTCTAGAATAAGTTAATGCTCTCTCTCCTTTCTGTGGGAGGTTGTTGCATATGACAGGCCTCTTTGATTGTGTGGCTACGACATAAAATTTGGACACGATTCTCAGATGTGTTCTTAAGGGGCGTTTTCATCTGCATTGTTTAACAAATTATTTTCTCTCAAAAGTAGTAAAACAAGAAAGGCTGAGCCCTTATGGCTAACGTGTATGACCGATCCACATAATAAGTAAAGGGCTGGTTTTAGCGCCAGCTAAATCTACGTTTTCTCAAAAATGTTTTCTCAAAATGTAAGCATTTATCACACATCTGTCAAATACTTTTGACCTTTATGATGATTCAACTAAATCAGTATGCATAGAAGTATCTTGCCATCAGCAACCTTCATGCCAACATAAAATTGAACAGTTTGCAAAATCTTTGATAAAAACTACAATTCTATCAAAAATTGGCATTTTACACACATTTGCCAACCTCTTGTAACCCTTGAACTTTAAGAAATTAGTGTGCATAATTATATGTCTTACCGTCAGGTATCTATGTACCAAGTTTAGGTTTGAAGTTGTGAACATTATATAAGAAAAAACATCTTTTGTCAAAATATGGCTTTTTAATTTTTTTTTAATTATTTCATCATCTCATGACCTTGACCTTTCAAGGGGTCAACCAAATTAGTATGCACAGAAAGGTCTTACCATCAGGTATCTTTGTACCAACTTTGGGTTTGAAGTTGTGAATAGTATTTGAGGGGGGAAAAAATCAATTTTGTCAAAATATGGCCATTTTGACCTATTTCCTGATTTCATGTGACCTTGACCTTTGAGACAGGTCACTCAAATTGGCATGCTTAGAAAGGTCTTGCCACAAAGTATCCATGGGCCACATTTCAAGACTGTGGCTTGAACAGCCTCCAAGAAAATGCCAACACTAAAGTCTACCACGGACAAAGGATGTCAGACAACTTACTTACTTATGCCTGTCACCCCTCCCAGGGTATAGGCCGTCGACGAGAGACCTCCAGCGACTCCTGTCCTGTGCTTATCCTTGGATTTTACTCAAGGTGGTTCCCAGTCTCTTGATGTCTGCTTGGAGGTCTCGAAGCCAGGTGTTTCTCGGCCTGCCTCTTTTCCTCTTTCCCTGGGGGTTCCATGACAATGCCTGCCTAGTGATACTGGAAACTGGCTTTCTCAGACTGTGACCAATCCATCCCCATCTTCTTCGCCCAATTTCATTCTCTGCTGTTATCTGCTCTGTTCTCTCCCTGAGTCTGACGTTGCTGGTCTTCTCTGGCCATTTTCAAAATTCTTCTAAGGCAACTGTTAATGAAGATCTGTACTCTGTTGACTGTGGTTTTTGTCAATCTCCAAGTCTCTGCTCCATATAGGAGAACTGCTTTTACGTTGGAGTTGAAAATCCGGACTTTGGTGTGTTGTGACAGCTCTCTGGAACTCCACACTTTTTTCAGCTGGAGAAAGGCTGCTCTTGCTTTACAGATTCGTGCTCTGATATCTGCATCAGTGCCACCTTTTTTGTCGATGATGCTTCCGAGATAGGTGAAGGACTCCACCTCCTCCAGTGGGGTGCCAGCAAGCAAGATTGGTTCTTCCCTGGTTGCGTTCAGCCTCATTGTCTTTGTTTCTGTTTGCGGATGGTGAGGCCCACCTGGGACGAGAATGTCTGACAAGGGCGGACAGATAACCACTGTCCCAGAACATACTCACTTTTGTTTCGCATGTCAGCCAAAAAAAAGTGTAATGATGGCACTTATGTGTAAAAAGTGTTAAAGTTAGTTCTCGTGCGTGTAGTAGGAATTCTTGACGAGATGTAGGCACCAACTGCTGCAACTGTAACACAAACTTTGGTAAGTTGTCTACTCAATTAACAATAGATCTATCTTAATAGATATAACAAATCGGTGAGGTGGTCTGCAGATTAACATTTTAATAATTTATCAGTATCAGTATCCATACTATTGCATTTGTGTGGCATTACTAAATATAACAGCCTGTTACAAAGCAGATATAATTTAATGTTCTCATTAACCATATACATGTAAGAACAAAAGCACACATGTATCATTTTACTAGTACTGTCTTTTTATTGTGTTAACGTTAAGATAAGCGTCTGCATTCAAGGTATGCTGTTTATAATATCCAAAGTGAATTATCCAAACTAAATCACCTTTCCAGAGAAAGACTCACAAAATTTTCCCTCTAACAATAGACAGAGAGCCAAGAAACAGTATGCTTCAATGAACACTAGATTACATGTAATCCCACTTCCTGGTAAACAATACTGCTAGTGGTACCAAAAAAACAAACAAACAAAATCATTTTGACATATCTTGTAAAAATACCAGTAATCATTTTGACATATCCTGTAGATGGAGTTTGAGTCTGGGGTGGACGAATATATTAAAAAATGATGAAGACTTAATTTTTTATTAGCAAAAACTTGCACACAAGCAATTGAAACATCCATTGTCAGTAAATATTCAGAGACAAAATTTTGCTTAGAAATACTATGAATTATCTGGAAACAGTAATTTCACTCCATATCACATCATCTTCATATATAATCAATAATTTGACAATGGCTTTGCACTGTTTTATAGACAATTTAATTTAACAGTGCTAGGCGAGATATCAACCTTGACCTAAAAAATACAGAAATGCACACAGCGGACTGAAATACGGGTAAGCAAACACAAAAAGATGAATAAGTTTCTAAATCATCCTCTGCTACGTTCTGTTATTGCATGTGACGGAAACTGTGCATTCATAATTATAACAGTTTTAATTTTATGTTGTGATCTTTTTAAAGTGTGACTGCTTGCGCCAGCATGACCTCGTGATCTAACAGTATTGCACAACCAATTTGTTGCAAGCTTGCCTCATGTCGAAACTGCTCGAGGAGATATTTTAGTTGCATGGATGTAGCATAACTTTCACAGAATGCATGCAATGTAATTAATGTAAAGATAATAATTAACTTCAGAATTTATTTTTGAACATAATAAATGTTCATAAACATGAAGTAAAATTACCAAAGTTACCAAAATCTTGATAACTTCTTACTTTTAAGTTAACTGGCACCACGTGAACATTCTGTGTTTATGTACAGTGTTTGAGTGAATGCGCGTGATTCACGTGAGCGTGCTTGTTGGGTCGCGGCGGCGCTTTGAGCCGATTTTCAAATGAGATAAAGCGCCTATTTAACGCGCCGATTTATTTATTTAAATATAATGTGTGGATCATTCAGGAAAATTTACAAGAAACATTTCACACTGGTTACCTCCCCTCCATCCACTACGAATGTGAATGTGTAGTGGACCAAGTGAGGTAACCTGTGTGTACAAATAATTCTAGAAACAGCTCAATTTCAAGACATGCATGCACATCAGTCTGGCAAAGCAACTGATCCATTCAGATTTTATTCATGAGGGATCTCAGCTGCCATTACCACTTGTGCCAGCACATGCAAATAGGTGTCCCCTTCAATGGAGGGATGGTGGGAGAAATAGGAAAGCCTAGTTTAGGACAGAGACTGCAAAAACCCGAAGACAGTAATCTGTACAACCAAAACATGTAACACTAACAGGGTACATGCATGGGTCATGTGTAAACGCTGTGAAATATTCCTGGTGTAATCTAGATGTTCATGTATAACATTTCACTGAGTTTCCTTGCATAAAATGAAGACATACTGGTGAACCAGCATCTATGCCGGCATGTCCCTTTTTTCTACTGTATTAAAAATACGGTAGACTTTGAAATAGGGCTGGTCAAAGCGCATTCCGGAGCATGCACATTACGTTTTTGGCGTGCGGGGCAGAAATTATGGCAAAGAGGTATAACAAGATAAAAATTACGTCACGTCTCGCTACACAAACCTTGCTAGAGAACGTCTTTTTGGTGCCAAAGCGCTGTGTGCGTGTGCGTTCGTGTGTGTGTGTGACAGCGACTAGAGCAAATGTCCGAGGACAGACAAGCTTGAAATTTTAGGATATTGTCCCTAAAAGAATTATCTCAAGACCTTGTTTTTCGATTTTTTTTATTAAGATGCTCATTGGCGAGAAAATGGCCGTTTCACAAAAACCAGTTGATCCACACTGGAGTCCGTAATTTTTCTTATTTTTACTAGATATATTGCATATAAACTGGAGATATTGAATGAGTTCATTAACCAGCATTGACCACTAGAACTTTTTGAGTGATAATTTTTTTTAAAAATATATTTTCACTTTTGGGGGATTAATTTCACGAATTATATTGGTTAATCTTAAAACAAGTGAATCATTTTTATTGAAAAAAAAAATCTTCTCATTAGTAATCACATGAGTTTTCATATATATATATGGTATATAAGCCTACAGTTTGACTCAGCCGTCAGGTACAATTAGGTGAATAGTCACCTGTATGCCCTAGGTGTGAAAATCAGACAATTTTCTACACCACTTTTTCAGAGTCATTTGGAAAACAGCTAACATAACTTTAATTTTCTTTTAAAAAACTATCTTCTCATTAATACCCGCATGATTTTTCAGAAACAGTGTTTGCATATGCCTGTTTATTTGTCCCAGCCCTGGGGTAGGATTAGGTCAAATTGTGACCTGCAAGCTCTAGGCATGAAAATCAGCAAGAAAATTGCAAAGTTGATCCTCTGATACTCAAATGTTAGTACTGCGATGAGTGACCTATAACATCGAGTCGTCACTATAAACACAGCGTTGTGGGACTAATGATGCCATGACATGAGGCTTGAAGTGACGTCATTTCGTGCTATTATTCTTCTTCAGAATAGCTATGTTACGCCTGACCACAGAGCTTACGAATGGCAGGCGTGTGCCCGTCTTTATATATATGTGCCAGTGTTTGTGGATCAGAGGGTGGGTTAGAGTAGAAGGAGATGGATTCCTGTCGCTACTCGAGCCCAGAGCGTACTAATGGCGAAAAGCGCTGTGGGTCTGTCTTTATTTGTGTGCGCCGATGAGTGTTTTGATCAGAGGTTGGCTTAGAGAGGATTGATTGATTGATTGTACATTGCTTAGCGTCCCGACAGCAACAAGGCTTTCTCAGGACGTGCCTGCACTGCTTGTGAAAAAAAAAAATAAACAGAACATTGAATGTATGTCGCCAGCCGGTCAAATACATTAAATAAACCTAACACACGGGGCCTAAATAAAGCTAAGACCATTTAGCAACACACATTCAATATCAAGAGCTACAGGCAGTGCAGACAGTAGGGAGAGTTTTAAAAAGGCAAATACAGGTGAATGGACAAAGGGTAGACAGAAACACATGCCCCAGAATAGAGAGAAAAACCCACCCTGTGGGGCTGACCAGGGTGACCCTGGGAACTAAAAAATACCTAACCCCACCCAAGTCCCCCAGGGCAGACCCGGGTGGGGTGGCTTAGAGAGGAGGGAAATGGATCAGCATTATAAGCCTAAAAATATGAACAACTCTGAATGTTCCTAAAAGATAAACGCATCTGGGCTCCAAACAATACCGTAGACTTTGGGATGAAATCCTCATCTTGTTTAATAGAAAACTGTTCTCAAAATGGACATTCTGGCTTTTGCCTATAGATACAATGAAAATCTCGCTTTCTACAATACTGACGGACTGACTTTTGTCAAATCATAGCAGATCTCTACAGTTTTTGCAAGGGTACATTACCTCTGATTTTATGGCCAAACAGAAAGCAACCTTCATGTTAATTTATTTCTAAATCATATAAACATTACTTCATGCTCTTTAATCCAAACAGACTGAAAATTGTAGATTTACTCACAGTAGTGCACTCTAAAAATAGAGCTTGTTTACACTACAGGTACAAATTCTAAATGTTCATGATGTGATGTTATTAAATACCAAGTAAACGGGCACAGACAAGCTGGTTAAAGCAATCCGACATACAGATTTTGTTTATTAAGTGTTGCTTTTGGCATATTACCAGCACACATGATGCAAGTCCAGAGAGGCACAAGGTAGTGTGACCTCTGTCCATGTGAACAACATGCAATTTCTTTCAGGCATGTGGAGTTGCAAAGGACACCATAACCTTAACAAACTTTGGCACAGTGTCACATAAGTGTAATGCTGTACATTAGACACTTAGCTAGACAAAAACTGCGCCTATGAAAATAAACAGTTACACTACAGTACTGCAGCTGTACTAGTGGGAAAAATATGAACCCAACAATCACTTTCAAAATCAGGTGGTAATTGTGTTCACCCATGAACTAGTACTACCATGCTAATTTTGCCAGCATACACAAAGATTGAAAGACTGTTCTCTTTAACCCTTTCGTGCCTGTAGCCATGGTACATGGGAAAAAGAAGAGAAAAAGAGAACATAATGTCAGAGAATGAAAATTCCACTAGTTCAACAATGTCATGTAGCAAACGGGCAGAAAATGACATATATATGTTCACAGGCTGCCATACATGGTGTCAAACATCCACATTTGCACAACTGGGGTCAGTTGCTTGAGTGAGCTTAGTCCTGTGCCAGTCACTAAACAAGGCACTATGCTATAGCGGAGCACCTTGCTTAGTGGCTGGTGCAAGGACAAAGCTCACTCATGCAACTAGTCCCGGGGCTCAAAATGAAACTGCCATCAAATCAAGCTGTCAAATATAGTCACTGGGCAGAAAATGTGTGTGTAAACTGACAGCTGTGTATTAGCTCCTTTACTGTCCAGAAAAATGGAACACCATGCAGTTGCAAGAGGTATAGATCCTCGAGCTCTTGCAGCTGAAGATCTATGCATCTTGCTGGGTCCACTTTGTATGAATGCTCCTTTGACGGCTGGGGATCTCTGACGTTGAATTTACAATAATTTCAAAAACGCAATCTGTGTCCACTGGTGAAGGGTTTAGGGGAGAAGAACACACCTACTTATAGTATAAGCACTGGTGCTGCTGGGTCGATTCTGCAAAATCAGCTGCAATGATGTGAATGCTGAGAGAAAAAGACGATTATGCGTGACGTCAAAAACTCTGAAAAAGCTTCAGTAAATTTCAGTACGGCATAACTGTAGTACTACAGGGCCAACAATAAGAATGCTGGAAAACCAGCATAGCTGCCACATACAGCAGCTACAGAGTAGAAAATGTGATGCCTGTAAATCGACTATCCTACACACACGGGGTACTGAGGGCAGCTAGTATCAATGTATTTGCTGACGGACTGGGAAGCAAAGATCAATACTTTGGAGAAATTTCTCTCCAGCTCTCTAGGCAGAGTGCCATCAACGTCACGAGAGCACTGTCAATGAGACAAACATTTCTCGTTTACATGTATTTTCAAGTAGCTACCCCAAGAACCATGTTGCGAGTCATGGAGCACAGTTTTGTCAATGAGCAAAAAAAAACAATGAAGGGGTTAAAATGCATTACTTAACCCTCTGGCAGTCGGTATCACTTCGTCAGGGTGATTCCGGCAGGAATCACCATGACAAAAAGTGCTACCAACAGCCAAAGCATTAATCTTTTCTTAAGCTCTGCCTGGTGTATAAAATATTGTCTTAGCAATCACGCATAATTTCCATCTGTGATGCAAGCTACCTGTTCCTTCTATGATGTGCTCTTTTTATTGCCTTTTTCAAAATTCAGATTTTACAAACTATGATTTCCATATTTATGGACCTCTCAGATTTCATAGTGCGTCTAGATCGACCCCATGGCGGTAACCACGACCCTGCTGCTTATACTTTATAGCATGCATCAGGAATGCAAATATGTGTGTTGATGGGATCCATAGTGCGCGTGTGATTTGATTGCAATCTAATTATAATTATGTGTTTTGTCATTGTTTTATTGTGTGCATCTGCAAGATGAATTCCTAATGTATAGTTGCGTGTGGCAACAAAGTATTTTTATCTTATCTTTCCTCCCTTTGAAAGTGTAAGCTCACTTTTTTTAATTAACCCTTAACATTCCGAATACACCAATGTGTGAAATAAGTTTGACTAAAATAGTTCAAGGGTAGTGCCAGAATAGCTTGGCACCTCGAGGCACCAAGCTATTCTGGCACCACCCTTGAACTAAAGCCATTGGTCTATATCCTTATCGGTAAGTACTAAATGTACCTTGCATATGGCAGTGTACAAATTTGAAGCTTTTAGCCTCAGTATGATATGGGTTAACGGAAGAGTAATACAAAATATTAACTCTTTCACTGCCACATGTAATTCCTTCCTTATAAAAGACCTGTTACAGACGCAATAATTTCTTTGAGAGTGAAGTTCTGGTACACCTCTTTGAGAGAATGTTTACGTCCACTAGAACCAGACTAAATTAACAAGAATAATCGTTTTCTACCCAGCTATTTGTATCCCACTCAAGAGGAGTCTGTGATAGTTATTCCCTCCTTCTGAAGTGAAACAAATTTTCCCACTGAGCATGCACATTTGCAGGGGAAATGCAGACATGATGTTTTTTACACCATTTAGGGAGGTGAACATCATTCATCTGCAATTTTACATGTGAGAGGATCAAGAAAGATAGTTTATAGCTGATATCCATACTTTCAAGTTACCGACCTCACAATCTGACATAATCACACTAGTTTGCCAGGGAGAAACAGAAGCTTAATATGGACAATGTTAAGATTTTCAAAAAAAAATATTGTTTTAAGAATATAACATGTATTCACAAAAAATGGTGTTCACGAGCATTGCAAATGCATGAAACAGACATCTGAAACCAAATTGCTCTTACATCAGTATATATCAGCAAAGATCATACATTTTCTAACCACATAATGCACTTTAAAAACCTGATAACTTTGAAAGCGTTTTACATTTGCTTATTACAAATAACCAACTTTTTAATTTCCATGCCACGGTACATTCTAAGAAATGCTGACTAAGCATTTTTATGCATACAAGTCCATGGAAATGTACAGTTTAAATTGTGTTAGTGATTACCTTATACTTTTGTTCTCCAGTCAGAACGTTGATAGGGCTTTGAACATTTTACATCTTATTTCTCTGCTTTATGACAGGACAACATTTCATAAATTCATCGTCAATTGCATGTGCTGTAATTTGTACTAAATTGGTTTGAATTTTTAAAGCGAATCCATCAACAGCACTTCCGTCAGTGATATAGGCCGTTTCACAAATATCTCCGCAAAGAAACACTTTTCTGTACCACTTTAAGAACAAATATCAATTACCACCAATTGACCTAATATGGAGTATTCTTACTGAACTCGTATAAATTGTTGATTTTGCTGTACAGTCGTAAAAATTTGATGAAAAGACAAGAACAAGCCATTTTCAATACCCTAAATAGAGCCAGGGCAGATTTCAGTATCAGTATCAGACTTCATGTATGCCTGCGCTGTTTCAGGTTTGAAAACAAGGCCAATTCACATGAAAATAGATCTTTCTTATACTGGGCTTAATATATCTGGAGCACTTTTAGAGATGAAAAATCAGACATTTTAATTTTTAAAAGTCAAATTTTTACAAAAGTCCAGTAAAACTGACACATAGTTAAAGTTTCTTAAAAGTAAAATGTATTAGGTCAATTGTCACTGAATGATATTTGTCATAAGATTGGTATAAAAAATTGGTTCTTTGCAGAGATATTTGCGAAAAACGTGCGCTCCAACATCAAACGACCTATACTTTCCCCCAAAGATAATATTTTTAAAATTTCACATATTTTTATTCCAACAGGCATGTCCACCAGTGCAGGAAAAAGTAGGAGAAGTGTCAATATTACAGCTCCTTTAAACTTTCCCTAAACAGGTCTTATACCTGATATCATGGAAGGGATGTATGCATGAATGGAAAGCAAGCAGCCCTGCAAATTTGAGGGCTTACGCCTCTTGGGAGTTGGGTGGCGTTTCCTGTGTGTGCAGTGAAGGGGTTAAAAGTTTTGGGCTGATTTGTCCCCATAAATCTTTCTTCCTACAAATCATTTGCAACTTACATACCGGTAGGCTAATCTTACATACCAGTACTCTTTAGCAGAACACCTATCTACCTATATCAAATTTCAGAAGTTAGGCTAGTCATTTTGTGCAGCATTATTGAAAAAACATAAATACCGGTAAACGAGCACAAAACATAATGAATATTTATAAAAGTGATATTGTGAACTATTATTAACCCATTTTAGCCACAAGGCACTACAGTGGACGGAGCAACCATGATAATTCAAAGGTAATGCCAGACCATGCTAATTCAAGGGTGGTGCATGATGGTGCCATGGTAATCTGGCACTACCCTTGAATTATCATTTCAGTCAAGCCATCTGCAACCTCCACAAAGGAATTAGGTGTCACCACCAAAATCTGGGAAATGCAGCCTTGGGGTTAAACGGATTAACCTGTATTTCCAGGACTGGCAGGAAAAGGTGATTCAACCCATATCATTCAAAATATACCAGTGTGTGAAATAAGTTTGACTAAAATAGTTCAACTTCAAGGGTAGTGCCAGAATAGCCTGGTGCCTCTACGTGCCAAGCTATTCTGTCACCACCCTTGAACTAAATCCATTGGTGTATATCTGTAAGTACTATAATGTAGCTTGCATATGGCAGTGTACACATTTGAAGCTTTTAGCCTCAGTATGATATGGGTTAATGAATGCAACTATAATGAATAATGTGAATGCACATCATCATGATCAGTAGAAGCAATACAGGCATACATGTATGTCATACTTGATTAGGATGCTTTGCACTCCTCTCAGGTGCTCTTTTCTTGTAGGAAATCAAGAACACGACAAATACAGATACAAATGTGACCTAACCCTTTAGTTGTAGTTTTTGTCACGACGATTCCTGCAGGAATCATAGTGATCAAAACTGCTACTGACAAAAAGGGCTATTACAGTAATGAATATATTGTATCATTAGCTACTATACCTACTGTATGTACTACAGGCAATACATCTTCTAACATTGCAATATTTACATCAGATAGTTGACATGCTGAACATTTTGTATCACTACTAACTTTGTCCATGTATCTAAGGATCTGTGATAATGAAACATGCATTATGTAAAGAACATAAGAAAGACCAAGGATCTGACGAATACATGACAAAATAACACTTGCTAGCAGAAGAATAGGCAGTTTAATTCAGTTTTTGTTTGATGTCTGTGTCATTATAGCAGGCATGTTTCTACCAAGTAAAAAGACTCACTCTGCACTCAAATACTGATAGTTACTATGGCAGTTTTCTTGAATACTGTAATTCACCACTGCCCTGCATTCCATCATCAGCTAAAAGCTTACACTCCATTGCCCATTGCAATCTGTACCGCACGCTCAATCACTGAAAGCTGACTAGTCACAGGAAAAGAAAGGAATGGGAAGCCTGTTAGTGTTACTTAAAGGCCCACTACCACTGTAACTGTTCAAAGATACACTTCTGTAACAGTTAACTTAGTTAAGAAACGCTACACTCTGACTCAGGTCTAGTTATGGTTCACCAGCTCAGCACACATCATCTTTATATCAAGTAACCTGACAATGACTCCACTCAGTTCTAGAAATGCAACGATATCAGTGTGAAATACCGCTGAAGAAAGTAGACTGACACCCTAACAGCTGCACAGAATAAATAAGTGTGATTATGCATGTGCTTTTGATACGTGTCCAAACTGCTGTTAGTTTATTAGGTGTGTCAACAAGGCATAACAAACAAATGGTGCTGAAATGTGTCTTCAGATGTATGTGTAATGGTACTTTAACCCTTTTAGCCCCAATAACCTATAGCAGGAGACTGATTGACCATAATTCAAGGGTAGTGCCAGATCACGTACCCTCCGTTCCTCCAGTGAAAAACTTTTAAAATCCCGAAGCTTAACATGAAAACTGTCAGGGAGCGTTCTTTCACCCTTTTAGCCCAAGTGTGTAGAACTCGCTGCCAACTGAATTGCAGAATCTGCCCACATTATCCCAGTTCAAAGTTCAATTACAGACCTTTCTTTTTTTGTCAGGCTTTTAACATGGAACTCACTGTTTTCTCCTAGCAAACTGCTACCTGTCTTTAATTCTGATTCTGGATCTTTTGTGACAGGGAAGTGAATGTAAGGTGCTGGGAAGGGATGTGGTGGGTTAAAGTAGTGTATCTCAGAGTGTGCTGTTGTGCATGCACAGCGAGACCAGTGTTTTCCTGGAGAACAGCGCTATACAAGAGTTATGTATTATTATTATTATTATTAGCTTGGCATCTTCAGGCGCCAAGCTAATCTGGCACTACCATTGAATTATTATGGTCGACCCACTTCCTGGAACTGGTACACAGTCATTAAGTAACACAAAAATTGGAAAATGCACCTGTGGGACTAAAAGGATTAACCCAATTGTGCATACAGCCACAGATATGTTCCTACACAGTGCCAGTTGTTGCATGCATAAGGGGTTGATACAGTCCAATCCACTTATAGCAAGGTCTGACAAGAGTCCAATCCACTTATAGCAAGATCTAAATACAAATGTAGAGTCCAATCCACTTATACTTATAGCAAGGTCTGAAAAGAGTCCAATCCACTTATAGCAAGGTCTGAAAAGAGTCCAATCCACTTATAGCAAGATCTAAATACAAATGTAGAGTCCAATCCACTTATACTTATAGCAAGGTCTGAAAAGAGTCCAATCCACTTATAGCAAGGTCTGAAAAGAGTCCAATCCACTTATAGCAAGGTCTGAAAAAAGTCTAATCCACTTATAGCAAGGTCTGAAAAGAGTTCAATCCACTTATAGCAAGGTCTGAAAAGAGTCCAATCCACTTATAGCAAGGTCTGAAAAGAGTCTGACAGTACACTGGTCTTGTTTTCTTAACCCATATCATACTGAGGCTAAAAGTAAAAGCTTAAATTTTGTACACTGCCATATGCAAGCTACATTATAGTACTTACACATACGGATATAGACCAATGGCTATAGTTTAAGGGTGGTGTCAGAATAGCTTGGTGCCTAGAGGCGCCAAGCTATTCTGGCACTACCCTTGACCTACTTTAGTCAAACATATTTCACACACTGGTGTATTCTGAATGATAAGGGTTAACAATTTTCTGACCAGAAAAAAAGTGTGTTGTGTCATTTGAGCAATGATCAACTGAGGGTACTGCTGCAGGTAATGTCCTGTAACTGGATGATGCAATAAGGAACAATCTTATCATGAATCACCATAACATCAAAACAGTGATGAAAGCACTCTATCTTGAGAGAAAAACGTTTTATGACCCTTCACTAAAATAAACCCATGTCTGATCAACTCACCCTAGTGTATCACAAATGTTTCTGAGTATATTTTTCAGTCTTGGTCTCACCTTGTGAACGCTCCCTGGGTCGCTCTGCCAAGCCAGGTACATCTCCTCCACATACGTAGAAGAGCTGCCACTGAGGAATGGTTCTGCTGCTGCTTGGGTGGCGAAAAACCTGGCATGGCTACCAGTCCCATCTTCCACCTTACTGGCATACCCTCGGGTGCTTGCGCGCAGTAGGTATGGCAAGATACGACTGGGTGTGGGGTTAGTCAATAGTTTTCCGATGCGAAGCATCGTTTTCAGTAAGAAGTCCTTCTGATGTGAAAATGTCTTATGTTGTGACACAAGCGGGGGTCCCGCACGTTAGCCACAGTTGCAGCTTGGTAGCGTGCAGTAGATAACAGCTTGGAGTTGTACACGCAAAAACACACCCTTTATAAGGTCTCGGAAACTTTTGGCTTGACCTCTCTGTCCTTCAGTCGACTGATGTCGGACTGGATGAAGTTGATGTCGGTGGGGGCTGGTGATGCGTCTCTGCCAAGACTGTCAAAGCATGGGCTGGAGTGGGTGTTCTCTCTGCGCGGACACCTTGACTGTATACGTCTTTCTGTGTCCCTGTATCGTGGGAAGCACCGAAATATGGCGCCGTTGCTTCGCAGTTCAACGAAAGAGCCGGCTGTAACAAAACGTAGGGAAGCAATAACTTTGAACGCTTTCATAAATCACTACAATTATAAAGCACTAGTTTACTGCTACAGTGTGCCGCAACCGGTACTGCTGAACTTCGCCAAAGCACTCACCTTTCAGTCTTGTGTGAGGAAACCTCCGGACATCCCCAAGTTGACTTTCAGCTGTGTAGTGTGTCAGGAGTATGACGTCACAGGTCATTTGGAAACATGATTTTCATTGGTCAAAATGTAGGGTTGTATCTTCCTTTGGCCAATTAAAATTAGACACACAAAACCCAGCGGGAAGTGTAAGTAGAGCAAAAGTGTAGAAATTCACTGACCGTAACATAATTTCTAACAAAAATGTGTACACTGTTCAGAAGAAAAAAAGATGTATATGACCTCCCAGCTGTCATTTCACTTTCGAGTTTGATGCACAACATTCCGTCGCTGTTTAATAACTGTAGGATACAAACAAAAATTCAATGTGGCTTTTTATGGCCCGTACATTGTAATTTAGGAGCCGGATCAGATCACAGGCAGAACTACGCGACTGTAGCATTATTATGTCATAAATCATACGTCTGTTACTATTATTATGGACTTATGATCATGTGTAGAGTGTTCATGGAGAAGTAGTACCTTTGACTTTTCAGCCAGCAGCGCCTCTTGGGGCAGGCGGGAGCACTGGTCTTCACATGGCACTCAACTCTCACAGCTGGCTCCAGGTCCTTTACCTAGCCACACCCCGGTAACCGCTTCTGCTGGCGGGCGAAACGTTGTGAGGGGCTGACGCGTCTCTCAGTCAGTTGAAATACTTGGAGAGGAGACGGGCGCCGCCAAGTTCGCCTAAGCCCATTGAAAGGACTGCTGGACAAGCAACAGAATAAGAATAACATGCCGGATCGGTCGGGGCCCGGATCACCAACGACCGCGCACCCCATTGGAGGTCTCCAGGGTGGGGGCGACAAGTGTGTTACTGGAACCAAACCCACCATCAAGCTGCCCACGCAAGGAATAACTATCGGAACTTGGAACGTTCGCACACTCTACCAGTGCGGCAAAGTGAAGGAACTCACCCACGAGTTAAAGCGCTATCGCTGGGACATTGTAGGACTTGCAGAAGTTCGATGGACAGGCTTCGGAGAAACAACAACAGATGAAGGCCATAAAATCTGGTTCAGCGGAAAAGAAACCAAGCACGAACATGGCGTAGCTTTTATCGTAAGGAAAGAGGTGGCTGGAACTGTCATCAGCTGCACCCCCGTGTCAAGCAGACTAATCTCCATCCGCATCTCTGCCCGACCGCACAACATCACTATAATACAAGTATACGCTCCAACAGCAGATCATGATGATGAGGAATTAGAAGAATTTTACGAACAACTGGACAACATCATCAAGAAAACACCTAAGAAAGACATTCTGACTGTCCTCAGTGACTGGAATGCAAAGATCGGCCCTGACGCTTACCAACAATGGGCAGGAACAGCTGGCAAGTTTGGCCTTGGAGAAACAAACGACAGAGGCCTGCGACTTTTAGAGTTCGCACAGAGTCACCGTCTTACCGTTGCTAATACCCTCCATCCACACAAGAAGTCAAGAACAGTGACATGGCAATCGCCAGGAGGCCTGGTCCATAACCAGATTGACTTCATCTTGCTGCCTCGACGATTCAAATCCAGCGTTAACAAAGCACAAACGAGGTCCTTTCCTGGCGCTGATATTGGCAGCGACCACAACCTCGTCCTTACTAGCCTCAAGTTGAAGCTGGCATTGAAACGAGACAGCAAGAGTCCTCGCATCCGATTCGACCTCGAGAAGCTAAAAGACCCGGAAGTAGAAGAGGTCTTCCAAGCCCAGGTGGGAGGCAGATTTGCAGCCTTGGCTACTTTGGACTGGGACGTAGACACCCTTGCTGGAAATATAAAAGAGGTGTTACTTTCTACAGCAGAAGAAGTGCTGGGGAAGCAGAGGAAGCGCAAACAGCCCTGGGTCACCGATGACATCCTTGATCTCTGTGATGAGAGGAGAGCCTGGAAGAAAAAGAGAGGCCAAGACCTCACATCAGCAAACAAGTACAGACTTGTCAACAAGAAGATCAGGAAGAGGATGAAAGAAGCCAAAGAAGATTGGATTGAAGACCAGTGTCGTAGCGTGGAAGAGGGCATGGCAAACGGCAACAGCAAGAAGGCTTATGAAACGCTAAGGACCCTCACCAAGACTCAACAGCGAACAGCCACAGTCATCGAAGACAGCAGCGGCCAACTCCTTACGGAAAACACTGCTGTACTAAACAGATGGACTGAGTACTGCCGAGACTTGTATAACTACAAGGCTGAGCCAGACACCAGCATCCTCCAAAACAACCAGGCTGGGGCCAGGAAGGCCGAAGACCTGCCAGTGTTAGCTGAAGAGGTGGAAACAGCTGTACGCGGCCTGAAGGGAGGAAAGTCTCCAGGTGTAGACAACGTACCTGCTGAACTGTTGAAACATGGAGGAGAAGTAACAACGAAGGTACTCACTACACTCTGTCAAAAGATCTGGGAGCAAAAGAAATGGCCAGTAGAATGGACACAGTCTCTAGTGATCCCGCTCCCCAAGAAAGGAAACCTGAAACAGTGCCAGAACTACAGAACTATCAGTCTGATAAGTCACCCTAGCAAAGTAATGCTTAGAATCATTCTCAACCGCCTCAAAACTTTCGCCGAGGAACTGCTGGCAGAAGAACAGGCTGGCTTCAGAGTTGGAAGAAGCACTGTAGAGCAGATTTTCAACTGCCGCGTCCTGATCGAGAAACATCTGCAGCATCAGCGCGAACTCTACCACAACTTCATTGATTTCAGGAAAGCATTTGATCGCGTCTGGCACGACGGACTCTGGCAAGTTATGAGATCGTTCAACATAGAGGAGGGGCTGATCCAAATGATAGAAGCGCTTTACAAGAACGCCTGCAGCGCGGTTCTACTTAACAATCAGTCAGGCGAGTTCTTCAGGACGACGATCGGTGTCCGTCAAGGATGCCTGCTCTCTCCTGTCCTTTTCAACATATTCCTGGAGAACATCATGCAGGAAACCCTCCACGACCACCATACTTCAATCTCTATTGGTGGCAGATCCCTGTGCAATCTTCGATTCGCAGACGACATTGACCTCATGGCAGGCAGCAATAGTGAGCTGCAAAACCTGACAGACAAACTTTCAAGTAGCGCAGGGTCTTATGGCATGGAGATCAGTACGGATAAAAGCAAAGTGATGATCAACACCACAAGCGACAGCAGCAGCAACATTCACATGAACGGCCAGAAGCTAGAAGAGGTCAATAGCTTCAAGTACTTGGGAGCCACCCTGTCCAAAGACGGTAGTTGCATAGCAGAGATCCGTATCAGGATAGGTACAGCAACATCCGCAATGGCCAGGCTGGACAGGATATGGCGAAGTAACTCCATCAGCTTCACCATCAAGTACAGGCTTTACAAGTCCCTCGTAGTGTCTATTCTACTCTACGGCTGTGAGACTTGGACGCTGCTTGCAGACTCAGAAAAGAAAATCCAGGCCTTTGAGAACAAGTGCCTGAGGAAGTTGCTCCACATCTCGTACCGCGAGCACAAGACCAACGAATATGTACGGAGCATCATCACTTCCCTGGTGGGCCCACATGAACCCCTTCTGGCAACCATGAAACGGCGCAAGCTTGCTTGGTTTGGCCACGTGACCCGACACAACACCTTGTCCAAGACTATCCTCCAAGGCACTCTCGAAGGAAGTCGTCGGCGAGGTCGTCAGAGAAAGAGTTGGGTCGCAAACATAAAAGAATGGACCGAACTCGAGATGCCAGACTTGCTTGTCACCGCCCAAAATAGAACTCAGTGGAGAGCACTGTCTGTTGCTGCTGCCTTTCAGTCCCCCCAACGCCCAGTTCGGGCAAGGGACTGATGATGATGATGATGATGATCATGTGCCTACAGCAGTCGTATCTGTGATGAGATAAACGTGCCCCACCTGATCTTTAGGGTCCGTTAATTTATTAGGAGAGGCACATTCCATAGCAGTGTTAGGTCGAACGCCAAGGGGAGGGAGAGGGTGGTGGTAAGTGAGGTGGGTTAGGGTCACGCTATCTGTCAAGCTATCTGTCATCAGCGCCGCGCCATGTTTGTTTTGTTTAGCCGTTACTCGCTACATTCACCCTACAGTTTAGTCTTGCTTTCTTGTGTCCTCTCTCCATTTTGGTTGGTAACAGTGTCTAATAGCTAAGTCAGACCTGTACAATTGCAGTTGACATAGATCACTTTGAACCCCCAGATCATGTATTGAATCGGCTCCTGGGAATCTGTGCATTTTTGCAGATTCACTTTACATCCTTATTAGATCCCTCAGATGAGTAAGCCACTGCGGACTAATTTGCTTATCCAGAGCCTTCCATCCACAAGAAGGCCATGCATGTTGTAAAGGCTGCTGTGAATCAATGTGCTCTTTTTGACCTTTTACATAATTCGGCCTAGTTTGCATCCTAAAGTTGAGGGTGCTATTATTGGTTAAAGTGCAGAGTGGACTAGAAGATGTAGAGTTGCACATACTATAATTATGAAACTCAACTGAACATTGTGGACATGTAAAAGCGTTCTGATATAAGCGTACATATTTAATCCATGATATCTGCAATTAATTGTCTTGAAATATTGTTTCAAAATTAAGTTTTGAAATTTGGTGTCACATTATGTTCCGTCATTGAATATATCGGTTCCGTTAGCCTGCTTTTTAATATAAATATAATAATAATAATCAGTAATATATAACTCTTCTATTATAGTGCAATATCCCCACAAAGAAAGGCTCAGAGCGCTTTACATCTAGATAATCTAACTAACTGAAATTAACTAACTGAAGTACAGACAACGTACAAAAACAACCATTCATAGGCCCAAATGCACACTGACACAATACTAAAATAATAAACATAACATTTCAAGAGCCTGATCAGATATATAAACGTTGATGGGAAACGTAGGGTTTATCAATCCCTTTCAAAGGCCAAGTTGAAACAAAAAATGTTTTTAATGTAGCCCTGAAAATGGCCAAAGATAGTGCGTGGCGAATATCATGGAGAAGACCATTCCACACTTTGGGAGGTTGGAAAGAAAAGGACCGCTGTCCAAAGTTTTCTAAGGACACTGGGAGTAGTCAATATTCTGTCGTCAGTGCTGAAGCGCAATACTCTGCCTGGTGTATAGACAAGGAGACTGGAAGACAAGTATGCCGGGAGTGTTTTATCAAAGGCCTGAAAAACGAGGGAAGCAGTTTTGTATTCAATTCTAAACTTCACAGGAAGCCTGTAACTGCTTAAGCAAGGGAGTGATGTGGTCACGCTTTGATTTTTTTTCAGTACAAGTCTTGCTGTTTGCTTTTGAATCTTCTGGGGCCTGTAGAGCAGATCATTTGACATACCTGACATTACAGAGTTACAGTAGTCAAGCCTTGACAAAATCTGCGAACAAGCGGCGATTTGCTTACAGGCATCGTCAATAATGTACTGTCTAACAGAGCTAAGCCTCCTGAGCTCAAGATAGCAGCAGTGGGACAGGTGAGACACACGATTGTTCATGGACAGCACATTATCAATGTAAACACCTAGGTTTTTCAGTCACACATTTTTTTAGAGGGATGACCTGTCCACAAACGATCAAGGACTCATCATGGGAGACACTCACCCTGGAGCGAGTGCCTACCACAATGGCATCTGTTTTTCCTTCATTTCTATCATCCAGTCCTTAACAGCTTCTATATATTGTTCCATGTCACTCATGCAGAAGAGACAGGAATGTGTGCGAGGAGCATCTTTCTCAGTTCACCTGTGTGTCATCGGCATATTTGTGATGTTCACATCCTTTACTTGGACACAGGCTGGGTGAACAAGGAGAACAAGACTGGTCCGAGAGCTGAGCCCTGGGGCACGATTTTGTACAATTTTGTATAATGACACGTTGGAACCTGTCAGACACTGAATTATGAGGAGAACCAGTCAAGGACCCGCTATATTATTAGTTTAAGACATTTCAGTGATTATGCATCACTACCTCCTTTTCGTTATCTCAGTTATAACAATAGAGGAAGACTGAGCTGACTCTTAGGGGCGGACAATGCCAGCGATGGAAAACCCGCTGACCGCTGGCTGGTGCTAAAGAGGGAAAAGGAAGGGTCCTGAAATACGATGCCGTCATCAGGCGTTGGTAAAAAAATTAGTTTAGATAGCTTGACCCTCACCCACAACCTTACCACAACCCTCTCACTCCCTTGGCGTTGGAGCTAAGATTGTGTACAGTGAGTGAAATATCCGACACCAGACACTTAACAACATGATATGTTACATGTTATTGCCAACATAGTGACTCGGTCGTGACGTTAAATTGACTGAATCACCATATCAATATTATCATGTTTTAAAATACAGATTGTTGAGAACAGCGAGCTGTTCTGCGAGGAAGTTTACAGAACATGACGTGAAAATACACTGTTGTGAATAGAGGAAATTAGTATTTTTAAATTTTTTTTTTAAAAGTAACAATAAAAAAAAAACATGAAATAGGCTAGAAAATATTACTATATAACTTATTTCGTAACGTGGAATCAGTGTCAAACAACATAACATTTTCTAAAAACATCTTGGTTAAAATAATACATCACTGAGAATACGTTTTGACTGGCAAATTAAACAAGATGGGATGAACCATAACCCACAAAGTCCCTTCTATATGAGAGCTGTCCTCACTGTCAGTGGTCTCTACCTTTTGTCTTTGACCTGATTCTGATGTTGAATTATCTCCTCAGTATTGAAAAAGTCCTTCAGATCTGCCAATGCATCAGTAAGGGGCGCAGGATTAAGTAATTTTATATTTTACGTGATATGAGTTTCCTTTTCGTTTCATAGGCTTGAGAAAATGGTGACAAAACTAAAACTTCACGGTACAATTTCAGTCTTGCTATAATTTGTGTGAAAGCAGGTTGACTTTACCTACTAACATGATATACTAAGTACACAGGTCACCTGCATGCTCTTCTGAAAGCACGTCGATGTATGTGTTCGTGTTAGTGCATGCGTGCGCGCTCAAACATCTCCAAGATAAAATGACATCATAATTATTTAGAGTAATATGTCAGTGTCTGCATGGTGACGGAGTTGCCTCTTTTACGTCACCGCCACAGTCTGACTTCCTCTAGAAGTCAAGGTTTTTTACTGTTTTAATTTTTTTCTCAAAAGAATTAATTTTTACTAAAGAAGTTGAAAGGATACAAAGCTGGATAACAAACTCATGCAATGATGCTAAAATGAGGTTGAGAAACATTTTCCTCTAAATTAATCAGAATTCATTTCAGAAGCCCAAGCATCCTCTGCAAAAAAAGAGAATGAAACTAAAAATATTAAATCTCTGGCTCACAGTGAAGGTATTTGTGCACCCAGTAAACGGCTATTTCCGCAAAATCACCAAAAAAGAAAAAAATATTTAAAACAGAGGAGTATGACGTAAGCAATTTTTATGATCATTTTGAGTTTATTTGCGTACTGGTAAAATGGGGGTAAAGCAGCAGATGATAGGGCAGCAGATTCAGCCACTGTGGCCCCTAAATCTAGTAAATGCATCATAACATCATAAAATCAGGTTGGGAATAACTGTGGTACTCTATCCTAACTAATAAAACCTTAAAAAAAAAAAAAAAAATTCTGAGGACAGCGGAAACAACGTATGTTTCCCAATTCGTCGATTTTAAATGGAAAAAAGCTATCATTCACCACAAATGTACCATAAAGGATGCTGATTCTCCTTATTTTCTTGCACTTTATGCTCACATTATTGAAACTTAATAGGTAAAGAGAGGTCAAATTGAAATGGAATAACTTTAGTAATTTGTTCTAATTAAATTTGTGTATTTTTACAACTTGGCGGTAGGGATTAAAAATCATCCACTGTGGCACTCACAGTGATCACACCATCACATAATCAAATTTATAATAATTGTGACATCCTGTTTTAATGATGTAAGCCTAAAAATGGACTGCCAGTGCTATAGAAAATGTCTGAAGGCATCTGACGCATAATTTTTGTCTTTATTGCGATTTCACAGAAATGGCCATTTACTGGGTGCACAAATACATTCACTGTGAGCCAGAGATTCAATATTTTTTCATTCTGTTTTTTATTTTTTATTTATTTTTTTGTATTTTTTGTTGCAGAGAACGCAGAAGGTGTGCCTTAACATAATATTGCCTGATTTGGGCTTCCAGAAGGAATTCTAGTAGTAGTAGTAGTATTGTGAGGACAAAATAGGCCGTGAGGCCTTTATAAATGTCCTTTCTTTCTTTAGTTCCTTTATGGGTCTGCTAAGCATGCAATTTTCCTATAAAATCATTCATCATAGGAATAAAAAATCTCTTTAAATTTTGGTAATTCGTCCAGCTGGTTTTTAAAAGAATTTATATTAGATGCTTTTTTTAATGAAACTGGTAAGTCATTCCAAACAATGGCAACTCTGTTAGTAAAACAAAACTTCCGCAGGTTAGTGTTACACAGTGCTGTACAAAGATTTTCCCTTCAGAATTTGGGGTTCTGTCACAGAATTACTTACTTACTTACGCCTGTCACCCCTACCCGGGTATAGGCCGTCGACGAGAGACCTCCAGCAACTCCTGTCCTGTGCTTGGCTGCTCTCGTGCGACTGTTGTTGACCGCTGCTTTCTTCTGCTTCCTCGCTTCTATCTTCTTCAAGGTCTGTGCCGACAGCCAGTCCTTGTGGTGGTGTTTCCTGAACCCTACAGTGTCTTTGCAGGTTGAGTTCAGCGCCTCTCTAACTGCCTTCCACTGCTGCTCTGTGGTGACCGCCTCCTCTTCATTTACTAGCTCCTGTAGCGCTTGAAACCGGTTGGACAGCACCAGTTTGAACTCTTCTCTAACTCCAGTTTCTCTCAGGAGGCCTACATTATAGCGCTGTCTTCTTATTGTCTCTGTGCGGCTTTTCTTTAGCTTGAGCTTCATTCTTAAGGTAAGCAGATGGTGGTCTGAGGCGACATCTGCTCCCCTCCTCACTCGAACATCTTGAAGGGATCTTCTAAATTTCTTGCTAATCTGTCACAGAATGGTGCTGCAAAAAAGTCGTTCCACTTTAGGTCGTCGATGCTATTATAAATTTTAAAAACTTGGATTAAGTCTCCACGTATTCTATGTCCGCATAAGGAGTGTAATCCAAAGTATCTGAGTCTGTCTGAATAAGTCATATTTCTACATTCTTTGACCAGCTTTGTTGCTCGTCTCTGTACCCTTTCGAGTGCAGCTGATTGTCTCTTTAAACCTGGGTACCATACAGTGTTTGCATATTCTAAATGTGGTCTGACTAGTGATTTATACAGTTTACTAAAAATGTCCTTGTCCAAATAATTAAAAGCTCTCTTAACTACTCCAACCATTTTGTTGGCCTTATTGATGCAGTTCTGAATCATCATCATCATCAGTCCCTTGCCCGAACTGGGCGTTGGGGGGACTGAAAGGCAGCAGCAACAGACAGTGCTCTCCACTGAGTTCTATTTTGGGCGGTGGCAAGCAAGTCTGACATCTCGAGTTCGGTCCATTCTTTTATGTTTGCGACTCAACTCTTTCTCTGACGACCTCGCCGACGACTTCCTTCGAGAGTGCCTTGGAGGATAGTCTTGGACAAGGTGTTGTGTCGGGTCACGTGGCCAAACCAAGCAAGCTTGCGCCGTTTCACGGTTGCCAGAAGGGGTTCATGTGGGCCCACCAGGGAAGTGACGATGCTCCGTACATATTCGTTGGTCTTGTGCTCGCGGTACGAGATGCGGAGCAACTTCCTCAGGCACTTGTTCTCAAAGGCCTGGATTTTCTTTTCTGAGTCTGCAAGCAGTGTCCAAGTCTCACAGCTGTAGAGTAGAATAGACACTATGAGGGACTTGTAAAGCCTGTACTTGATGGTGAAGCTGATGGAGTTACTTCGCCATATCCTGTCCAGCCTGGCCATTGCGGATGTTGCTGTACCTATCCTGATACGGATCTCTGCTATGCAACTACCGTCTTTGGACAGGGTGGCTCCCAAGTACTTGAAGCTATTGACCTCTTCTAGCTTTTGGCCATTCATGTGAATGTTGCTGCTGCTGTCGCTTGTGGTGTTGATCATCACTTTGCTTTTATCCGTACTGATCTCCATGCCATAAGACCCTGCGCTACTTGAAAGTTTGTCTGTCAGGTTTTGGAGCTCACTATTGCTGCCTGCCATGAGGTCAATGTCGTCTGCGAATCGAAGATTGCACAGGGATCTGCCACCAACAGAGATTGAAGTATGGTGGTCGTGGAGGGTTTCCTGCATGATGTTCTCCAGGAATATGTTGAAAAGGACAGGAGAGAGCAGGCATCCTTGACGGACACCGATCGTCGTCCTGAAGAACTCGCCTGACTGATTGTTAAGTAGAACCGCGCTGCAGGCGTTCTTGTAAAGCGCTTCTATCATTTGGATCAGTCCCTCCTCTATGTTGAACGATCTCATGACTTGCCAGAGTCCGTCGTGCCAGACGCGATCAAATGCTTTCCTGAAATCAATGAAGTTGTGGTAGAGTTCGCGCTGATGCTGCAGATGTTTCTCGATCAGGACGCGGCAGTTGAAAATCTGCTCTACAGTGCTTCTTCCAACTCTGAAGCCAGCCTGTTCTTCTGCCAGCAGTTCCTCGGCGAAAGTTTTGAGGTGGTTGAGAATGATTCTAAGCATTACTTTGCTAGGGTGACTTATCAGACTGATAGTTCTGTAGTTCTGGCACTGTTTCAGGTTTCCTTTCTTGGGGAGCGGGATCACTAGAGACTGTGTCCATTCTACTGGCCATTTCTTTTGCTCCCAGATCTTTTGACAGAGTGTAGTGAGGACCTTCGTTGTTACTTCTCCTCCATGTTTCAACAGTTCAGCAGGTACGTTGTCTACACCTGGAGACTTTCCTCCCTTCAGGCCGCGTACAGCTGTTTCCACCTCTTCAGCTAACACTGGCAGGTCTTCGGCCTTCCTGGCCCCAGCCTGGTTGTTTTGGAGGATGCTGGTGTCTGGCTCAGCCTTGTAGTTATACAAGTCTCGGCAGTACTCAGTCCATCTGTTTAGTACAGCAGTGTTTTCCGTAAGGAGTTGGCCGCTGCTGTCTTCGATGACTGTGGCTGTTCGCTGTTGAGTCTTGGTGAGGGTCCTTAGCGTTTCATAAGCCTTCTTGCTGTTGCCGTTTGCCATGCCCTCTTCCACGCTACGACACTGGTCTTCAATCCAATCTTCTTTGGCTTCTTTCATCCTCTTCCTGATCTTCTTGTTGACAAGTCTGTACTTGTTTGCTGATGTGAGGTCTTGGCCTCTCTTTTTCTTCCAGGCTCTCCTCTCATCACAGAGATCGAGGATGTCATCGGTGACCCAGGGCTGTTTGCGCTTCCTCTGCTTCCCCAGCACTTCTTCTGCTGTAGAAAGTAACACCTCTTTTATATTTCCAGCAAGGGTGTCTACGTCGCAGTCCAAAGTAGCCAAGGCTGCAAATCTGCCTCCCACCTGGGCTTGGAAGAGCTCTTCTACTTCCGGGTCTTTTAGCTTCTGGAGGTCGAATCTGATGCGAGGGTTCTTGCTATCTCGTTTCAATGCCAGCTTCAACTTGAGGCTAGTAAGGACGAGGTTGTGGTCGCTGCCAATATCAGCGCCAGGAAAGGACCTCGTTTGTGCTTTGTTAACGCTGGATTTGAATCGTCGAGGCAGCAAGATGAAGTCAATCTGGTTATGGACCAGGCCTCCTGGCGATTGCCATGTCACTGTTCTTGACTTCTTGTGTGGATGGAGGGTATTAGCAACGGTGAGACGGTGACTCTCTGCGAACTCTAAAAGTCGCAGGCCTCTGTCATTTGTTTCTCCAAGGCCAAACTTGCCAGCTGTTCCTGCCCATTGTTGGTAGGCGTCAGGGCCGATCTTTGCATTCCAGTCACCGAGGACAGTCAGAATGTCTTTCTTAGGTGTTTTCTTGATGATGTTGTCCAGTTGTTCGTAAAATTCTTCTAATTCTTCATCATCATGGTCTGCTGTTGGAGCGTATACTTGTATGATAGTGATGTTGTGCGGTCGGGCAGAGATGCGGATGGAGATTAGTCTGCTTGACACGGGGGTGCAGCTGATGACAGTTCCAACCACCTCTTTCCTTACGATAAAAGCTACGCCATGTTCGTGCTTGGTTTCTTTTCCGCTGAACCAGATTTTATGGACTTCATCTGTTGTTGTTTCTCCGAAGCCTGTCCATCGAACTTCTGCAAGTCCTACAATGTCCCAGCGATAGCGCTTCAACTCGTGGGTGAGTTCCTTCACTTTGCCGCACTGGTAGAGTGTGCGAACGTTCCAAGTTCCGATAGTTATTCCTTGCGTGGGCAGCTTGATGGTGGGTTTGGTTCCAGTAACACACTTGTCGCCCCCACCCTGGAGACCTCCAATGGGGTGCGCGGTCGTTGGTGATCCGGGCCCCGACCGATCCGGCATGTTATTCTTATTCTGTTGCTTGTCCATCAGTCCTTTCAATGGGCTTAGGCGAACTTGGCGGCGCCCGTCTCCTCTCCAAGTATTTCAACTGACTGAAAGACGTGTCAGCCCCTCACAACGTTTCGCCCGCCAGCAGAAGCGGTTACCGGGGTGTGGCTAGGTAAAGGACCTGGAGCCAGCTGTGAGAGTTGAGTGCCATGTGAAGACCAGTGCTCCCGCCTGCCCCAAGAGGCGCTGCTGGCTGAAAAGTCAAAGGTACTACTTCTCCATGAACACTCTACACCCCATGTAAGACCTTGCATTTCTCTACATTAAAATGCAAGTCCCATGTGTCGGACCACTCTTGCAAGTGATCCAAATCATGCTGCAAGTGCAACACGTCTTTATTGCTCGATTCATTATACATTTTAGTATCATCTGCAAAAATTTTGCACATGCTATTAACACAGTCTGGCAAGTCATTTATAAATATCGTAAATAATATAGGTCCTAAGATGCTACCTTGAGGTATACCGCTCAGTACCTTTATTTTGTTCGATTTTGCTTCTCCAACCTTTACCACTTGTTCTCTTGCATGTAAAAAACTTCTTATCCAGTTGGAAATGTTTCCACATACACCATAGGCCTCTAGTTTCTGAAGAAGCCGTTCACGAGGAACAGTGTCGAATGCTTTTCTAAAGTCTAAGTATATGATGTCAACCGCTTTTTTCTGTTGTCATGTAAGGAGGTTATATCATCCATAACCTGTAGTAGCTGAGTAACACATGATCGTTTCCTTCTAAAACCATGTTGGCATTCAGTGTACATATTATTCACCGTGAAATGATTAACGATCTCATCTCGGACTATAGACTCTAAAACTTTACATACTATACATGTTAAGCTTACTGGCCTGTAGTTTCCTGCATCTGACCTAGAACCTTTTTTAAAAATCGCACTTACCTCTGCAGTTCGCCAGTCTTGCGGTACAATACCTGATTCAAGGGAAAAAGTAAACAATGTACAAAGTGGCTCTGCCAACTCATTACACAACTCTTGTAAAACTTTGGGAGGGATGCAGTCTGGACCTTGAACTTTGGAAGGATTCAGCTCCTTTAGTTTTTTCTTGACAATATCAGGAGTTATTACGATATCTGTTATGGTGCACCCATTCGATTTTGAGCCTCTACCAAGCAACGGAACATTACTCAAGTTTTCTTCCACAAATACGCTTGAGAAGAATTTATTCAATGTTGCTGCCTTTTCATGATCTGCTACAGCAAGTGTGCCATCTTCTTTTTTAAGTGCATTTATTCCAGAATTATATTTAGTTTGTTCCTGTACATACTTCCAAAACATTTTGGGGTTCATTTTACATTTATCTGCAATATTTCTTTCATGCAATTTTTTGTTATGCTTTATTAATTTGTTACAGTCATTTCTTAGGGTAATATATCTTTGGTAATCTCTACCTTCTTGAGTTTGAAGATATCTTTTGTATAACTTGTATTTCTTTTTAATCATTCTTAAAGTACCCTTATTCATCCAAGATGGTGTGGTTCTTTTATGTGATTTACTCTTCACTTCTGTTTTATTTAGAGGAAAATGTTTCTCAACCTCATTTTAACATCCGCGAAGAGTGTGAATTGCGCCATCAGCTATATCTCTGGTGTGTTCCTAAGGATTTTAGGGGAACATTGCTTAAACATCTCAGGACATACTAAGGTACACTTTGAAAGCCATCTTATTGAGTACTGTGGGGTGGGGGGGGGGGGGGTGCACGCAGTAGCCAGGACTGCCTTACCAGTGAGTAAAATAGATGGGACAAAAAAAATCAAAGCTTAAAAAGCACCGAGGACGAACGGCCTCCCTGTCGGATAATGCTAACATCTTCGCTGAGTTCAAGTTGACGACGGCCGCAAATTTGGAGGCTATCTCAGACTTGTGAAGCGATATCAAGTATCGCCGGGAATACGACACAATATCACCAAAAAACAAAGAAAATTCACAGATGATTTTTGAAATTATATCTCCAGCAACTGCAGAAATGAAATGTGCACCGCATACGTTTCAGAATTATATACCGACGTCCACACATAGTTTTATGTATTAGGCAACTGTGCACCGTCTGGTCCGCATGTAATCGTACGCTATCGGAAATGTCCCCCCTTAGCCGTAGGGTGAACACAAGTCCATCTCTACAAGAAGCTGTATCATCTTCAACAACCTTTTGCACATGAGAATCTATGCTTCTTGTAGATGGGGCGTCCTGGATATGTAATTACGACTGCAAGAATTCACTCATTTAGGGGAGCTAATGTGGATGTAAATAGGGCCGCAAAACGCACAGATTCTCATGAGCTGACTCAGCCTGTGAAGGTGCATGGGGATCTATGTCAAGTGTAGTTGAAATAATCCGACAGGGGAACATTGTTGCGAGTGACATGAACATAAACACAAGCGCTCACATCAGCTTGATGAGGTTTGCGACCTCACCCCAGGGTCAAGGGGTATCGAGGTACCCAGAAATTTCAGGGACTCCGGTAGCGTTGGACCTATGACTGATGGTGCCATGTACACATGGTTCAGTGCTATGAGTTAGTATTTGTACCTCCCCCCCCCCCCCACCCCACCCCAGCGGCGTATTAGAATTATGTCAGCCTACCCAGGGTTTTAGTTTCATTGTTAGTATTTTAATTTAAACAAGGCGTGTGGCCACCTGTCAATAGCAGTATAACCAGTTTCAAGCAATCTGACCACATTAAAACCATGCAGCAATCTGCCTCACACACCCCCCCCCCCCATCCCCCCCCCACCCCGCCCCCCACCACCCCAACTCCACACACACACCTAAACCAGCGGGCGTATGTCCAACTTCACCATATTTGTACATCAAAACAGTTAACTTCAAGGAGATAACTTCTTTACGATCATTTTTTAGTTTTCACACACGGATACAATTATACAGTCGTCGGGCCAACGCCACCGGAGTCCCTGAAATTTCAGTGAAATCCGATACCCAATGACCCCGGGGTGAGGTCGGAAACCTCATCAAGCGGATATCAGCGCTCGTGTTTATGTTTCTGTCACTCGCAACATTGTTCCCCTGTCAGATGATTTCAGCTACACTTGACATAGGTCCCCATGCACATTCACAGGCTGAGCCGTCAGCTCTCGAGAATCTGTGCGTTTTGCGGTCCTATTTACATTACATTAGCTCCCCTAAATGAGTGAATTCTTGCGGTCGTATTCACATATCAAGGGCCCTCCGTCTACAAGAGGCATAGATTTTCATGTGCAAAAGGTTGTTGATGATCATACAGCTTCTAGCAGAGATCGACCCTGTGTTCATCCTACGATTAAGATGTGTGGACGTCAGTATGTAATTCTGATGTGTATGCCGTGCACATTTCATTTCTGCAGTTGCTGGATATATAATTTTTAAAAAATCAGCTGCGAATTTGTTTGTGTTTTTTTGGGTGATATTGTGTGTCGCATTCGGATATATCGCTTAACAAGTCTGAAATGGTCTCCAAATTTGTGGCCGTCGTCAACTTGAACTCGGTGAAGATATCGACATTATCCGACCAAAGGTAAGAAGACACATTTTATTACTATTTTTTATTCGCATTTCGTTCACTTAGCCGCGGCGGCAGGCTTCCGTGATATTTTCCACTGTGTAACTGTCATTACAAATATAACGAAAACATGGATGAAAACATGCAATTATGCATTAATATCCTGAAAAATATAAGTTAGTTCAAGAAGACAGTACACCCATCGGGATATGGCTTTAGTGGACCGCTCCTCGTTAACCCCAAAATTTTACAGCACTCAGCACACACAATTACGCTTACATTTCAATGGAATGATTCAAGTGTGTCCATGTTATATGCCTCAATTGAAACACCTGATCGATCTGACCTGCATATACCGTCCTTTCCGCAACTTATATCAACTTTAAAATTATAAGAAAGCACATAAAACACAATATTCCAAGCAATGATGATTAAACAATGCCAGCGCTTACTTATGCACGACTGATGTTTTCTTTGTAGATGCTGCCTGCGATTCTAATTCCATCACTGAAACATCTCAGTGTCTTAGCAGAAGATGAAGATTTCTGGATACAGCTTGATCATTTTTATGAAAATCTGAAACAAAGGAAACTACCCTCTGACCCTGATGTGCCGAGAAAGGACAATGTGGTTATTTATTTCAAGAAACTGACAGGAGCCAGTCGTTCATGCGAATGAGGAAAGCTACTTGTGAACTTGTGGTCAGTCATCAAATTTTGTTTTGAAAATTCCCAAAAGTCTACTTTCTGCAAACAAGTGGCTGCTGAAGTTTCACAAAACTGTGTTGAAACTGTTAATAAAAAGGGAGAGTTGTGTGACGGTTGTGCATCTGTTGACAAATCTGTTGACAAATCTGTTTTGAAACTCTATCAAGAAATATCCAAACAACCACTCCCACCATGATGAAGTTGAAAGCCTTCTCTTAACTCAGGAAATTGATATTTCGGAGCTTCACAATCTGCATACAGAATACAAAGAGCATTTTTCTCGTATTGAGTGGGAAAGGATAAAGGATTTTGAACTACATTTTCATCATAATTTTCAAGATCACACCCAGCTTAGTTACGAAGAACTGTGTTACAGAAAATGGTGTTTTTTTAAAAAAAACTGCATATCAATTAATAAATCGCAGCCTGCGCTGCAGAAGTCTCTTCAAGAAGTTGTCCGACGTGACACACACCGACAGGCAGCAGCTGCTTACTTAGATGGCATCCTTTTCGTCGGTCGGTGCCAACATCTACCTAAAGTCATCAACGAGAGCATTGTGGAGGTGATTGGCGAAGGGAAGGAAGACTTTAACATTGTATGTGCCCCTTTTCACGTGAGTTTGTGCTGACATGAAAAAGGTGTGCATATATTCATTGAAGGAAAATTCGAAAAGCAAGAAACTCTAGACTTTTTAGCCAAGGCTATAGAAATCGAGGTTTCACAGCATCATTGTGAAATTTGCAGAGAAATAAGCTTTTTTAAAAGGGGTGCTTTTGTGAAATACTGTGAGTGGGGGCGAACTCTATACATACGCCCTCATAGACGACATTTTTCTGAAAAAAAAATAGAGGACGACGTACTTGCTACATATTTTAACGACGAAAGCTGTGACACAGAAGTTGATCAGTCGTGCCCTTCTTGTTCGTCTATACTTAAAGAGACGCAACCGTTGGATTAAAATCGCTCAATGTTGTGAACAAGTGGAGGAACAGCATCCCACTTTATTGTCAACTGTTTTTAGAAAGCTTCATCAACAGGGAGTCTCTATCGAAGACGACAGACTCAAAGGTCTATGTAGAATCGAAACTTCAAAGGCTTTACCAGTATTTTCATTCTCTTCTCAACGTTTTAAATCAAAAATATACAGGTGTCCTTCAGAGTGATTTCACGGAAGAACTGAATTATAATTACCATAATGTAATAACTTTTTTCCTATCACTTCAAGCGCTGGTGTGACGCACTGCTTTCCACAGGCTGAGAAGGAACTAAAGAGACAGGCAACAAGTGACTATGTACACTTTTGCACATACAAAAAGAAATATCAATTGGCATACACATCCTTGGCGGGTAATGTCACACACGAAGTAAGTCTTGATGACTGCTATCTTGTGTTCGGCATAGACAATCTTGTCCGTTTGACATTCAGGTCAGACCCCAGCAGAGACGAAGGAAGATAATCCCAGGTATGCACACTGCCCGTGACACTTAAGGGCCTGCCAAAGGACTCGGATATTGTGGAAACATGGCATGATCAGGACATCTGTGACGGGTTGGAAAACTGTCCTTACATGAAAACCATCGATCTAATACCCTCAGATATACCTCGTGTGCTGACACATCTTTCGGACGAAGAGGAGTCATGCCTGTTCAAGTTCCACATCAATCTCTTCTTTGGATTAAGGTTTTTCTGGCTTAAGTTCAGGCATTCGTTTGCTGCACACATCAACAAAGCGTTCGCGTTAGAAGCTCAGTCGGGCGCAGACGTTCGGCACGCCAATCCCAGCCAACATGCAGCGCCTAAAAACGATAGTTTCACGCGAGACTCTCCCACCCTTGAGAACAGCTTCGCCGAGTTGTCTGTGGATGGTGGACCTCTCGACCCAGCCCACAGTAAGATGTCATAGTTAAATGTATGATCATGTGTAATTAGTATTTGTATAATGTGTTATTATCCCATTTGACAAGTAGTATTACTCAATTCATATACCCCAACCCTCTCTTTTTTTCTCTCTAACCGTGTGTGTGTGTGAGCACGGATGAACGGTTGGGAACGAACTCATAAGGCAGGCACACATATACCAACCCGCAGGAATGAGAAATATCAACTCGCTAACATAATGTGGAAGATATACACAAGTCTTGGCTTATAACAAAGCTGGATAAAACCAATTCATTTACAATGACAATTTTTTTTAGCGGACCCAATCACATTCACAGTTGAAGTATATTTGCAAAGCTACCTTTTCATCACAAACTTTTGCTATAACAAACCAAATCTGGCTCTACTGGTGTTTTGTTATATTTGTGTTCGCTGTATTTCGATAAGGTATTTACGCGACAAAATTTACAATAAATATTCAAATTTCAGCGCGCAATACTCTGCATTTGAGGACAAAATTGACTGTGTATTATTTGAAGTTTATGTCTACGATCTTAGTTCCTTTTCTTTCCAGTCCCTTTTCCTTTTTATGTAGACCGTTTACCTATCAGCGTTGATTAGTATGTATACATTTATCTGTCTATTTGATTAAATTCTACTATTGAAATTTACATATTTGTTAACTTACAGATTCTGCTCATCTCCAAGTGTCCAGCCTTAAGACAACAGATGTTCACGCTAATCCCAGTCAACATGCAGCGCCTGACAACGACAGTTTCACGCGAGACTTTCCCGCTCTTGAGGACAGCTTCGCCGACTTGTCTGTGGATGACGGACCTCTCGAACCAGCCCACGGTAAGACGTCATAGTTAAATGTATGATCATGTGTAATTAGTATTGGTTTTTATGTGTTATTATAGCATACCATTAGACTAGTATTAATTACATATAACTCTCTATCCCTCCCTCTCTCTTTCTCTCTTTATCCTTAGGAATAAAGTTTTAGTTCCTATCTCTCTCTCTCTCTCTCTCATTCTCTCTATCTCTCTGCCCCCTCATTTTCCCTTTTTTTCACATATTATTTGCATTCATGCCTGTGTATTTTCAGGTGCACTGTAACTGTTGCAGTTCTGCATGTTTCTGGTTATTATTTTGCGTTTGTTACATTTTTACATTTTTTGACGATCCAGAATCTCGGTGCTCGGGGTCGTCTGATCCACCCAATGCTGCCAACGCGGATTTGGATCTAGCACACTTCAAACGACTTGGGTTTCAAGTGTTCCAAACGCCAAACATGCTTTGCCATCATCCTGCTCCATATGTTGGCCTCGACAACGACATGAATAAACTTACTGAGATACTCAACGACGTCTTGGTGAAGATGGGCAAACATTCAGCGTTTGGTGCTAGGGATGGAAGCCGAATTTTATTTGCCCCAGACAACAAAATAGCTGGAAACTACTTCAAGCTGGTGCAGCAGAACGATTTGTTCTTAAGATTTCTGCCCGAGTTCCCACTCCTCCATTTGAGAAAGTCTAAGATCATCAATCTCCTCAGTGGTTACAGTGTTGCAGGTTTAGGCAGCATTCTCAGATTCCAACAGGGTGTCGACGACGAAGACCTCAGCAAAGTGGTGGGACTGCCAAACATAGAAAGAGCTACGAATTCGATTCGCTGTCTTGCATTCGCTCTACACATTGTCTTTTTCATCAAATTCTTGGGCTATCTGCGATCAGAAACGGCAAAGGTGCTTCTGCTGCATATGGCAGCAGTTCTAACGAGACCACTGTCGGACGACTGGACCCTGCTGCTGAATGACTTTCTACGCGAAGGGCAGGAAGCCAGTGCTATGTTTGCACTTCATTTCGACCTCCTACGCCATTGTAAGGAGATATTGCCGATCGTCCTTGCCGAAAGGATAGGAGGCAAAGAGGGGTACGACCTGCTCTTGGCAGCCGTGAAAAAAAGCTTGCCATTTGCATTCTTAAACGGAGCCGCGTCATACGCAGCGTTCTGTACCAACCTCTTAATTGTTCACCACAGTGCCGGTAAATTTCATCAGAACATGAAGGAGACACTTTTCACCACTCGGCATGGCAACAGCAAACGTAACTTCGCCCTCGACACACAGAGGGAAATTGACCATCGTGCAGCGCTCAAAGGTTTCCGCCAAAGGGCCAGTGTGTCTTCTGTTTTACCTCGCATGGCGCTAGTCGACAGATTTCAAGAAGTTGCAGCGGCAAGACACGACTGGGAACAAGAACCAAAAGCTGTCGATGAAGAGCCTGACAGCATGTCTTGGTCCGTATCAGACAGGAATATAGAGTTCATATTTCCAACTGCCAAAATGATCCTGCGCCAAATTGAGTCTGTCCCAAGTGAAGCACGATTTACTCCATTTAACATATACGACGGCAACAAACCCACTCCACTACCATTGTCGTGTCTGGACTCCAGAACAGCTGGCGGGGGAGAATTTTTGATCCGTCGCTATGTGTGTCAGCAGAGACTGATGCGTACAACAGAAGAAATTTGGAATCAGAATTTGCCGGTTCGGCGTGGGAACTCACAATTCTAGCAGGATATTGCTGGAGTGATTGGATGTAGCACACATTAACTGTTAATATTACGATCTGAAATATACACACATAAATGACAGTGCAGTGACGTGTGCTAAGCCTAATGGCGGGCTTACGAACTACAAAGTGAAGTCCGCTGTAGACAAACACTGCCGAACACAACTCAATATGTGTGAACTAGTGTAAGTGTGTGTAGTCGCCATGTACATTAATATACATTAGCGTTAAACATTTCCATATTTTATTTTGTTTGTTTAATTCCATTGTTTCCTGTTCAGTGTGTGTTTGGTTTTACTTTGAAAATGGGTATATTGGTATGAGTGATGCTGGCTGTGGCCCTGAACGTGTGGCAAAAATGTCAGTCTGCGCCCTTTCTGTGCTGGAACATGGACAGCGGTTATAAACAATCCATTCAATTGTGCCGACTGTCGCAGCTTGAGTCAGAGACTGAAATAAATATGACCCATGTTAGAACTGTGTCAGTTTACACAACTGACATTGATTCTAATGCATTGTTTTCAAATTCAGGTTACACATTAGTATCTTATCCATTTAGCAGTTCACACAACTGCACAAGACATTGCCTCTACTAAATACATGAAACAAAATTATAAATGTAATATTTCTGTACTGTAATGTGAAGACAAACATGTTTGTGATGGTATTCCTGTGCGTCTTAGCAAGGGATCATTGACATCTGCTAGATATTTAGTTAGGTGGATAGTTGATCAACGAATTGATCAGTCTGTTATAGTTGTGTTCTACTTCTAGTTACTGGTTTTGATAAGTAACTGTGTCTATCTTGTTTTTCTTCCTGCTAAAAACATTCATTCTGCCTTTTCTATCAATTGACATCAACATTGTTTTCATAAAGTTACACTGACTGTGTGGTGTTCAACTATCCAGTGGCCCATATTCCTTGAGAGTGGTGAGGAGAAGTTTAGGCGCGGGCCGGGAAGGAGGAGGGGTGGAGAGGTTGGGTGGCGTTTTAATGGGGAGGCCGTTCAGTTATATAGTTTATTTTCTAGCGTATTTCATGTTTTTGTTTTTTGTTTGTTTTTACTAATTTTTTTCCGTTCACAACAGCGTATTTTCATGTCATGTTCTGTACATTTCCTGCCAGAACAGCTTGGATATTAAAACATGAGAAGATTGATATGGTGATTCGATCAAACGTCACGACCGAGTCACTACTTTGGCAATAACATGCAACATCTGATGTTGTTAAGTGGCCGGAGTACAATAACTGTTTTCCTCCTCATTATTTACGTGTGCATGCAATTTTGTTAAATTACAATATTAAATGTATTCAGCTATGAGATCTGTAATCAATCATGAGGGGGATGGAAGGTGCCAGTTTGTTCTTGTAAGGTTTATGTGATAGTTGTCAGTATTAGTATAGATGTCAGTATTAGTATAGTTTCTAAATTTTGCGTGCATGGGTGCCTGTGTGTATGTGTGTGTATGTTGTCTTGTCCATTTTTTTTTCACTTTACTTGATACCTATATATATATATTTATATGCTCCCGTCCAGACTGAAATTACCCCTTCCTGGGATAATAAAGGTTTTTTGACTTGACTTTGACTTTGAACTTCGTTGGCTATTTTATCCTTTTTTTTAATTGTGATCGATATCATAATTATATTGTATGGCTGACGGAGCCGCTTGAAATTACTGAATTCAATCGCTTTTCTGAATCAATAATAACACCCTCAACTTTAGGATGCAAACGAGGCCAATCTATGTAAAAAGTCAAAAAGAGCACTTTGATTCGGCAGCAGCCTTTACAACATGTATGGGCTCATGAAGATATATTCTTCTTGTGGATGTACCCAACGGAGAAAGAAACACGCTTAGATCAGTCGCTACTTATCTTCATTCGCAGAAGGAATGTTGCAGAGTTGCTACATTCCTTCTGTGAATGAAGATAAGTAGCGACTGATCTCTCTGTTTGTTTGTCTATTTTGACGAAGGGTATTTACCCGAAATATTAATAAATTGTGTTGTAACCGTCCTTTCTCCGTTGGGTACTTCTTGGCATTTTACACGCTTGGCAGTCACCTTTGTGGTCTGGCGTTCTTGTGGATGGAAGGCCCTGGATACGCAAAGCCGCAGTGGCTTATTCATCCAGGGGGATCTAATAAGGATGTACAGTGAGTCTGCAAAATGCACATATTCCCATAAAAAAGATTCAGTCTCTGGCGGTTCATTGTGATCTATGTCGACTGCAGTTGTACTGGTCTGACTTATACATAGCCAATGAAGAGGGGACAGAAACGGAAGGGGGAGTGTTGCAGTAACGGCATAACATAAACACGAGGCAGCGCTGGCACTGATGACAGATAGCTTGACAGATAGCATGACCTGCACCCACCTCACTTACCACAACCCTTTCCCTCCCCTTGGCGTTGAACCTAAGACTGTATACATGAGAGGCATATGAGAAGTGTATAAATAAACCTGTAAGTGTGGAGGAGGGATGTAGGGGAGGAGGTGCTTGAATGGAGAAAGGAGGGATTATCCAATTTCATGAGGGGTTGGGGGTGGGAGGTTGAGAAGGGGGAATTTTATTTATTTGTCATTGAGAACTAGCTTCTGGACATTTTAGTGATAAAAGGTTGTCTTGGAGCATGCCATTTTAAGGTGGGGAGTGGGTGTTAGCCTAGGGTCTGCACGCACATCCCCAAGAGGGAGGTATTAGCAAAGTGTCGTGTGCGCATGCACATCCCCAAATGTATGCTTAGTAGTCGCAAGCACAACTCTGGGGAATTGACCTATGCATGGTGACCTGAAGTCAAGGCTAAACTTTTTGGGCTCATGTGATAGCTAAAATGAGTGTATGTACTAGGCCTTGCTTTGATCATCTGTCTGCTGTCTATAATAAACATTTACGTTGGCATTTTGTTAGAGACTGTATCCAAGCTGCAGACTTCAAATTTGGCCTCAGGATACTTTGCATCAAGATTTCTCTACACAATTTGCTCAAAGGTTGAGGTCACAATTAGAGAGTCAAATAGCTTTAAAAACTGCTCTGTTTGGACCAGACTTGGTACATTATAAGTTATTGGTCACAGGGGTTTGCTACACGGACCCTTGTAGGCCTGAATAATAAGAATAAGAGTACTTTATTATCTCGAAAAGAGAAATTCGGTTGTGGTACATTTATAACAAATAGTACAAACAAGACATAAAAACATTATAGCATAATTATGAACATTTTCTCCCTGCACTTGCACAGCTACAAATTCCAAATGGATATAAAGTAAACACTACAAAATCTTTACACATAACTCTTACACATCTCACACAAACATCTTTTATGGACTGAACTGAGCGGCACTTATACATTCACACCCACCTCTACATATGCATACATATACGCGTGTTTCAACCTAGTCCTAACCCTCACTACTTATTATACAAACATCTCAGTACATTATTACACAAGCTGCATAATTAAAGTCTACCATAGTAAAATAATTAGTGGGTAAACACTCAGTAACAACAATCCCAGTATGTCCATGTTCACCACCAAATGAAACACAATATAATCACTTCTCTGAAATCAACAAGCTCCATTCCTACTGATTGCACAGGTAAAGGGGGATAGGGGGAGGAGTTAGGTTTGGGTATGCGTGGATGTACCTACAGATTGCTTAGAGTGATGGATTTGGGGATGAAACTGTGCTGTAGTCTAAGTGTTCTAGCTTTGTGCGTGCGGAGTCTGCGGCCAGAGGGGAGGAGTTCATAGAGGTGGGCAAGGACATGGGATCTGTCTGAAGCTATCCGCCTACCCTTTCTCACCACACGCTGTTCATACAGGGACTCCACACTGTTTTGCTTACTGCCAGTCACTTTGCTGCAGATGTTTACCATTCGTGCCAGGGTGTTCTTGTTCTTCACACTCAGACCTCCATACCAGCACACAGAACCGAAAGTGATGACAGACTCAATAAAAGAGCAGTAAAAGATCAAAGGAACCATTGTACTCCAAAGGCTGAAGGCCTGAGGGGTACAATGGTTCTTTTGACCTCCCGAAGGCCTACAAGGGTACGTGCAGCAAGCCCCTGCTGCCAATAACATATTTGTTTTCATTCCTCTACTATTTTCGTAAAATAAATCAAGAAGACATCTTCTGACCTGGATCATGCCAGACATGACCGACGTCAAAGGAATATAGATTTATACATAACAGACTTGTGACGTAATTTAAAATATTTTATGACATTGCCATCTCCAGTACTGAGTGTGCTTGTTGTTTCAAACAACACTAAGTAACTTTTTACTTTGGAACATTTTGGTGATCTTTTATAGAACAAAACTCGCATGGTCATGAAGAGGGCTACAAGAAGTCAGCCATTTTTCGCTACAAGGGTTTTTGTATCACAGTCACACGGTTTGCACTAAAGCGACTGGTCGTGTGTGACGTAGGGATGAAAACAAAGATACTTATAGGACCTTTCAACACAAATTTATTAGGATGACCCCTCTCAGAAGTCGAGGTGATAAGAGGTCAGCAAATATGTGAAAATGTTCATAGAATGTTAGTTTTATTGGCAATATTGCAAACTTTTGAATCAAACTTGGCATAAAGGGTGACCCCTCTCAGAAGTCAAGGTCACAAGAGGTCAGCAAATGTGTGAAAATGTTCATAGAATGTTAGTTTTATTGGAAATATTGCAAACTTTTGAATCAAACTTGGCACAAATACAGGCGATAATAATACCTTCCTATGTTACTAATTTGGTGGAGCACATTTAAAGGTCATGGGTCAAGAAAAGTCAAGAAACGTGTCAAAAGTGTACATTTGTTGTCAAAACACTGGATTTCTCAAGTACTATGGCTAACTCAGTGGGGAGTTCAGGTGGTAGATTGTTTGATTCTTTTCTATAAGGTCATGGGTTCAAGAATCAATCCAGCTTAGGTCAAAATTTGTTCCGATCCTAGCTATTTGGTGCCCCATCTGTTGAATCAAATGTATTTATTTGTTTTTTGTTCACATTTGTTTTTACGTCTGTTTTAACAATTCTGCTGCAAACAAATTCACAGCTTCGGAAAATAAAGGTATGCGTATCATATTATTTTCCACTTTGTTACATTTTACTCTTTGCTCATTTTTTCCCCGTCCTGTTTGTTTGTTGTTTTTTTTTTTTTTTTGGGGGGGGAGGGAGGGCATTAAAACTTTCAGCAACCCCCCCCCCCTGGTGTGTGTGTGTGGGGGGGGGGGGGTCACCTTTAAAATTTGGTTGGTCCCCCAACCTGTAATGACACTGATTTGGTATACCTCGCCCTGTAACTAGGTTAAATGTCCCAGTGGTGCCATTGCTGCAATTTTCGCATTTGTCCAGTCGCTCCGAGAACTGCGCGTACAGGTAGGCTTCTGCACTTGTAGTGTGGTCTCGTACGTTCCCGCATGAAGATTGTGATCGCAGTCCAAAAACAGTTCGTTTCCAGTTTTAGCATGCCCCCCCCCCCTCCCCCTCCCCCTCCCTGAGCATAAAATGTTCCAGGGCGTTCGTCCCGATTGAAAATAGATAGGTCTCCGGGAGTGGTTTATTCTCATCGGAACTTGCGTATTCCTGAATCAAGTCATTTGTAGTGCACTCGTCTCATACTACGGCTGCAATTGCTTTCTGCCACACGGTGATGCAGATGTTGCAAAATCACCACCATCGAGGAAAAAGCTATTTGTCAAATCCCTGCTGCCAAATCGTGTAATGTTTCGTGGTGCTAGCATAAGCATGCATTATTGCCAGATTGTGTATGGGAAAAGGTTTATTCTTTAATCATCTTATTTTGCAGCAATCAAACGTCATATGATTCTTTCTCCATATGATTCTTTCTCCGAGATTACCCCACCCGGGTCTGCCCTGGGGGACTTGGGTGGGGTTAGGTATTTTTTAGTTCCCAGGGTCACCCTGGTCAGCCCCACAGGGTGGGTTTTTCTCTCTATTCTGCGGCATGTGTTTCTGTCTACCCTTTGTCCATTCACCTGTATTTGCCCTTTTAAAACTCTCCCTACTGTCTGCACTGCCTGTAGCTCTTGATATTTGATGTGTGTTGCTAAATGGTCTTGGCTTTATTTAGGCCCCATGTGTTGGGTTTATTTAATGTATTGGACCGGCTGGCGACATACATTCAATGTTCTGTTTATTTTTTTTTTTTTTCACAAGCAGTGCAGGCACGTCCTGAGAAAGCCTTGTTGCTGTCGGGACGTTAAGCAATGTACAATCAATCAATAGAAAAGTTGTTAACTCTGAGCCAATGCTTGTAAGTCTTGTGCCAAGCTATTCCGAAACCAATAGCAGAGAAAAACTAAAACTTCAAGAGTATGGGAAACGAAGGTATTTTCTTACAAATAGAAAGGGTAGAACAGATACTTCTATTTCGTTCGTACCAGCAAATTTTACCATAGATAGAGAAGCGACAATAGTTTTTGAAATTCTCATGAGATCTGTGGAAGCTGTGAAAGAAGCAGATATCGCACAGGGAATCAAACTTACGTGGGATAGCACAGTAGCAGAGTCAACAAAAGTTGTTATTGCTTTTAGAAAAATCAATACAGATTTTGAAGTTTCGAGTAGTGTCCCAGCTGTTAAGGTAGTGATTGATAAAACAACTCTAGTTTATCTAAGTTTCATAAACCTGGAACACATAGATCTTGTTTCATTTTATTACGCTAGCAAATTGTATACCTTTGAAGAGTTGCAAAATAAATTAGAAGATTAAAAAAATATTTGTCAAAAAAAATGCCACCACTGTATCCGCAAATACCTCCTGAGCCGCTTGATCCTATTGTTCCAGATAGATTATTACAGGCAGACTCATTCCGTTTAATGAATATTACAGAAGCGTTGAAATATTTGGAAGGAGAACAAGCAAAATACTCAAGGTGTAAACGACGTTACCAAATGGTTTTCAATTCTGTACACAACATATCAATGGCCGTGGGTGTGGTTTCAGCTGGATTATCTGTAGGAGGTATAGCTCTCTTTGCAACCGGAGTGGGAAGTGTCAGGAATTGCTATTGAAGGTGTTGGCCTTGCCACAACCTGGCATGCTTTGGTATGGAAGCCCTTAACAAAAGATTTTATACAAAGTTGCAGAAGCATGAAGCCTTGAGTACACTAGCTGGAGCTAAGCTCAGCAGTATGAAACTTATTATCAGTAAATCTTTGGAAGATAATAAAATTGATGATCACGAATTTAAAATAGTGCAGGATGATTTGGCCAATTACAAACAAAAATCTGAAATACAGAATAAGATACGTAGTCAACTCGTGAATGTTGAAGAGCTAAAGAAATCTTTTTTAGAGGAAGGAAAAAAGATAGGCGTAGAAGAAACTATGAAAAAGGTCCAAGGACTTTTAGGCAAGTAAAGATCAATTGTTCATTAAATTTGTCATACTCTTCGCAAAGAGATGTCATGCCTGCTCATTTGACGCCATCAGCTCCACCACCAGAGTGCTAAAAAAAGTTTTCTTGTTGTCCTTGTAACTTGAGAAATCTGTCCGAGTGTCTTATTGTCTGGAGTCAAGAACTTATAAGAACTTATGATAAGACACTTATAAGTTCTTATTTTAAGTCACTTATAAGAACTTGTGACAACTAACTTCAAAGTTAACGTCAAAGTTACTTGTAAGTTGTAGGTAACTTTGAAATTAGTTATCAAGTAAGATCATAAGTTATTCACAAAGCTGTGTTATTTTTTTTATTTTTCATTATAAAATGAACGAAGACGAATTACTTCTTCTAAGCGATATCTGTGCTGTAGAAAACAAAGACTTAGACTTGAAAAAACAGCGTCTTCTCTCTGTAGTTGTTTCTGGAAAATCAAAAGCTTTTCTCGGTAAACAATACATGACAGAAGACATAGAATCCCTCGCCTCTGACGAGCTAATCAAACTTCATGCTAAATATGAAAATCACATTGCTTCACTAATGACACGTGATTTGAGTCGATCTCTTGTCTGCCTATACACAAAAGCTGTGAGTCACTTCCTGCCTGTTGATAGTGACAGTCTATCACACGATTTAGAAAGCAACCCCATAGTTTCAAGTTCAACTGGCAAATTAGCATGCCTTATGTTTTACAAGTTTGGCAATTACCTTGCACCTGTGGTAACCTTGCTCGTTACTGGGAGTCAAATCGATTTTTCTAAAATAAATTTTAAATTAGAAGAAAATGAACGAGACCCAGACGACTCCACAACAGAGTCCTGTCTTGACACAGGTTCAAACAGTGACTAAGGCTAAAAGCCCAGGTCGAATAGAGGCTGGAAAAAGATTAGCTGAATATAACAGACAAAAAAAATTACAGCTTCAAGCATTAATAGAAAAGGGTCATGTAACTGACACACCATCAACAGCACCAGTGTCACTACCGTCAGGACCAACACACCCCCCACAAAGTGAGAGACAAACAACTGAGTCTAAACCTGAAACAACAAAATATATAGTTGCTGGATTTGTTGTCGGATTTGGTTACGTAGGTTACCAATTATACAAAAAATACAAACCACAGACTCGAACAGTGTCCAAATAATCAAGCACTCCAAAAATAAAAGAAGTAGTTGCCACATTACCAGCAACACCCAAAGCCATAGACCCATTTTACATGCAGTAAATAAATTTATTATTTTAATTTTTGTGGCATAAGAAAATGAGCGACACAAAGAACATAATGAACCTCGTTTATCACTCTGCCATAATAAGCGGGCTAACAGTTGCTTATTCTATGCTGGGGAAAAGTCTTCTCAAAATGAAATCAGCAGACTTGAGTAGATTAGACTCCGAAGACAGTGCTAAGCTAGTAGCAGTTGTCACAGCATCGATTGCCACAAAAGACCTTCTCGTCAAGCAAGGAATTATTCCAGAAAATGTTTCTATGTAAATAAAAAATATGGCAACTATAGCTATTATGATTGGTGGGGCCGTTGTTAATGCACTTGCATTTAGTGGTTCAAACTATCTCTTTTCAAAAATGGGTAGAGAGGAATCAGCAGAAGAAATGAAGCGTCACAATGAGGCATCTGAAAAACTGGCACAAGCTCAACAGGATTATGAGAAGCAAAGAATAGAGAAACTTGATTTCATCAATGAAAAACTGAGGCTTGAGGGTCACGCACAGCATACATTTTCTAATGTCGATGACGCGATCAAAGAATATTTTCTTGTAACTGGCGAAGACATGACCATCCCACGACCAAAACTTAGCGACTATTACCAACCAAGCCCAGAACAAAGAAATGGAGAAATAATATTTGTTCTAGTGTGAATGACATTTGTATATTTTACAGGAGTTTTTATTGCTAGAAGAAATGACAGACGTCGGAGCTAAACTATCAAAAATATATTACTCCCCTATTGGCTACTGGAAAGGGAATACTGCAATAGAAAAATTACATGCTGCTGTGGGTGGGGATGTTACACTAGACCAAATAAAACAGTGGCTCAAAAAGCAGGCTATTTGGCAAATATATCTTCCTGCTCCAAGAAAAATAACAAGACCTCATTTGCTAACATGACGACACAAAAGTACATAAAGCACAAAAGTAAAGGTGCAGAGTTATGAAATGCAGATTTGAAAGCTGTTTGTGATGATAAATATTAAGATAGTGCATGCATAAAGGTTAATGCACAAATTTCAATGCACAACAGGAAATGTAATCATCATTGCATGAACGTAACATGACACAATGTAGAGTTATGTTCATGAGAAATAGCTGTGACATTAACTTGTTTTGCAGTCACTAAAATTTTATAGGTCTTGAAATTCATATATTCTAGTAGGTAGTGGCAGCCTCGCCAGTAGGCTACCATCAAGCATAAAATCGCTGCATTTTGTGCCAACTTCAACTCAAATTTATCATGCATCTACTGCACCGATTGTTTTCATTCATATGTCAAAATAATATACGTCCTTTCCTCTTTCCAATGATCATAATATGATATATGTTTTATTTGTGTGAAAAAACTGAAAAAATAAACTTTAAAGCATGTGTTTCGGCTTGCGTGAGCCGCAAGCTGACTTCCCGGCGATTGCTTCGCGTAAGCGCCTACACGATCCCTCCATTCAACAAGCCAGCAGATTTACCACACACACGCTACACAGCTATATTTAGTATCAAAATGTGGGTCATGATGTCAGCTTCAAACTGATATAAGGTGTTTGGTGATTTTTGTATACACACATGAAATATTGTAGTTTTTCCACAAAAATAAGAACAAATTTTCGTTTTTTTTAGCAAAACAGAATGTATAAAAACACACATCTGGGTACCATTTTGTAGAGGAACGTCAAATCTATCGAATGGTGTTAGAGGCTAAATTATGCAAATGTGGTGGAAAATCTGCTTGAGGAATTTCCCACTCACGTTGCGCGCGACTTCTTCTGACCGCAATTCAAAATGGCGTCGACTGAAGACGAACCGGTACTTCCACTTTCGAGGAAATTGCAAGAAAACCACGTAAGTAAAAGCTTAATCGCTTTGCAGATTTATGCTATATTGTCATTTGTATGGTTTAGAAGCTATTTCGTTTATTATTCTTCGGAATTCTTGCATACACATCCTTCTATCACTGCGTTCAGCCTCATTGATCATCGCATCTTTCTTTGGATGGAAAGTGCCATTGAATATAGGAAAATACTTCACTACAGAAGTCAGTTAGCTTTACTAGCTGCTTAGTAATGTATTTGTAAATGCATTTATCACTTTCCTATTTAATTTCAAACGTCGATGCTCATCTGTTATGGTTATATTCAAGTTTAACTGTCGGGCATCGAAGCGAGTGATAACAGCCAGGGGCAGATAATTTGATGAGCGACTATGCGGCATTGACAAAATAGGTCTCAGAGCGGCCAGTATTTCATCATTTCTCTTCGTTTCTTTTGTTGAGATAAATAATTAGTCACACTCAGCATGATCAAAATACCCTGCTTTTTATTTTTCTTTACTCTAGGCCTAATTAAATCTTCCTCCTCAAAAGATGTTTAAGGTAAATAATGACAATAGTACTGTTTGTGTAAAGAGCCATACTCAGTCATCATATTGATAGTGAACCGCCAGTATTATTTAACTGATTAACATTATATTTAACAAAACAACCTCCAGTATTTTTAAACTGATTAACATTATATTTAACTAAACAACCTCCTTTGTTTAAGGTGGTGATGAGGCGTACACTGTACTCAAGAAAGTCTTCCTAGCCAAAGGGAGGGGGAGGCGCCCTGACCTGCCCACCTTCAGTGCACTGGATAACTCACTTCTTCAAGTTTATCTTCTGAATGAAGAGTGTGACAAGACTTTTGATGACGCACCAGCATTTCTTTGGAACCTTTTTCCGGACTTGACAGAGAGTCGTCTGAGATGTTTGGTGCCTGAGACAAAGCTGAACTGGGAAAAGCAGAACACTATACAACTGCAAGAGGATTTTATGAAGAAGCGTCATGACACGACGTGTAGGACCACACCTACACCAACTTGGCATCACCAGACAGCAACTTTTGACAGGCGATTGCCACCTGGCATCACTACAGTCGCCAACAAAAGGCTTACTTCTTGACCTGGAGTCATTTAGAAAATGCGAAGGCTCTAAATTCGAAATGATGTGTAGGTGGTGGTTCAGATTGACCCAGCAGACTGTGACCGCTGCAGCAATGAGGAGGAGGGTTGTAAAAGTGGGCAACTTTAAGAATCGACTCATTCGCTGAAAAAGGGGAATGTAGATTCGTTTTGGGCGGAAACACTGGATTCTAGCATTGTGGCAGCGTTTAATCCAGCAGAACTAGGTAACACCACCACGACATTGGATTCTGAAAGAAAAGGCATGACACTGACCATTCAGCAGTTGGGGAAGGAGCTGACCAGTGTGCGGCATCGCATTAAAAAAGTGGAGCAGGAAAATCAAACACTTAATATCAAGTTTCAGGCTGAAATGAGGACTTTGCAGCAAGTTTTAACCAAAAGGACACATCAGCTGAGACTTGTTAAAGTGAGATTAGAGGGACTCCAGATCAACCACGACAGCATCACAGCTCGCTTGAGACAGTATACGAAAGGGACACTTTCCAGAAAACTAAACCATACGGCAAACAAAGTGATGAAGCTTCAAGAAAGTGTCGATGACGCAACTACTTTTGCCGCAAACAACGGAGACCATTACCAACATTTCAAAAACACTCTGCTGTAGTGTGCATTTTTGTTCAGTGCTGATTGCATTGCTCAAGCAGTGAGCTGGTTTCATTGGTCCTTACATCTGTCCTTTGACTGTGCAGACTGTCTCGCAAGGTTCAGATCAAGCCGAGCTGCTATTTTAGACATATATTCATCAATATAATTATGACGTACATTATTTCCAGGTCTCTCTTTACATCTTTTTTTCTGTTCATAATCATAACTGAATATCCTTTTTTTCCTCTGTGCTAAATGGCCTCAAAATCTGCATACTGGTTAAAGTTTTTCAGTCATATTTGTGCTTTCAACATGTTGTCGATGATACTTTTATTTTATTTGTAGCATGTTCAACATGAATGACATGATGTATGAAAGTGATTTTCTCTAATATTGCAGCAGAATATATATTCTGACTTGTGTCCAAACCGCATGAAAATCCATCAAGGCGTTCAGAAGTTATGCTAATTTTTGTGTTGCGCTTCGTTGCTCATGTCCGCGACATGTCATTTTGAGCATTTTCTGGACTTTGGCACATTCTATCAGAACGGTTTATGTATATTACAGTCTGAAAAAAAATAGGCTTACTTTTTGTATATATATTTGTTAAAATCATCTCACAAAAGGTTATTTTAAGCGAAAGATTGTTCACAATATGGTCACAAAGTTGGACTTCTGTGCAATGTCAACTCGGCTCCGATTTATTTTTTTCCATTTTTAGCAACTCGTTGCACATCATTGTACTGCATTATGGTTTTCATATTTGTTTCTGATACTTTCCTGATAATACAGATTGTGAAATAAAAAGATGAAGCCTGTATCTTCTTAAGTGTCTCTGTATCCCTTGTCTGAAAATGGCTTTTCATTAGGTTGGCGGGCCACGGACGAAAGCCTAAAAGTTTAAAATGTTGTATCTCAGGAACCAATCAACATATTTACAAAATCTTTTTTGCTGTTTGTTTGTTTCTTAATGCTCTATTAATAAAACAATGTAAGGAAGGTCTCAAGTTATAATGAAATTTTGGCTGCCACTACCTAATTCTAGATTTATCTAGTTATCTTACTTACTTTATTGCAGGACGGTAAAAAAAAAATGAAATTGGTGTTTGTTCATAACTTTACACAATGCATGTGATGTACTGATGGTGTAAAGTTATGTACAAACAAAAAACAAAGAAATGTTTATCCTAGAAGGTACCACATGCTTTATTATTATAAAAAAGTAAACAGCATCTTTTCAGCTATTGGTAGTTTTTAATATAAATTGATTCTTGTGATTTTGGGTGATAAATGTTTGAATGTAACTTTACATCCCACAAAGTTGTGTCAAGTTATGTTCACGAGGACAAATTGAAAAGAGTTTCAAATGTGTTGTGTACCAGCATGTGCATAACTATTTGTATGTGTTGGCATCATCTGCTATATGATTTGCAACAAATTTTACCCTTCAACAAAAATAGTGTGCATACTGGTTTGAACATAACATTTACACACCAGCACGCAGAAAAAAAAATAGGTATTTTTGGGCCTACCAAGGTATTGTCTAAATAAGTATAGTGCTACTATAGATTTATTGCAGAATAAGTAAAAAGAAAATAATATATCTATAAAGTTTGCTGGACTGCTTGAACATAACAATTTACACCCAAAATTTGGACGCATACTGTAAATTTCGTAAAGGGTTTCTTTCATCTATCACCCATGCATCCTCTTCAAAACCTTGATATAAATCACTACACCAATTGTCTTCAGCAAAAAGAACAGATTAGTAGAGATAAATAAGTGTCTAAACTGTTTGAACATAACTCAACATTTACACCATTCGGAATATAAATCTTCAAAACTGGATCATTTGATTTTCCATGTAAGAACCATAAACCTTTCATTATAAAAACAAAGTACATACTCTACTCTACAAAATAACACATAAGTTTTAATAATTGACCATTTGTCAAAATGTGTTATAGTAGTATGATTTCTGCTGACAAAATTTACAACACGTGTTATGTTCAAGCAGGCTCTTATATTATGGTGAATTATGCAAAAGCAACTCACTCTAGAAAATCACCAACTCAATGGTAATTTAGGCCAACACTGCAAACTTCTTGTGACAGTAACAGTGATTTTTCATAGTGCAGCATGCCTTTGAAAATCTGAGTTCCATGGAGCATGTGTAAAATGTGTCACGTTTTGTTCTCAAGTTATAATTCAGATTTGGTCAAACAAACTGTGATAATGTCCCAAATTCTTCTGTGGTCACCCAAAAATCATGTATCACTGGAAACCTTATCCATTTCCCTACAACATGATGTATGCCTTAGTTTGATCTGACCACTTCTGATAATTTTGTAGCAGGTTTTGTGAGGGAGGGTGTAGATTTTACCACTAGACACCCAGTCGTACACTTGACCATATCCAAAGAAGCAGCATAAAGGTTTTGCCACTGTCATAGTTCTTGAAACTTTACATTTTGTAAGCTACTCCCAAGTTTGCTAGAAAATGGGCATATTACTGCTAAATAAAGGAGTCAAACTATTCAAGGGGAAAGAACAGACTGAAATGCCAAATGGCTTTTCTCTGCATATAGTGCAAAAGCTGGTGTTGACCTTGGGATTAGATACACGCATAGGGACAGGCATATGTAGGGTTATGGTGAGCCACTGAATGACACTGACTGTGCAAAGAAGCATTGCAGATTAGTTTATAATGGCTCATAGCCAAATTGTAAGCAGAAAGGATGGACAAACAGACTGGCTATTAGGATGAAAGCCCGCAAAAACTGGGTGCAGGACCAGTAGAAATCAGGACGTAGTGTATGTGTTCAAAACTGGTGATATTGCAAACATTATTCACTTGAGTACTGACATTGGAGGACAAGGAATGTGTGACTGTTTGCAACCCCCCTCCCCCCACCACCAACTCGAGCCCCAACCATTACACACGCACAAGGCTCAGAATGTTCACATGAGAAAGTATATCAACTTTATTACATATGCTGCTGCTGCTGTAATACTTTTGCATTTCATTGCCACAATCTTGAGTGTTTGGCCAAATGGTCACGGTTGTTATCTACACTGTGTAATAATATGTCTTTTATGAAACATGAGAGGTCATATCTTTATTCTTGGTGCCAGTGGCGCTTTCATGTTTTTGTCTTATTCTGAACAAAGACCAATAAACATAATTGTTGTGCAAACTTGTGTTTGTTTCTTTGACATGTGAGGTCATATCTTTATTCTTGACGTCAATGGGTTTTCATGTTTTTGTCCTTTAAAAAAAAAAAAAAAAAACAACTAGACTAATAAATGTAATTGTTGTGCAATCTTGTGTCTGTGTTTTTTTCTCAGAGTTCTTTGAGTTATGTATCAATATTAACTAAAATACTACTAACGGCTATGCCAGCTTGGTGAATTATGATACTCAGGTTGATGCCTTTGCAGATAAAGTTGATATGCACTACATGTAAATCATCAATGAAAATCATTCCCCTGTTGTGGCGTCCTCACTGCAAAGCGGATGTGTTGCAAACAATTGGAAATATATATTTGCCTTCTCTGCTCACAGGCACATTGTTGCAACATACCATTTCCACACACTAGAATAATTACAGCTAAAGCTACTATGTCTGTTGATCAGAAAAAGTGTCCCAAAAGTATGTAAGCACAGTCACCTAAAAAAATTGTACACCACTCCCCAACAATCCTGCACACCTTCCCTGCCAGTTATCAGTGTGTCGGCATGTAGTTTATCTTTCAGACGTTTGTCACGGTTGTATAATAGTCCATTGTATGGTTCCAGATACACTGCATATTGTAAGTCAGGCACAACACAAAGTTCCTAAGTTTCTGAATTTGAAACAGAAACTCACATACTAAAACACTGCATTATGTCAATTGTCTCACTGTTTATATAAAGATCAAATCTATAACCAGTTTTGGATATAGATATACATTTTCAGAGGTGTAAGCTTTATTCACTTTTAATATACTGTACCTTTTACAAATGGATTTGGATCACCTGACATTCTATTATATGGGCATAATGAGATTTTAACTGGAATGGTAGAAATTGGTGGAATCTGCAGAATGATGAATTATGCCATTAATTAGCCACTGCACTGGCCTACGCTTTCACACCATTAGTCTTGTTGTGCAGGTCACATGGTCGGACCGGGTAAAGTCACATACATGTAGGTTATTTATGTGCAATTGTTTCAATTTTGTTTTTGTTTGATTTCTGATGATCATGGTCATATATACCGTTATTAAACTGGGTTGTCTTCTGTCATATAACAATACAGCAATTCACAGGCAACTGATAATAGTTTTTAAATGATCGGTGATCTAAATTACATCAGGGGCGGATCCAGGGATGTCTCGATGAGGGGGGGGGGGAGCGACAGCCCTTCCATTGAACAAGATGAAGATTTAATCACAAAGTCTACAGTATTGTTTGCAGCTCACATGCATTTTTCTTTTAGGAACATTTACAATTGTTCATATTAAGTTTATCCATCTGAACCATCTCTCTAAGCCAACCTCTCATCAAAACACGCCGGCACACTAAAACGGACACACGGCGCTTCCCGCCATTAGTACGCTTTGTGGGCTGGAGTAGGGACAGTAATTATGCAGAAGAATAGCAGGAGCAATGAAATGACATCACTATAAGCTTTACGTCAACGCAACGCAAAAATCACCACGCCGTGTACACAAGGACAAATTTGATGTTTCACATCGCTCATCTGAAAGGCACGCAGCCTCTTCCAGGGCTGACTGTTTTGTTCCACACAATCTCTTCCAGGGCTGACTGTTTGATGCGATTATATAGTAGATGGAAAACTTGCAAATATGAATTATTATTTTAAAAAGTTGAAGAGGCACAAAGTTGGCTAACGAACTCATCCAATGTCTTTCTTCAAACTATGTCCTAAATTTCAAGTAAATATGACAAAAATTACAGACTGTAATCTGGGTCATCCGACTCGTTTCTATAAACGGTCTTTTATGTAAGTGTATCCTACGGAGGACTCTCGCAGAGCTAGCCTTAAGGACAAGCGCCTCAGGAGAAAAAACAGAGATGCCGCAACTCAGAACCCTGGCCATACCTCCCCTTGCAGCTACTGCGGTCGAACCTGCCTATCCCAGATTGGCCTCCGCAGCCACAAACAAGCCTGCAGACGTCGTGGGCAACTCCTATAAAATCTTCGTTCGCGAAGTCAAGCCAAGAAAATAGATCCTACAAAGCCAAGTTTTTAGGCGCATAATTTATATAAAAAACAACAAAGGAAATAAATTTAAAATAAAAAAGAGTATAATAAATTTAATCTACACAGAGTATAATACATTTAATCCATTGCCCCAAAATATTTAAACATAAATTAGGGGTTGCTTCAAAAATACGAACTCAGAAACGTTTCCTTTAAATATTTGAGCTCAGAAACGGTCCAGTTATGTTCTCTTTGAATGACAAACTAATTATCATGGTCCGTTCATAGCGTAACGTCGTCTATTAAATAGCATCGGGGATGAAACGACAGTTACAGTTGGTGCCGAACGGCTTCTCTACCTCTTCTTCTCATGTACAAAGTTACCAAAGCAAATCTGTCCATCCGGAGTTCAGTTTTCCTGTATTCTCTTCACAAAACACATACCCAAATGAAAATTAGACAGATTTTATGAACTCATAAATATTTCAGTCCTCGTGGTCATGAGGCGTATCAAACATAGCATGACATATCAGGAAGTGGTGAGAAGGCAAAAGTGGTCCGTCTTCACACACTCTTATCGCCCTGCTCTACCACCACCCCTAAAATAAAGAGGTTGAAACTTTCATTAATTTGCCCCTAAACTACACCTCAACTACACTTGAGTTACACCTCAACTGTGTTTGTATATGCTAGGGAAAGGTGGACTGATCTGCCCCTGATTAGCACCTAAACTACGCCTCAAGTACACCTACACCTAAGTTACACCTCATCTGCTGTGTGCAGGGTACATACAACTTTTTGAAGGTCAGAGAGTAATATTATTACATGTCGGGTACATTGCACCCCCCCCCCCTCCTCCACCCGCCCCCCCCCCCCCCCCCCCCCCCGCCAATCCTCCCTGAACAAAAAACATATTCCTAAGGTACCACTGCATGTATGACGAATGCCTAAAGCACCTAAACTATCGCTCTGACTACACCTTAAGTACACCTACAACTACACCCAAGTTACAGTCTCACTCTCAACTGTGTGTATAGTGCATGCCAGGGAAGGGTGGGTGGGTGGGGGTGGGGGGGGGGGGGGTGGGGGTAGGCCTTGTGTCATTGACAAAAGATTTATTGAGATAACCTTTGAACGTGAAAGTCCTCTGGATTTAACACAGGTGGGTAGGCCAGCAACTCCACACTTAGTGAGGCTAAACATACTACTAATACTACTTTTCATAGATGACTGATCTTGCCTTTAAATTGTTTTACTTTTGAGAATATACCTGTCAGCCAGATTTGACTAGTATTTGTGAAGCAGTCAGATCTGCCAGCTATGTCGCGTTGAGATGTAGAAGAATTTTCGAGAAATGAGCAGTACTTTTGGTGTCAATTTGACTGTCCCACCAGCGCTCTGTTAGGATATTAAAATGGCTTTTTAATAAACCAAAATTTTACATATTCTGACCACCACCACTACCACAAGGAACACCAACAATAAAATAAAGAAGGATGAAAAAGAGAAAAAAATTCAAGCAGTTAATCCACTGTCCTTATGTATTAACATGAACTAAGGATTCCTTTTTTTTTTTTAATAGTTAAAATAACAGTCCCAGAACGTATATATTTGAAAAAAGCACTGTCAAGAGAGAGAATTGTGCATGATAGACCAATGATCATAGACATATCCCACTGTTCCAGCCCCTTGGTGCATGGAAATTTAAATCTAGGTCCCCCAAGTGGGGGTCCAGATATCTAGCTGGTGTGGACAGCTGTTTCGGTCTAGGCGACCTCATCAGCACACCATCGGCAATACTGGAGGATGAGATGGAACTTCTGCCTACCTGCAAAGAAGACCACATTTTACTGTGGTTTCTGCAGGGGCATACATTCCATGCCTCCACCTAGAGCCAAATTTTTATGCACCCTAAGAGAGAACTGCCGTAAAAGTTCCCCACATGGGGGACCTAGATTTAAATTTCCTGCACCAAGGGGCTGGAACAGTGGGATATGTGATACGCCCCCCCCCTTTGGGTGGGGGGGGGGGCGAGGGGGGGGGGGGCTTCCATATGCATAAGCACTGGCAGTCAACTCTTTCGGTCTAGATGTTTATATTCGAGCTCAGAAACGCTCCAGTTATGTTCTCTTTGAATGTCAACTGATTATCATGGTCCGCTCATAGCGTAATGTCTTCCATTAAACAGCATCGGGGATGAAACGTCATGGGACGAAATGTGATTGGGACGAACGGTGTGGGCGAATGCGCGTAGGGCGAAGATAGGCACAGAACAAGAGGCTCAAAGAACAAGTCCTTCGAAGCTTTCTAACGCTAAATAAACAACTTTTACGGCACCTACAACCTCAAATATATGAATATTACTACTATACGTACTCAATAATATGTGTTTCTGGGGTAATTTGGGCTTAGGAGAGGTTATTTCGACTGGTTTCGGACAGCGCGATCTTGTAGCAAGGGAAGTAATCGACGTGTCAACGGCAGTGGAAAACGGCTTACTAGTACAACTAAATCAACTTTAATGTAAACCAAACTTCTAACACATGATTATTTTGTGTTTAGGTACGCAATAATAGTTATAGATATGGTTATTTTAGCTTAGGACAGGTTATTCCGGGTTATTCCGGGTTTTAGCAGGACCCCTTTTTAAGTTATCTCCCTTGCTAGACACTCTTTCACTAGGCGGAAGAGAAGATACACGAGTCAGTTTCCAAAATACTTCTTGCTGCAGGAAAAGAAACTAGCTGTTACCCCTAATGCCGCAGTGGCAGAACAATGGGTAATTCTGCAAGCAGCAGTGACAGCGAAGACGAAGGCAGAGTGGAATACAAAGAGGTAAACAGAGTGGACAATTACGATCAAAGTCATGTCCGCGACGAAACGAAAATAGAGTCTTAATCGTTTTCATGCATAAGTATATAAATGTATGCATTTAGAAGCGTGTTCATTAAATCTTTTCACGTATTACATCGTCTGTTTGGTTTCGTGCCATTCCTCTTTAAGTATCAGCAGGCGCGCACCAGATTAAATTTAGCACATGAGCGAATCGTGTTACAAACTTTTACTTTTGATGGAGCGATCGAGCGTGCAGTTGGATGGTCAATCATGGAGGACAACTTTCTCAAGTACGTCTGTAAGTAAATGGCCAGTCTGAAACTCTAATATGAAAAGTCATGAAAAATGGGTTCTTGTGAACATATGTACAAATGATACTGCAGACTACTCTAAAATTGTCATGCAGCATCTTACTGTTTGGCAGAGTTTGTATGCATGCTGCAGATTGCTGGCCAGGCTCAATGTGCTGTTGCAATGTGTAATCCATTACATACACAATCACACATTGCAGATTGTACACAGTGGTGAAACATTGGTACACTTGATTATTGGAATGACAATCACAGGTGTGTGGAAGTCAAAAAAGGAAGACTGAAAATGCTCTCTCTTTTTCTCTGTCTCTCATACAGGGAGAACTAAAACCATACTCCTAGCATTTTGAAACGGTTGAATGCACACACCCTTTGTCAGCTGCAAGACAATTTCTAATGTATGCCAAGGCAAAGTCATGTTTCTGTGAGCCTAAACCTAAATGGTTAATGCAAATTTCAGTGCATGCACACACGTCCACTGTTCGGGGTACCAGAAACAATTTTGGGCTCCCAGATCTCACTTCGAGGGCTGAATGGCTACTAGGGTCTTAAAACAATTTGTCCTCCCTGCTCATATAAATTTTATAATTTATAATGTTTGGCTCAATCCAGCCATTCCCCCAACTGCAAATATGTAAAAAATAGAAAACAAAGACCATTTTCAAACCACTGCATAAATAAAGTGTGAGAAATTATTCACACACTCAGTATCTGCAAAATCACAGAGAGAGCCGTTGCTGAAGTTTTTAAAAAATATTTTAAAAGTAAACCCAAACAACAACTTGGTGCCAGAGATTATGTCTATGATGTTTGTCTCTGTATTGGAATATATATCATTATCACAGTGATTTACTTTGATCTGTTACTACTGTGTCCATATATGCTCAGGAGTTTACATCAGGCTAGCATGGAAATCGTCTGCTAAATCACACTGGTGCAAATTAAGGTGCATGATGTGTTAGCTGTTATATTTGATGCCTTTTTATCATCAATTTCTGTTAGTGTTATACTCCCATGCGATAAGAAAAATGAGTCTGTATACCGGGTCATCTGTGGTAAACTTTATTGGTGGTATTTGGTATAGAGACTATTCAAGCCACAGTCTTCAGACTAGGTACAATTATTCCGTGTGACAAGATCTTTCTAAACGTACCAGTCTCGGTGATCTCTTGCAAAGGTCAGGGTCTCAGGGGGTCCAGAAATAGGTAAAATAAAAACTCGTCATTTGAGTAAAAATTTTTTTTTCTCAAATAATGAAATATTATTTGTAACTCGAGACCGAAACCTGATTTAGCAATATCTCATGGTAAGACCTTTTTATGCATACTAATTTGTTTGACCCCGTCAGAATGGTCAAGGAACACAAGAAATCATCAAATGTGTTAGAAATGCCAATTTTAGTTTTTATCAGTTCTAGCAATCTTGTCAATCACATTTAGCACAAAGGCAGATATAGCTGACATTGACAATGAGATCTTTCTATGTATACTAAACTAATTTAGTAGAGCCATAAGGTCAGTGGTCACAGGCGGGTGACAAATGTGTGAAAACTGAAGTGACTTCTTGCTATTGAATGTAGTATCATATGTATGATTACTATGATGTATTTGTAAACTCATGCAAAATGGAGTCTTCCTCTCCTGGTGAAAAGTTGAACATAAGCGTCAAAGACTTCACTGTGGCAAGGTTTGTGGGAAGTGTCATTAAAATCAGGTAAAAATTGCAGAGGGCAGAGAGTGAGTTTCAGTGCTGAGGTGACTGGTTGCAGCAGAACAGACAGACCTGAAGGCTTCAAGGCAGGAGATTTACACCTGGCCTTTACCCACTTAGTTAGCTTGGCACTTTCTGGCACCAAAATAATCTGGCACTAACCTTAGATTAGATGGTCATGGTCAATTCATCTCCTGCAACTGGTACATAGTCATTAAGTAACAACTCCAGAATTTGGGAAATGTGACCAATGGGGTGAAATGGGTTAAAACTTGGATTTTTATAGAGCAAATGTATTAGTTTTTTTGAGATGTGTTACATATGGATATGCCTCAAAAAGCTGCATATCACTTTATCACTAAGCTGTACAGCTCAAATTAGTGGGATCTTACATATATAGATTACATCATGCGTACCCTCTGATGTGACTCACCAAGACTACAAAAAATGGAAACAGCAAGTTTTTCTGTAAACACGGAGAAAGATGTTTTCATTTTTGTACTTCATTATTAAATTGAAAATGTCTTCATTTTTGTGTAGTGATAATTATGATTGTGCACAGGTGGATGATGGATCCTCAGATACAGAACTGGACATTGGTAAGTACAAGAGAGCTGTTTTCTTCATGTTTGGTGGTCTGTGATTTCAGACTGTATAACATAGAGCCATAAGGTCCAAACTTGCAGATTGGCACAGATATATTACACTACCAGAGTTGATGATAATGGCAGGTTGGTCGCTTTTGTGTTGAAAGCATGCAGAATACAGAGGCCAAATCAAACATTTTACCAGGGAAAACTGACCTCGTATTCTCCAAGGAGATAAACTGTTCTCTTTGACCGTCCGCAATATTTAGTTTTCCGCAGCCGGGTGGTGGCTCTTGTTTATTTTTCTGAGGGTGTGAAACCAAATTTTCAGGAAGGTCCCCAAGTCTGGCTGCAATGCATTCTAATAAGTAGAAACATATAATGACAATGAGTAGTACCGTAGCATGGAATCTGATTTAGCAGAAAGAAAACAGCACTGAAACATGGATACAGTGTAGTAAAACTGTTGCTTCAAGGGTTTCATGTGAAAGAAAAACAGAAAATAGAGGTTGAATACCCTTTAAGTTAGGAACATTAAACAATGTTTCAGATCAAAGATCCTTCTTCATGGTGATATGCAAACAACGTAGAACAGACAAGAACACAGGATAAAAAGAAAAGACGTCGTCTGGTATAGAGACTATTTAGAATGAAGTTTTAAAAAATAAAAAGATAAAAAATCACAAGTAAAAACAAGAACAGGAGGTACATAATGAATCAATGATGTAAACAAGCACGCACAAAACACATAGCACAAACGTACATCTACATAGCTTATAGATTCACGTCACGTCATTCTGCCTATCTCTCAAACGTACTTCACCCCTACACTCCTCCCCGCTCCTCCGACCCTCTCCACCTCCACATTCCCCGCACCAAACTCAGCACTTTCGGCCCCTGCTTCTTCTCAGTATACGGTCCATCCACCTGGAACACTCTCCCACTCTCTCCGTCAGAAACAGTCTCTCTCCTCCTTCCAGTCCGCCCTCAAAACTCACCTATTTCAACAGTTCTAGGACTATATCACCACACTCCCCTCCCCAAGCTGACTGTCGTAATGTATTTCACTATTTGTGGTACGTGAGTCGTTGTCTAAAGCGTGCGCATGCGTGCGCGAGTTGTGAGTGCGCGCTTAGAGTTATAATTATTATAAGATAAGCGCATTATAAATACTGTAATTATTATTATTATTGTCTCGTGCCTGCTGCCACTCACAGTCACATACATGCATACACATAGACACGCACACACACACACACATCAGTGCAATGGTAGCGTCAAGTATTGATGGTAGCATCAAGTATCAGCAGTGTCGTCAAATCTGGCACCAACCACCCATCAGCCCGATCATACGTTCCTAAACATGGATACAGTGTCTTTGAAAGCATGGTGTATGAGAGAAACAACAATGTAGATGTAAGAAATGCGCCTTAACAGACAAACAGAGACATACGTTCTTATGAGCCCCCGGCAACTGCTGCGGTTTATAGATGATCAAACCCAGATTTGATTCAGAGATTCCAGATGGTGAGACCTTTCTGTGCATACTAAATTGGAAGGCCTCGAGGATCACAAGAGGTCTGCAGATGTGTGACATATTTCTGATGCCAGTTTTTATCAAGTTTTTAATAAAATTTGGCACAAAAGTAACTGATGATAGATCTTTAAACACCGGTTGGCCTATAAAGCACATGCACAGTCCAGATTAGTCATTTGAATCATAGCTGTCGTTGTGAAAGCATAGTGCCGCCTGCTCTAGATCTAAATGAAGGTACACCTTCGTGAACTGACCCATTAAGGGCTTTTCCATTTTTCTTGTATGATAACGTGAAACTGCCCAAAGTAGGATTATGGATATTGTAATTTGCTAGTCTGTCTCTCTTATGTCATGGTTGAGTCTTTAACAGTCGACTCCCTATCGGTACTGTTTATTATACTACATGTTGGTATGGTAAGCACAAGGGGTTAACTGTTGAACTCTTTAACTTGCTCATATATATAATAAACGTTTATTTCAGGTGACAAAGATGGCAGTATCTCAACTGACCTTCACTCCTTGTTCAGTGATCCCTCTGCGCTGCGTACTGTGGCAGCCAAGATCAAGTAAGAACACAAATATTAGATCTTTAGTGCATGCAACCATTGGTTCTTTGTACAGTACTGGGGGCAGCATGCAGAAAGGGGTAAAATGTGCATGATTTTAAAACTGTATGAGTTGATTTGACTTGCTGTATAACCTGTTCCACCTTGATGCCCTACAGCATGAGATGGGTCGACCATGATAATTCAAGGGTAGTGCCAGATAAGCTTGGCGCCTGTCGGCGCCAAGCTAATCTGACACTGCCCTTGTATTATCATGGTCACACTGTAGCATCTATGGCAATGAAAAAGCTGACAAAATGGCCAAATTGTGTGCGGAGGAAGAACAACATGAAAATGGAGTCAGCTTCACAGAGATGAAGACCATAAGTATGTACAGACCACCACAACGGCCCCAAGACACTTAACATCAGCTGCCCAGATGAGCAGATGACCATCTTCTGTCTGAGGACTGGGCACAACTGACTCGCCTACACAGACGCTTCTACCTCGTGCCATCTCCCTTGTGCCCTTGTGGAGAAACAGAGCAGACCACAGAGCACATCCTCCAGTACTGTGGGAACCACCAGCTGCTGAGGGAGGAGATGTGGCCAAAGCCCGCCACTCTACAAGAGAAACTGTATGGGCCTGTGGAGGCGCTACAGAAGACCACAGATTTCATTTTGAGAGCCAAACTCCAAGTGTGACAGCGTTCGATAAGAAAAAGAAGAAATTATCATGGTCGATCCATTTCCTGGTGCATAGTCATTAGATGACGCCTCCAAAATTTGGGAAATACGGTCGTCGGGCTGAATGAGATAACTCTGCTGTCTGGTGAAATTTTTTTTGAGGTGATGTAGTTTGTACTTTCAGCAAACAATATTTAAACTGCGTCCACAGTGACCATACAAACCTGTTATATTGATTTCTGGGCATAACTGCATATTTAACTCACGGACAGATTAATTAAGACGCCTGACTGCGATAATACCCCCACAAAGGCTGTTATGTTAGCTTGCCAGCTAGCTACTTTCTGTTTTGCTCATGGACCAGGAGTTGTGCTTACTTACTTACGCCTGTCACCCCTACCCGGGTATAGGCCGTCGACGAGAGACCTCCAGCAACTCCTGTCCTGTGCTTCTCCTTCGATTCTACTCCAGGTGGTTCCCAGTCTCTTGATGTCTGCTTGGAGGTCTCGACGCCAGGAGTTTCTCGGCCTACCTCTTTTCCTCTTTCCCTGGGGGTTCCATGACAATGCCTGCCTAGTGATACTGGAAGCTGGCTTTCTCAGGCTGTGACCGATCCTTCCCCATCTTCTTCGCCCAATTTCATTCTCTGCTGTTATCTGCTCTGTTCTGAGTCTGACGTTGCTGATCTTCTCTGGCCAGTGGATTTTCAAAATTCTTCTAAGGCAACTGTTCATGAAGGTCTGTACTCTGTTGACTGTGGTTTTTGTCAATCTCCAAGTCTCTGCTCCATATAGGAGAACTGCTTTTACATTTGAGATGAAAATCCAGACTTTGGTGTGTTGTGACAGCTCTCTGGAACTCCACACTTTTTTTTAACTGGAGAAAGGCTGCTCTGGCTTTACCGATTCGTGCTCTGACATCTGCATCAGTGCCGCCTTTTTTGTCTATGATGCTCCCGAGATAGGTGAAGGACTCCACCTCCTCCAACGGGGTGCCAGCAAGCAAGATTGGTTCTTCCCTGGTTGTGTTCAGCCTCATTGTCTTTGTTTTCTGTTTGTGAATGGTGAGGCCCACTTGGGACGAGATGTCAGCAAGCCAGGAGTTGTGCTATAAATAGCTTTTTACCTCGGCTCTGATGCTTGGTGGATCGGCACATATGCTTCAGCGGTAAAACATCCACAAAGTGATATCACGCAGTTATGAACAAAATAACCATAGTATCTCTTTAGGAGGCATAACACATTTTATAAATATCTGGTGTTGATATTCATCAAACAGTTATGCAATGTTGAGACTGCTTCGAAAGCGCTTATGGCCTTTAACTGTTGAGGCAGATCTACTGTTGTAGTTAATGTCTTGATACGGTTGAGATACTGGTTTGTAAATCTGACACTGTTGTCACTGACACAAACTTTAGGAGGCTATAAACCCCCAACTTTAGAATATAAATAGATCATACCCAAATCCCCACTTGCACATGTTTTGAAAGGTATGAGAAATTGACAAATTGTGCACAATTTTTTAATTTCTCAAGGCATCCACCATCTTGACTTGTGTCAGTGTGAATTCAGATTGAATGCTTTTATACTTAAAACATGTTTAATGTGCTTTACTTGATTATATTTGCTCAGGGTTTGATTGGGTACAGAGAGTGGCAGAGTTATACTGCATTCATTTACACAAGGGTTCAGCAAGTGTGTTTTCAACTTTTTACTATATGTTTTTCCAGTTTAGCATGTGTCCGGCACAGAAACACACTCCATGTGGAGTCCTGACTGCATTTTACTGCACATGATCTTCACAGATCATCTTCAGTATATTATGGGTCAACTCAGACTACATTATTCATGTTCAAGCTATAATTTGATACTGATTTTATGCAAGGCACTCTGCCTTGACATTACAACAAGATATGGTACAGCAATGATTATTATAGGGTGGCGCCAGACTGGTTTGTTCCCCTTTTCACCAAAATATTGTGGCACCACCGTTGAACTGTTATGGTGGTTCTGCCTCCGGAACTGTTATGTACCCTTCAGAGGACAACTCCCAAGTTTGAGAATGTCTATGGTAGGGTTCGTTATGTTACATTTATGGAGCTGTCTTGTCCTCGGGATAGTAAGTTAACTTATATTGGTGCTTTTACATGTATTTAGGTGCTGACCTGCATAAAAAAAAGTTTGAAGTATTAGACTAGAGGTTTCAACTTTTTTTCAAGGAATTTGTGGATCACATTCATGCAATGGCAAAAGTGAGTATATGTATTAGGCCAGTGGTCATCCATCCAGCATCGTCTGGCATCTGTGGTAATTTTAAAGGGTCAGGTCCCGAAGGTGCACCTTCAGTTTAGCCAAAGAGCAGGCTGTGCTTTCACGCTGATGGCTGGGATTTTATGACTTGTCAGGACTGTGCACACGTTTATACAGGCTAGCCAACGGTTTAACATTAGCATCTTCTCTGAGACTATTCAAGTCAGTCTTCAGATGTGACCTACGAGTACTCTGTGGCAAGACATTTCTAAAGACACCAGTTTCAGTGACCTTTCTCAAAGGTCAGGGTTACAGGGACCAGTAACTAGATCAGAATTTGCCGTATGTTCACCAATAAAAATGTGTTCTCAAATAAATATGTACTATTGACAACTTTAAAACCCAACTTGGCACGAAGATACCTGATGGTAAGACCTTCCTGTGTATGCAAATTTGGATGACCCCTCAGAAATGTCAAGGGTCACAAGAGGTCAGGAAACAGGCACAAAATAGCCTTATTATTGCAACAACAAAAAATGTTCTCATATTATTCACAACTTTCAATCCAAACTTGGTACAGAAATACCAGTAAGATATTATGCATACTAATTTGGATGACCTCTCAGAAAGGCCACAAGATGTTTGAAAAACGCCAGTAGTAGAATTTTGTTTCAGCATGTTTACAAAGTTTTGAATCAAATTTGGCATGAATGTAGCTGATGATAAGACCTTTCTGTGCATACTGATTTGGTTGACTCCTCGCAAAGGTCAAGGGTTGTGGGAGGTTGACAGAAGTGTAACCAATGCGCACATTTGCAGGACACTTGAACATTTGCCCATTTCAATGAAAGTCACAAAGGTCATGCACGTGGGCCTTAAGAGCTTTGCCATTCTTGTTTTTTTTGTTTAAGGGAGAGGATACCAGAAAATGTTGTGCACCAGCATCACAGTCACATCATCAGGTGGTTGAGAGACCGCATTGATCGTCTTGAGGTATGTTGTTTGATTTACAAATTTATTTCTGAAGCTTATTATGTTTTGAAGCTTATGCAGTTTTAAGCAATCCAGCCCCAAAAGGTGACTGCCAAGCGTGTAAAATGCAAATAAGTACCCAATGGAAAAAGAAACACGCTTAGAAAAGAGGGTTACAACACAATTTATTAATATTTCGTGTAAATACCCTTTGTCAAAATAGACAAACAGAGAGATCAGTCGCTACTTACCTTCATTCGCAGAAGGAATGTGGCAACTGAAGGAGGTGATGTAAAATAAAATAGAAGGAAAAACAAAAGTGTGTAAAAAGTAAAAAATAAAAATGACGTCAATGAAAAACTCAAAAGAGAGAGACTTGGAGAGAAACTGAACATGAGAGACAGGAGTGTGTGTAAGCGCGTGCAGGAGCGAGCAAAAGTGAATGCGTGTTTGTGAGGCCAGAGAGAGAGAACGAACGGGGATTACCCTTGGACACAAAGTAGACTGAGTGTTTAATACACACCGATATTCTCTTACTGAATTTGATTATTTGCTTTGATTCAATGACTTATTACTTCTTGTGTACCGTGCTGAACGGGCTGAAACTGTGAGCATCGAGGCTTTGCTGCTGCGGACACAGCTCCGCTGGGCGGGGCATGTCTCCAGGATGGAGGATCATCGCCTACCAAAGATCACCCTGTTCGGCGAGCTTGCTACTGGACACCGTGACAGAGGGGCACCAAAGAAGAGATACAAAGACTGTCTCAAGAAGTCACTTAGTGCCTGCCAAATCGACCACCACCAGTGGTCTTCGCTTGCTGCGGACCGTGACACCTGGCGCTCCACCATTTACAAGGCAGCTGTCTCCTTTGAGGACTCTCACAGAGCTAGCCTTAAGGACAAGCGGCTCAGGAGAAAAAACAGAGATGCCGCAGCTCAGAACCCTGGCCATACCTTCCCCTGCAGCCACTGCGGTCGAACCTGCCTGTCTCGGATTGGCCTCCGCAGCCACGAACAAGCCTGCAGACGTCGTGGGCAACTCCTATAAAATCTTCGTTCGCGAAGTCAAGCCAAGAGACCGTGCTAAATGCTGGGTTTTTTTCCCCCGGGGTCCTCCCGTTTTTCCCCGAGGTAGTCCTCAACCTGAAGGTGATGTAAAGTTTGCCTTCGAGTTGGTGTTAAGCAAGCTTTGTGTATTAGACACTCAGCCTACTTTGTGTCCAAGGGTAATCCCCTCTCTTGCTCTCTTTCTCTCTCTCTCTCTCTCTCTCTTTATCTCTCTCTGGCCTCACACAAACGCATTCACTTTTGCTTGCTCCTGCGCGCGTTTACACATGCTCTTGTCTCTCATGTTCAGTTTCTCTCCAAGTCTCTCTCTTACGAGTTTTTCATTGATGTCATTTTTATTTTACTTTTTACGCACTTTTGTTCTTCCTTTTATTTTATTTTACATCACCTCCTTCAGTTGCCACATTCCTTCTGCGAATGAAGATAAGTAGTGACTGATCTCTCTGTTTGTCTATTTTGACAAAGGGTATTTACCCGAAATATTAATAAATTGTGTTGCAACCATCTTTTTTATGCAGTTTTGCCCCCCCACACCACCACCACCACCACCACCCCCACCCCATGAATACAGACATTTGCACTGTAAACATTACTGGTGGCTGTATGCACAAGGGGGTTAAACTGCATTTGTGTGCTGGTCTGTGATTGCCTTATGGCTTCAGGATGTTATGTCCAATATCACACAGACCATGACTACCTTATGGCTTTAGGATGTTATGTCCAATATCACAGACCACCACACTTGATAATTGTGACTTGCTGTGTGTTTGTTGGTGAAGTTTTGAAAATATTTTCCAAGTTTTATTGGCTGCTTGGTTGTGAGTCATTTCACTATGTAATTGATTACTGTTTTAAGCGTTTCATCATCTATACAGGAGACGGTAACACTTGCACAGTTCTGTGACATGCTGATGGGCAAAGGGGTCTCCAGGGAAGATGCTATCAAGGTAATAATTTGGCATACAAACTTAACCGCTTTGATGCTGCGAAAATCTGAACATGATCCAACTGCAAGAGACACAGATCCTCATGAGTCCCCACAATTGCGGGGGCTCATGAGGATCAGTGCCTCTTGCTGAGACCATGTTGTAGCCATGGGTCTTGAACGGCCATAGCTTTTGGCTGTCAAATGAACAAAGATGTCAGAAACAAAATTAGTGTGTAGTGGCAGGGAAGGGATTATATTTAAGGGTCAGTTAGGAACAGGGCAGATATGGCCACTGTTGACAGGTGACCTTTTCATAAAATAAATTTTTCTCTAAAATGTATTTTTTTCGAAAAATACTTACCAATGACATTATTATTAGGAAACGTACACTTAGCTTGCCATTTCAGCCAAAATTCCATTGTGTACCTACACGGCAAGGGAGGCGACCCAAGGGTGCAATAGCCAGGTACCTTGAGTAGCCTCCCTAACCTCCCTATCCGGTTGCGTGCCCAGTGTTGTCACGCCAGTCTGAAGCTTAGCTTATGAGCGGCAAGCGGGGCAGGCGGGAGGGTCCACCGAGTAATGTCATTGGTAAGTATTTTTTGAAGAAATACATTTTAGAGAAAATTCATTTGTTTCCTCAAAAACATTACCGATGACATTAGTATTAGGAAGAATAGCGAATAGGAGGTGGGTGCCACCTAGAATCACACTCCCTGTAACGGGCCAAACAGACCCTCCCACCCCGGGGCACACTCCCGACCATTTCAGCTAAGCTAACACGAGGCGCCGGGAGGGAGTGTCGCGCCGCGGTGAAGGTCCCAGCCGGGGTAGGGTCGCCCACTGGCCCGAGAGGACACTGCGGCAGCATTGGGCGAAGGTAGATCACCCCAAGACTTGGCGGCGCAGTTGCGGGCGAGTTGACGCTCGTGGCCAGGGCTCTCACCTCGTGCGCCCTGCTCTTCAGCTTCTGAGCCTCCTCCGGGGAGATGTCCAGGTAGGCGGACCGGATAACCTCCGTCTGGCTTCGATGTCTGCCTTTTGGGGGACAAGGCCGAAGGAGGCGGGCACGTCCACTCCGGAAGGGTTTGAATCGGTGCAGGTACACCCGTAAGGCCCTCACCAGATCCTGCTGTCCATTCTCCCGGGGTAGGGGTAACCCCTTCAGCGCCGTCTGGCGATCACCTGGGGCGCGGGTAGCGGGGACCGGGTCTTGGCGAGGCAAGACGGTGCGTTCAGGAGCTGCACAGACTCGGAGCCATCCGTTCTGCACTGTACGCAGGCGAGGGCCAGTAGGAACCAGCCTTCCGGGTCAGGTCCGCGAAGTGAGCCAAGGGGAGCAGTTTGCAGCGGTCCGCATTGAGCCACGTGAGCACGCAGGGTAGGTCCTAGCACGGAATCAGCGAGTGGAGGGCAGGCCATCAGGGCCGGAGCGTGCCATAAGGTCGGCGAGGTCCTCGCCAGAGCCCGGGAGCGGGTAGCCCAGGTGGAGATACATGTCCACTATCATGGCCAGGAAGCCCCTGATGTTGATCGGCGCCATGTTCTGCTCGACGAATAGCCAGAGGAGTAGGCAGATCTGTGGGGGAGAGGTGCCGGTTATCGCCCCAGGACCGAAGGACTCGCCACCGTCCCTCATAGACGCGTCTGGTCGAAGGCCTGCGAGCTGTAGCGATATCCTCCACCGCTGCACTTGAGAACCTCTAGCAGCGAGGGCGCGCTGCACAATCCCCAGGCGTGTGTGGAGAAGTCGCTCGTGGCATGGATGGCACAGCCGCGTCTGTCGGGGTTGCTTGAGCCTCTTTCACTGGGTGGGGAGGCGCAAGGGGGTGGGGTGGGGGGGGGCCGTCAGTGGTGAGGCTCAGGAAGTCGGTGGTCCAAGACTTGGTCCAGCAGAACGGGGCCACCAGCAACAGCACCGCGTTGGCACCCTGAGCTTGAGCAGGACCTTGGGACTAGCACCGTGGGCGGATAAGCATCCGCGAAGGGGGCCACCCCAAAGATGGAAAACACGTCGACCATTCAGAGGGGGAGCTGGCGATCCCCCTGTGTCGTGAAGAGGTCGATCATGGGCGTCCCGCACAGCACGCAGATCTTCTGACGATATCCGGGCGGAGTGCCCACTCGGGTGTCGAGAAGCCGGCCGCGCCGCGAGAGGGAGTCAGCAGGACCATGAGGTGCCCAGGGGTGTGTCGCGCTTGGAGAGGGATGTCATGATCTTCGCCCCACCGGAGGATCTGGGACAGGAGGATGCAGAGGGAGGGAGGGGAGCAACCCGCCGCGCTGCCAGATGTAGGAGCCCATTGTGGAGGTGTCGGAGAGGACGAGGCGCTCCAGGTGTCGGAGGCGTGTCTCCCACGAAAAGAGGGCTCGCCCAATCACCGCCAGCTCCAACCCGTTCAAGAGTCTGTCCACAAGGTCTGGAGGCCAGCGGCAGGAAGCCATGAGAAACCTCGGTAGAAGGCGCACGCCCCATCCGGCGAGGCTGCATCCGCGCCGAGGGATACACTTGACGGAAACCGTCCAGCAGGGGACGAGAGCGGAGCATCGGGAAGACCGGCACCAGGTTCACGAAATCGCCGGGGAATGGCCACCAGGGGCGAAGCTAAAGCAGCCGATGCGGTCAGGAGGAAGCCTGTCGAGAGGTAAGACATCCGCTGCAGCGGTCATCAGGTCCAGGAGCTGAAGCCTGACTCTGGAGGGAACTGCGTCTACCTGAAACACCCACCGGACAAAGGTCGCTAGCGTCTGGAACCGAGGCTCCGGAAGTCCCACCACGTACCGGTCAGCCAGAAACCACGTCCGAGCGCACCACCGGAGGGAGGGTGCAAGGTCCGACTTGCCGAAGTTGACCGGGAGGCCGCGCCGATTGGGTAGATCGTGCAGTGCAACTCTGTCCTGCTCCGGAGCAGATTGTCCCAGTAGTTCGAGGTGGGCTCGAGGTGGTCAGCCTGGCCTTGGCGACGACGGCATTCAAGAAGTGAGTGCAGGAATGCGTCGTGCAGATCCCGGCTGATGATGAAGTTCGTGGCCTGTACTGCCATCCACAAGGCTCAGGCCGTCACCAGGCAGAACGTAGATGCGGCGACATACTGTTCAGCGCCAAGAGGATGAAGACCGGACGCTACGTGCCACCGGGCTAGGAAACCACGAAGAGATGGGTGTAGAAGGCAGGGGAACCAAGTCATGTCACTCCCGTGGCAGCCTTCTGCAGCCGGGCGGCGACCCAGTCGCGAAGAACGTCGGCTCTGCGGCGAACTGTCAGGACAGCGGTCCACAGGGGAGAGCGCCGCAGTGGCGGAGGAGATCAAAGGAGATCAGAAAGCCCTTGGAGCTGGTGGAACAGGCCCAAGGGTCAAATGGGAGCGGCGAGTGCCATGCGTCGCAGCGGAGAGCGGCTGGGCCAGGGGTCCTTGTCGAGTCCATCACCGCATGCAAGCTAGGACTGAAGAGGCGTGCGAGTGCGCAGGGTCTGTCGTAGAAGCGTCTTTGCCTCAGCAAGGTGGTTGCGGCAGGAACGGAGGGCAGCATCACGACGCAGCGGGTCCGTCGGAGAAGTGTCTTCTCCTCAGCAAAGTGGTCGTGGCAGGAACAGAGGGCAACATCACGACGCATCGGGTCGTAGTAGGCGGCGGAGGCCATGGCGTGGGCGGAGGCGTGAAACGTAGCCCGGTGCCCTCAAAGTGCTGGACACCAGTCTGCGTGAACAGCTCCGACCTGCCAGGCCAGGGCGCAGCAGAAGAGGTGGCGGAGTGAAGCTGAAGAACCGCGCGCTGTCACTGTGCTGGGGTTACCACTACTGGTGAAGGTCCGAGAGGGAACCGAGTACCAGCGTAGGCGGACGGCGCTGCCCAAGTCCGCCGGGCCCGAGGAGTTAGAGAAGAAGCCAGCGTCGCTTGGGAGCTCTGCGCGGAAGGGACTGGGACCACCCAGAGGCATCTATCCGGGTTGGGTCGACGCCTTCCTCTGAGCGGGGGAGGGGGGGACTGAGGGCAGTCCTGCGGGGACGACAGGAAGCAAACAGCCGTGCCGTCGTGTCGAGGGACCGGAAGTCTCCATCCGAGGGGCCAGGGGGCCACCGGCGACGAGGGTGACTGTCAACTCTGAGGAGGACCGTGACGGAGTCCTCTGGCTAAAAGCTTGTCGGGGAACACGGGCGGGCGACACACACCGGGGCGAGCATGGGGTTGGTCGAGCCCTCGAGGAACGCGAAGTAGCCAGGCGCGAGAAGGAGGCGGCGCCAGGCTGGAAGTGCGTTGGCTGTCTCGTCGAAGATCTGGGTCCCGTGGAGACGTAGGCGCCTACGAGCGAGAGGTCCAGTCCCGCGGGTGCGCATGTGGGAGGGCGATGGGGGGTCTCCCAGAATCCTAGCACTATCCTTCCGAGTAACCTTGACTGAACCTTAAGCCGGTCGGGCTGCAAGGCGGGGCAAACAGGTTCGCCATGTGCCGGGCACTGAGGAGCGGGCTCACCAGATCCAGTGGCCGCACCCGATCGGGGGCGCCGTCACCCAGCACGAGTGAGCCGATCTATGTAGCATCTGGGTCGACATAGCCGCTGGGCCGGGTCTGCAGAGCGGCAGGGCTAATAGCGAGTAACAGCGTCGGAGCAGATCGGGCCGCAAGGCGGGATGAATAAGCCTGCTGTGGGCCAGGCTCTGAGGAGGGGGCGCACAAGGTCTGGTGGCTTCGACCGGCCGAGGGCGCTTGTCACTCAGCGTGGAGCGGGACGAACAGCGTCACTGTGGGAGCGGATCCGAGGAGCGGCGGGACTGCGTCTGAGCCCGAGAGAGTTCGGGCCGGGAGGCGGGGCGAACAAGTTCACTGTGGACTGGGTTCTGAGGGTTGGGCGCACAAAGGCCCAGCAGTCTCGTCTGGCAGGTGGGGCGTGCCACTCCTCATGGAGGGGGACGATCGACGTAGCCACTGGACTAGTTTCGAGGAGTGGGGGTGCACCTTCCGCGAAGCCGCATCTGTTCCCGAGAGAACTCGGGGCGAGCAAGCTCGCTGTGGGCCAGGCTCCGGGCGCACAAAGGTCCAGTAGCCTCGTCCGGCTGGGGGCACTTGTCACTGACTGTGGAACGAAGGACATCGGTGCTGGCCTGGTGCCGAGGGGTTGGCGGGCCGATCTAGTAGCCGCGTCTGAGCACGAGAGAACTCGGGCTGAGTGGCTGGGCGAGCAAGCTCGCTGTGGGCCAAACTCAGGGGAGCGGATGCCCCAGAGTCCAGTAGTCCCGTCCTAGGGGTCGGTGGGCCGACATCCAGTAGCCGTGTCTGAGTTCGAGAGAACTCAGACCGAGTGGCGGGGCGAGCAAGCTCGCTCTGGGCCAGACTTGGGGGCAGCAGTCACGTCCGCGGGTTTGTCGGGCCCACATCTAGCAACCCCGTCTGAGCCCAAGAGAACTCGGGCCGAGTGGCGGGGCGAGCAAGCTGTCTCTGGGCCAGGCTTGGGGGCAGTAGTCACGTCTGCGGGTTTGTCAGGCCGACATCTAGTAGCCGCATCTGAGCCCGAGAGAACTTGGGCCGATTGGCGGGGCGAGCAAGCTCAGTCTGGGTCAGGCTTGGGCTGTGTGCCAGTCTCGGAGTAACGGGCGCACAATCGGCCAGAATCCTGGGAGCTAACGCACGTGTCGGGGTCTGGGTAGTCAGTCCCCCATCGTCAGAGCGGATGCGCCTCGTCCCATCTGCGGTGGTGGCAGGGGGTGCGGTAGCGGGTGGCCGGTCTCAGGTCGGTGTAAGGCATTCGCGCCGATATAAGCCCTCAAGCGGAGACCAGTGCTGTTCCACCCAGGAGGCATAGGTGTCGCCTGTGTGACTGAAGGCACCGCCGGGGGAGATAACCGCATGCATGTCGCTTGGCCATTGGAAGTCCCCACAGAGCGTGCAGGAGTGTACTTGGTAACTGTAACACATAACCAAAGAGAGAGGCGAGCGAGCACGGCTCCCCGAGGCCACACAAAACGAGTGCACATGCATATGAAGGCGAGCTCTGTAAAAAAGCCAATTCCACAGGCAGTGCCGCCGCCCGGCGCACCGAGCGCCGGTTGAGGGCAACAACCGAGGCCTTACCTTGCCATGGCAAGAGAGGCCAGCGAGGAACCTGTTACGAAGGCCGTAGGGTACTGTTATGTGTAAGCTGGAGTCACAGTGGGACAATCACACCAGACGCCGGCACGTAGGGTTCTTGGAGGGAAACTTCACTCAGCTGCCACCCGCCACACGTGGCTGAAGGTTGTAGACCCCTCGTGCGCAGCGGAGAATGGCCCAGCACCTCCCAAATCTAACAGAAGTACCACCAAAATCCAACGGAAGCACCACGATAATCCAACAGAAGCACCAGCACCCACACGTAAATCCAGAAAACGAAGGTAATCCAAGGCACGCACTGTAAACCATGGTAAAATCCAATCCAAGGTTACGACCGGATCACAACTGTACAGAGCCGAAACGTCCAGTAGGCTTGAACACAACCGTTCACGGTAAGCTAAGCGAACAGACTGGCGCGACACCACCGGATAGGGAAGTATGGGAGATTACTCAGCGTACCTGGCTACAGCCCCCTTGGGTCGCCTCCCTTGTCGTGTAGGTACACAACGGAATTTTGGCTGAAATGGTAAGCTAAGTATACGTTTCCTAATAGTAATGTCATCAGTAATGTTTTTGAGGAAACAAAGGGTCTTTATATTTTTAAATAAAAAGGGAAGGACACATCTTCGTTGGCTGCTATGGACAGGTAAGAAGAAAAGTGTGTTTGATAATATATAAAAAAAAATACTGCCATCAAACCTGCTCTAGAAGTCGCCTGTATAATTATAGTGGTCACCTGCAGTGACCATTATATAAAGGTGGCGGATGCTAGAGCAGATTTGACTGTAGTATTTGTTATCAGCACATTTTCTTCAAATAGAGTTTTTTTTCAGCTTACGAAGCATGTAATAACTTCACTGTAGCTGTGGGCTTATATGGCCTGTGCCTCTGGCTGGTCTCATCCATGCATGTGATCCTCAAGGGGTTAAGTGGTGGCCAGTACATGATGGTTTCAGAGATTCATTCACGATTGCTGGCAGGGAAGGGATTTCCGGAGCGAGTGACTGTATGTGCATCACATTCTTATGTTCAGACACTTAACTCATTCTACCCCAGACACACCAAAGCAAGATAAGGATCGACCATGATAGTTCAAGGGTGATGCCAGAATAGCTTGGCGCCCATATATCCACAAAGGGCATAGATACACATGAGCCCATGCAACTGCAGGGGCTCATGTGAATCTATACCTCTTGCAGAGGGACACTTGACCCTGAATATCACCTATTTAAGAAACAGCTCCGGTTGAACTCCAGGGGGTCATGTGAATCGTTGCTTCTTGCAGACTGTTGAACCTTTTTTATGTGCAAGCATTTTGGTCGTTTGATGTAATCGGCAATGGTATGGTCAAATGTGTCACAGTGCTTGACACGGTGTGGATGTACACTGTCTCTTGCAGCTAGAAGAAACTTGATGAGTGTCTGCTCATCCTTAATTTTTTTTTTGTTCAGGCATTTCAATCATTGGGCACAGACTGTAATGGCAATCCGTAGATTGATACATTTGACACTAAATGACAGAGTCTGGAATATCTCAGGTGGTTAAGCGTCGGAGCAAAAGAGCGAAGGGAATCGCCGGGTCGTGGGTTCGAGTCCCCGTCCTGGCCCTGGTAGCTGGACTCGCAATCCAGGGAAAAAAGACGAGCTTCTTCCATAGCATGACCGTTGAAAGGTCCTGGTAAATCGAAGTGTGCAGTGTGCCTGAATTGATCAGTGTTCAGGTCGTACTCCATTGGCAATAGATGTCCCTGTCCCCCATAACCAACTCGTCAAGGCCATCCATTATCACTTCAGTGCCTTTGGACATTAAACCCCGAACTAACCATACATTTGACAGTTCCATCTTTTGTTGTGTTCAGGGATTTCAGCCATTTGACACTGATGGTAATGGGACGGCGGAGGTAGTCACGATGCTGGATGCAGTTTCGACATACACAGGGCCCAACATGATGGGAGAGCTGGGGAAAAACATTCGTATGCTACAGGCCTGCTCTTTGCTGCCAGGCTTTGTTGACGTCTACGCTGGTGACACGAACCCCATCATCCAGCATGGAGAGAAAATTCTAAAGGTGTTGATACAGAGCTAAACCCCCTTGTGCATGTAGCCACCGCAGCTTCAACCCTTTGGCTGTTGGTAGCAGTTTTTATGGTAATTTTTCATGTTGGAATCCTTGTAACAAACGGTGCTTCCGACAGCCTAAGCGTTAAATGGTACTGGTGTCTTCATGCATAAAGGGCTTTTACAATCAATTGTACATATACAGCACCATGATTTTAAAGAATCCTGCAGCTTTCATCAGGGGTCAAAATCTTCCGCTTTTCCGAGGATATCAGCATTAATTTTTTTTTTAAATCCGCTTTAAAAAAAGGCAATTCCGCGTGGAAAGAAAAAGAAGAAAAAATTCCGAAACTGTCGAAATGGCGCAGGTCCACAAGTTGTCAGATTTTTTAATCATTAACTTTCGGTAAGCTTCGTTTTTCCAAGATGGCGTCTGGCTACGCAGCACACATTGTTGCTCACGGCGAAACTTTTATGAAACGGGAGTGAGAAACAAATGGAGAAGGGAGTGGTGTGAAAAATCAGTGAAAGTTACGCTCAGCTGGAATCGGTGGATGTGAGCTTTGCCCCGCCAACATTGTGTACCGTTGTTTGATTTTTCAGCCTCCAAGGTCTCGCTACTACCCCCCCCCCCCCCCCCCCCCCCCCCCCTGCCCTTCCTGTTTGATTTCGACCCGCGGAATAAAGGTCTCGCGTATAACCCCCCCCCCCCCCCACCCCCCACCCCCAACCATCAGCTGTTTGATTTTTCGGACCCAAGGTCTACTTTCCGCTTTTTTCCCCAGCACCAGTTTTGACCCCTGTTTCATTCACATTTGTCACCTTTCATTTTACAGCTACTATGGAATGTTTAAATACTCCTGCAAAGTTGTCGGCACTTAGAATAGAAACCCCCCCCCAAAAAAAAAAAAACCAAAAAACAAACAAACAAAACAAACAAAAAAATAGAAAAGAAAAAAGCTTTGAAAAGAAAATGTACTTTCAAAAGACAATTTAATTAACTATGCAGCAGCCACCAGTGCTGCTGCTTAGTATGCTTAAGGAGGGGTTAACTTCATATTTGTGTCATGTGTTGTGCTGCAGTATTTGCTGAGAAACAGAGCAGAGAGCACAACCCTTCCATTTCCCCATCTGAATGGTTTCAACAACACATGCAGCATGAGACTGTCTGTCCTGAAAAACGTTTTCAACGCCATGAAAGATGCAGGTACGTTGGTGTGTGTGTATTACATCATTACATATCGGCCATAGTACATACATATATTTGGTATTTGGAAGCTGTGAAGTCGGAACGCATTGTTCAAGTTCACATTAACCCTTTTAACCACTATGTACCAGCTACAGGAGAGAGATCAACCTTGATAGTTGAAGGGTAATGCCATTTGGCGCATGATGGTGCCAAGCTAATTTGACACTGCCCTTGAATATCATGGTCGATCTACCTCCTGCTGTAATGTGCAGGGGCTAAATGGGTTATTATTATGCTGATTTTATCCCAAAGAAAAAAGAAACATGCTTAGAAAGGCAGCTGTATTCTAACTGTCTTTTCTAAACGTGTTTCTTTATTCATTGGGATGATCAATGCATTTTACACACTTGGCAGTAATTTTTTGCTCACTGCAAAACAAAGTGAGTAAGTTCTGAGCCTATGGTCGTCTGCCGTTGGCTGTGGTAAACTTTAACCTTGGCATTTTCTTGGAGACTATTCAAGCCACAGTCTTCAGACTTGGCCCAAGGATACTTTGTGGCAAGACCTTTCTAAACATACCAATTTGAGTGACCTCACGAAGGTCAAGGGATCAGGAAATAGGTCAAAAATAGCTATTTATTTCTTCAAAAATGTTACCGCTGGCATTACTAATAGGAAGGTATACTTAGCTCATCAATTTCAGCCTCCAAACGTGTGTTGCTACACAACCAGGGACGTAACTCTAGCAAGCAGTTACACTGTCCCCCGAGTAGCCTCCCTGTCCTCTGTCCCCCCCCTTCCTAATCTCGCGAGAGTGTATTCGCGCCAGTTCTATGCTTAGCTTCCATTTTGTTCGGTTTACTGCACTGCTTCGTCCGGTTTCTCTCTACCCTTGGTTTAGCTCTGCTAGGATATGGCGAGGTAAGGCCTCGGAAATTGCCTAGTAGAACGTCGATTGAGGCTGACCTGGGCAATTTTCCTGGAATTACGGCATTTGACGTTTTTTTTCCACTTCGACTGTCGGTTGGACCGTTAGACCTGTCGTGTGCTCGGTACATGTGGCCTCTGGCCACACGCGTTTCTCTCATTTTTACATTCCATGTTACAGTGCTCAGTTTAAGACCTGCACCGTTTGCGGGGATTTGCAGTGGCCAAGCGCCACTCACGTTTGCTGCCTTCCCTGTTCGAGCTGCACCTCAGATAAGACGTGTGAGATCAGCGCACCTCTGGGAGACGGGACTCTTGCGGCGGTATGCCCACACGGCCTCGGTAAAGGATGCAGTACCTACTTCCACAGGATGTGACGAGCCGTCCGAGACCCTACATTCCCACTCCCTAGAGCACAGTTTGCAAGAAGCCACGCAAGGAGCAGGGCATGAACGGAGCGTAGCAGCTATGTTAACCACACGTATTGCTCGCGGCGCTCCTCTTCCGGACCATGAGTGGCCCGGAGTCGCCCCGGGTGACCCTCCCCTCCGCATCGACGTCTAAATCAGCATGTAATGGGGTGGGAGCGATCCCGTTCGCGCACTTCTTCACGCCATGGTTCTCGCCACCCGCGACAGCTTTGCGAGGGCAGATGGTACAGTCGGTCTTCCCCCCTACATGTGAGAGAGGCCATCTCTACGGCGCCCTCCCATGCACTTAACAGGCGCGAGGTGAGTCCATTATCTGCTTCTTCCATTGGAAGTGGGAGCCTTCGGGGGTACTGGCGCCAGCACTACACTCCCGTCCTTAGGCGGAGTTCCCCTCGCCCCCACTCAGATCTGGTCCATCCGGGCCTTCCCCGCAGAGTGGACAGGCGGGCTCATTTCTTAAGCATTCCCCTCCCCGGCGCTTGATGGCCGCTGTCGACAACGAGGTTCTCAGCCTACATCCAGAGGATTCCGCCTCCGCCTTCGGGTTTTTGGAGCGTTCGTCCGCGTCATTGAGTTCCCCTCCCGCGGACTCCCTGCACAGCTGTTCTGAGTCGTCTTCCCACTTCGCGCCGGGCACCGAGACGCGGCGGTCGTTAGAAGAGGCCACGGGGCTCATTCTGCGCTTCCTTCCACCGGAGGCTTGCCCGCCCACCCCTCCTCTTAAGAGGAAGGCTTCAGCTTCGGTCGATGCTACGCTACAGCCCAAGCGACTGAAGTCCCTACCTCAACCACCCAGCTTCAGGGATCTCACGGACGCCTTCTCGGCGCAGCTACCTCTCGGGAATTCCAAGGACCCTGTCTTCAGAGCTCTGGAGGACAACTGGGACCCGCAGTCTACAGCTCCGCTACGCGAGGTGCATTCCCTGGTGGTTGTGGCAACCCGGGCATCTTACCATGCCTCCACCAACGCGATGGCTGCCGCAATCAAATGCGACTTGATCAGGCGGGATGCGGTTCTGGATGCTTGTTCAGGGTTGCCCTCGACGGTCAAGTCACAGCTCCGCTAAGCTCCCATTGGCGGTCCCTTGCTTTTTGGCCCCTCCTGGCAGACAGTTAAGGAGGCAAACAAGGACATCTGGCCCAGCACCACTCAACTGACCTTCGCTCGCTTTCGTGCGGCCCGCAAGGCCGTGGGTTGCGCCCTGCGGTCCTTCAGACCTGCTCCCCGCTCAGCTTCAAGAATGGCCCTTGGCCCTGCCCGCATCTCCCATTTCGGCCACTCCCGCGCCCTCCTGGCCCCGGCTTGTACCTGGACTGGTAGCGGCTGGCCCCCCGCCAACCTCTCTCTGGTCTCCGGTCGGCGGGAAGCTCTCCCTGCACAGCGATGCATGGCGGTCGCTGTTGCCGACAGACCCTTGGATCCTATCTACCATCTCGGAGGGTCTCCAACTCACTTTTCAGCGTCCTCCGCTGCTTCGGCGTTCCCCGCTTTGGACTCGGGTGCCAAGCGATCAGGTCAAGGCAGAGGCGTTGCACAGCCTCTCGAGTGAGTGAGCTACACACACTCTCCGTGCACCCGTTTTATCTGCAGGTCTGGGCTGACGGCTCGGTTCACCTCCTCACCAGGCCTTCCTTTTTGGCCAAAAATAGGCTCCCCTCAGCCACCCCTCAAATGATCACTCTTCGTCCACTGCGGGGCCGTGACCTGTCTCGGGACGTGCGACAGCAGGATCCGGTCAGGACATTGAGAATCTGCCTCCGCCGATCATAGCCCCTACGGAGGGGACGTTCTCACCTCTTCCTGCCCTTGGCTCCGGGCAGGAACGACATATCAGCCCCGACGATCTCCTCTTGGCTGCGTGGAGTCATACGATCCGCATATGAAGACCTCTCACCAGAGGGAACAAAGCGGCTGCGAATTTAGCACACGAGATCGGGGCTGTCTCCATGAGTGTTGCGTTCGGCCGCAACTGCACCATGAGGGACATTGTGGCGTCTGTGGGCTGGCGGGCCGAATCACCTTCGCCCACTTCTACTTTCGATACCTCTCAGGCCAGCGACAGAACCTAGCCCTAGTGGGGGACATCACTGTGGTGCAACACTCCCTCCCGGCGCTGGATGCGCCTTAGGTAACGCTCAGCTGAAATTGTCGAGAGTGCGCACCTACAGGGGGCCTCACTAAGCAGTTACACAGGGGTAGAGCGTTGGGCGGCACCCTCCTCCTCTTCGCAATTCTTCCTATTAGTAATGCCATCAGTAACGTTTTTGAAAAAATAAATGTATTTTTCTCTAATAGTTATTATTGTGAAAAATACTTACCGATGGCACTACTCAAACTTGCCACCAGTACGCTTAGATAGATCTGGCGCGAATACACTCGCAAGATTAGGAAGGGAGGCTACTCGGAGGACAGGGAGGCCACTCGGCGGACAGTTTAACTGCTTGCTAGAGTTACGTCCCTGGTTTTGTAGCAACACACAAGTTTGGAGGCTGAAATTGATGAGCTAAGTATACCTTCCCATTAGTAATGCCATTGGTAGGTATTTTTTGAAAAAATACATTTTAGAGAAAAATACATATTTTAACATAATTTATTTTTTCTCAAATACTATTCACAACTTCAAACCCAAACTTTATACAAAGATACCTGATGGTAAGACCTATCTATGCATACTAATTTGGTTGATCCCTCGGAAAAGTCAAGGGTCACAAGAGCTCAGGAAACGGGTCACAAATTGGCAAATTTTGACAAAAGATGTTTTTTCTCAATACTATTCACAACTTCAAACCCAATCTTGCTATAGAGATACCTGATTCGAAGACCTTTCTATGCATACTAATTTGGTTGATTCCTCGGAAGGGTCAAGGGTCACAAGAGCTCAGGAAATAGGTCCAAAATAGCCATATTTTGACAAAAGATGTTTTTTCTCAAATACTATTCACAACTTCAAACCCAAATTTGGTACAGAGATACCTGATGATAAGACCTATCAATTCATACTAATTTGGATGACCCCTTGGAAGAGGCCGGCAAATGTGTGTAAAATGCCAATATTTTATAAAATTGTAGGTTTTATCAACATTTTTGCAAATTTTTCAATCAAATTTGGCACAAAGGTAGATGATGATAAGACCTTCCTATGCATACTAATTTAGTTGACTCATCGCAAATGTCAAGGGTCATGGGGGGGGGGGGGGGAGGGTGTTGACAGATGTGTGAAAAATGCTTACATTTTCAGAAAACGTGGATTTTGCTGGTGCAGAAGCCAGCCTTATTGTCACAAAGGTCGCACATATGTAAATAGGTAAATACGTGAGCCATAAAGGCTTTGCCTTTCGTTCTTTAGGTCTAAATTTTGATTTTATGTAGGCTTGTGAAGACAAAACTTTCATTGTATTAAAAACAGGGTCCTTGGGCTGCTGAGTCTTAACTGGCCTTTTTTTTTGCTCACAGGGTGATCAGAGGTCTGTTTGTGTTGTGTCTTATTTTGTATAAGATAGGTGTGAACATAATCCTGAGGTTAATAAATTTAAAAAAACAAAACTCATTTCTGTGTGTTTCAGCACGTGAGGAAGGTGAAGACCAAGTGCTGGCGGAGGGTGAGGAGTTGAAGCCCATAAGTCGCTGTTACAGCACGATAGAGGTCTCCACCAACAGTTCAGATGCATACAGGTTTGTTTCTGAGCCAGGAAACTACTTAGCATAACTTCACAGCAGAATGGTAGTTAAGTTTTCAGTTTCAAAATAACACTTCAGTTCACTACAGTTACTAGTTCTTGGAATGTATGGTTGTTTTTACTTGGGACTGCCCTCACCATTTACAGGTGTGCTCTTAATCATTTAGTGTTTAGTGTAAAGTAAGATGTGTGTGCGGTAAGGGTGAAAAGTTTCAGGTGGCAGGTTGGGCTGGTGACAAGGATATCACGGTTCACTGGTGTAGGTCAGATTTTTTCAGGATCCAGGTTCCCCTCTGGGATACATCTGAGATCATGGTGTAATGAAGCATGCTATATATGTCAAGTTAGACCTATATTTCTACAAACCAGTTTTTCTGTCAGTGTGTCTTTATTGATTATTACACTATTTGGATGTAATAATAATTACGGTATTTATAATGCGCTTATCTTATAATAATTATAACTCTAAGCGCGCACTCACAACTCGTGCACGCATGCGCACGCTTTAGACAATGACTCACGTACCACAAATAGTGAAAATATGGAAAGATGTGGAAAGATTTCAACAAGATTTTGTATAGTGTTGTGATATGTTGGTGTGATTATTCATGTATGTTTGTGTTAAGTTGCATTGTGGCTTTACAAATAATGTGTGCCTTATGTTTAATGTTTCAGACTGACAAATGGGGATTCAAACACATTTTGGCAATCAGACGGTGCTGCTCGCTCACACTGGGTTAGGTATGCATATGAGTTACACATATTGTGAGTTATTAGTAGCAGGGGTTTGCTACACGGACCCTTGTAGGCCTGAGGGAGGTCAAAGGAACCATTGTACCCTGAAGGCCTTTGGCCTTCAGGGTACAATGGTCCCTTTGACCTCCCTTAGGCCTACAATGGTCCATGCAGCAAACCCCTGCTACCAATAAAATAACGTAATTGTTTTCATTCCTCCACTATTTTCGTTAAAAAAATCAACTTGAAATCTTCCGACCTGGATCACGCCAGACATGACTGGCATGAAAGGAAAATACATTTATACATAATAGACTTAATTAAACAATTGTCATGATGTTACTGTCTTCAGTAGTGTGCCTGTTGTTTTGAACAACACTAAGTAACTTTGTACTCTAGAACGTTTGGCTGGCCTTTTGTAAAACAAAACTGGCATCCAAGACAGTTTCAGAAAGAGGCAGGGCTTCTGTTTTCACAACAGGTTAAAGGGTCTGTAAAACCCCAGGTATAAATTTTAGAGGTCACACAGACCCCATCTGAGCATAATAGAGGGTCCGCAAATTTATTTAAAAACAAGAAAGGCAAAGCCATTATGGCTTTGGTGTATGACCGATTTACATATGTGTGACCTTTGTGACAAGGGCTGGCTTGTACAGCAGCAAAATCCACGTTTTCTGAAAATGTAAGCATTTTTCACACATGTCAACCCCCACCGTGAACCATGACCTTTGTGATGAGTCGACTAAATTAGTATGCATAGGAAGGTCTTATCATTAGCTATCGTTGTACCAAATTTGGTTGAAAAATTTGGGAATACCTACAATTTTATAAAAAATCAGCATTTTACACACATTTGCCAGCCTCTTGTGACCCACGACCATTCAAGGGGCCATCCAAATTAGTATGCATAGATAGGTCTTACCATCAGGAATCTCTGTAGCAAGTTTGGGTTTAAAGTTGTGAATAGTATTTGAGAAAAAACATATTTGTCAAAATATGGCTATTTTTCACCTATTTCCTGAGCCCTTGTGACCCTTGACCTTTCTGAGGGGTCATCCAAATTAGTATGCATAGATAGGTCTTACCATCAGGTATCTCTTAACCAAGTTTGGGTTTGAAATTGTAAATAGTATTTGAGAAAAAAAATTATGTCAAAATATATCTATTTTTGTCCGTTTTCCTGATCCCTGTGACCTTGACCTTTGTGAGAGGTCACTCAAATTAGTATGTTTAGAAAGGTCTTACCACAAAGTATCCTTGGGCCAAGTTTGAGGAATGTGGCTTGAATAGTCTCTGAGAAAATGCCAACGTTAAAGTTTACCACGGACGACAGACGACGGACGGATGACCACTGGCCCAAAACATACTCACTTTTGCTTCACACGTGAGCCCAAAACTGCATCATCTGTATGTTTTTTTTGTAATATATTAAAATAAATTAACAAATTTCGCTCTCTCCTCTTTAAATTTGTTGTGACTGTGTGTGTGTGTGTCTTTTCCATGATATTGATTTTTTAACTGTTGAGCTATCATACAAAATCCTGTCTCCCTCTCACAGAAAAACTCATATATGTATTTATCTGTATGATCATTTGATAATGTATTGTAACAGAGAATATAGCCTTTTCTGCTGAATGCAAATTGACGAAAAGATTAACAGTAATTCCTTTCCTGGAGGAGGAAGGTTCTTCTACTAGAAGACTTATGACGTCCTGTGGTGAAAGCCGGAAGTCTTCGGAAGCCACAGGACCGAGCCGCCTCTCTCTATCCAGGGATACAACCATGGGCACATGGAACGTCAAGACCATGTACCAGAGCGGCAAGGCCGCCCAGATAGCAGCGGAAATGCAAAAGTACAACCTTTCCCTGCTAGGCATCAGTGAAGCCAGATGGACGCAGTCTGGCCAGAAAAGGCTGTTAAGTGGGGAGATGATTCTGTATTCAGGTCATGAAGAGGAGAATGCCCCCCATACAGAAGGAGTAGCACTCATGCTGTCACCAGTGGCACAGAGAGCGCTGATGGGCTGGGAACCTCTTGGGCCAAGAATTATAACAGCAGCCTTTAGAACCAAGAAAAAGCTCAAGCTGAACGTCATCCAGTGTTATGCGCCCACCAATGACAGTGACGAGGAAGAGAAACAAGAGTTCTACGACCGACTCCAGAGTGCCGTGGACAAATGTGCGGAGCGAGACATCACCATCGTCATGGGCGATTTTAATGCCAAAATAGGGGAGGACAACACCGGATACGAAGAGGTGATGGGGAGACAGGGACTAGGCTCGGAGATGAGTGAGAACGGGGAGAGGTTTGTAGACTTTTGTGCTCTAAACCGACTTGTCATTGGAGGCAGCATCTTCCCACACAGAAGAATACACAAAGCAACTTGGGTCTCACCTGACCATACAACAGAGAACCAAATAGACCATATCTGCATTAGCAAGAAATTTAGAAGATCCCTTCAAGATGTTCGAGTGAGGAGGGGAGCAGATGTCGCCTCAGACCACCATCTGCTTACCTTAAGAATGAAGCTCAAGCTAAAGAAAAGCCGCACAGAGACAACAAGAAGACAGCGCTATAATGTAGGCCTCCTGAGAGAAACTGGAGTTAGAGAAGAGTTCAAACTGGTGCTGTCCAACCGGTTTCAAGCGCTACAGGAGCTAGTAAATGAAGAGGAGGCGGTCACCACAGAGCAGCAGTGGAAGGCAGTTAGAGAGGCGCTGAACTCAACCTGCAAAGACACTGTAGGGTTCAGGAAACACCACCACAAGGACTGGCTGTCGGCACAGACCTTGAAGAAGATAGAAGCGAGGAAGCAGAAGAAAGCAGCAGTCAACAACAGTCGCACGAGAGCAGCCAAAGTAAGGGCACAGGGGGAATACTGGGAAGCCAACCGCGAGGTGAAGAGGAGTATCAGGGCAGACAAGAGGGCCTACACAGACAGCCTGGCAGCAGAGGCAGAAAAGGCAGCAGGCAGCGGCAACATGAAACAGCTCTACGACATTACCAGAAGATTGTCGGGTAAGTATGGCCATACAGAAAGACCAGTAAAAGACAAAGAAGGCAAGCCTATTGCAGACAGAGCAGACCAACTCGACAGATGGGCCGAGTATTTTGAAGAGTTACTGAACAGACCTAGCCCACCCGACCCCCCCCCGACATCCAGCCGGCAGAGACCGACCTACCCATCAGCTGTGACAGACCCAGCCGGGAAGAGATCAGAAAAGCAGTGGCATTTTTGAAGAATGGCAAAGCAGCAGGGCCAGATGGCATCCCAGCGGAGTCTCTGAAAGCAGACCTAGAGACAACAGTTGAGATGCTGTACCCACTGTTTGGAAAGATCTGGGAAGAGGAGGTGATGCCAGCTGACTGGAAGGAGGGGTACCTAATCAAGCTTCCCAAGAAAGGCGACCTCAGCAAGTGTTCCAACTACAGAGGAATCACCTTGCTGTCAGTACCAGGAAAGGTCTTCAACAGGATCATCCTAGAGAGAATGAAGAGCTCCGTTGACCCCCAGCTGAGAGACCAGCAAGCAGGATTCAGGAAGAACCGATCATGTACAGACCAGATCGCCACTCTCCGCATCATCGTGGAACAGTCTCTGGAGTGGAGCTCCCCGCTGTACGTCAACTTTGTGGATTATGAGAAAGCATTTGACAGCGTGGACCGAGAGACTCTGTGGAAACTCCTACGACACTACGGTGTACCCACAAAGCTCGTCCGCCTGATCAAGAGCAGCTATGATGGCATGACATGTCGCGTGATCCACGAAGGGCAGTTCACCAGAGAGCTCCAGGTCAGAACTGGTGTCAGGCAGGGGTGTCTGCTGTCTCCGTTCCTCTTCCTACTGGCCATAGACTGGGTCATGAAGATGACCACAGAGCACAGACGAAGTGGAATACAGTGGACACTGTGGACTCAGCTTGACGACCTCGATTTTGCAGACGACTTGGCATTACTGTCCCACACTCATCAACAAATGCAGGACAAGACCACGAGGCTCGCTGACATCTTGTCCCAAGTGGGCCTCACCATTCACAAACAGAAAACAAAGACAATGAGGCTGAACGCAACCAGGGAAGAACCAGTCTTGCTTGCTGGCACCCCGTTGGAGGAGGTGGAGTCCTTCACCTATCTCGGGAGCATCATAGACAAAAAAGGCGGCACTGATGCAGATGTCGGAGCACGAATCGGTAAAGCCAGAGCAGCCTTTCTCCAGTTGAAAAAAGTGTGGAGTTCCAGAGAGCTGTCACAACACACCAAAGTCTGGATTTTCAACTCCAATGTAAAAGCAGTTCTCCTATATGGAGCAGAGACATGGAGATTGACAAAAACCACAGTCAACAGAGTACAGACCTTCATGAACAGTTGCCTTAGAAGAATTTTGAAAATCCACTGGCCAGAGAAGATCAGCAACGTCAGACTCTGGGAGAGAACAGAGCAGATAACAGCAGAGAATGAAATTGGGCGAAGAAGATGGGGATGGATCGGTCACAGTCTGAGAAAGCCAGCTTCCAGTATCACTAGGCAGGCATTGTCATGGAACCCCCAGGGAAAGAGGAAAAGAGGTAGGCCGAGAAACTCCTGGCGTCGAGACCTCCAAGCAGACATCAAGAGACTGGGAACCACCTGGAGTAGAATCGAAGGAGAAGCACAGGACAGGAGTTGCTGGAGGTCTCTCGTCGACGGCCTATACCCGGGTAGGGGTGACAGGCGTAAGTAAGTAAGCAAATTGACAACCAAAGTCTGACTTGTCTAAACTCTCTCTCTCTCTCTCTCTCTCTCTCTCTCTCTCTCTCTCTCTCTCTCTCTCTCTCTCTCTCTCTCTCTCTCTCTCTGTGTGGGATTAGGTACAGAGACCTTTTTCAATCAGACATGTCCTTGCACATGCACACACGCACTTAATACATATAGTGGAAATTAAAATGAAAGAGAGAGAGAGAGAACAAGTGTACTTAAAAGTTGGTATCAACCCATTTAACCCGAAAGACGTATTTCTCCAATTTTAGAGCTTTTGTCTAATACCTGTTTACCAGAAGATGGATCAACCACTACTAAAAAAACTGACAAACTTATTTCTGTTCAAATCAGTTCTGGACTTGCTTTTTTAGTTCGTCTCCATGCACATTGCGCATGTCATTCATGTGCCGTTGTGCTTTAGCCATGGAAATACACACAGCCATGAACTCCGGCTGAAAACTGCGAATTGCAGCGGCAGTGCCACACACGGCCAACGGGTATCATTTCTGGTACTGTCGCTTGTCCATGGAGACGGCGTTGTCGAAGTGCAACTTTCTTCTAAGCATCTGCGATTATCACTGTGATGATCAGACCGTCGGTGTCGGATTGAAGAATCCGAGGCATTCCAGCTTTCTTTGCTTTTTCTCCACCATCTACAACTTCGTTCAGAATCGAAAGTGAAACGCACGATGCGGTATCCCATAATAGTATGAATGGTGACGTCACAGCAAGTAACGCATTCAACATGTAGCGCGCACGTTGTAATAACATGCGGACACCACAGTTTGCCCGTCCAGTTACACTCGCACGGACCCCGGAGTCGGGGTGATTCTGAACACAGCCACGACCAAGCGTGAGCGGAATGAACCAACTCGTCACTAAAAATAAAATGACTGTCACCTACCTCTGTTAGGTTACGCACGGTGGCGCAAGCATAATGCGTCTCAGACGCAGATGCACTGAATTTTAGTGCGTCTGACTACCCCTTAGTTACATTTTCAGTACGTGATTTTGAGTTTTAATGCATCATAGACGCACAGAAGCCCTGAAGAGGGCTACAAAATGTATGCCATTAGTCACTACAAGGGTTTTTGCAGCCAAGTCACATGGTACGGTTTGCGCTAGAGAAATTGGTCATGTGAAGTAGGGATAAAAACCATTAAGTTTATTCATGTGATGGCCATTTATCTTGAATTCTAAAGGAAGTCTAACTTGGTGAATGTAAAGGCTTTCAGACAGGTTATGTAACATATGACAGAAAAAGTCTGAAAAGTCTAAACAAAATACATGTATTATGAGCTCACAGAAAATGTTTTCTGTTTTGCACCTTAAAAAAAATATGGAATTTTTCTGACTTGTAAAACTTGTTTTTAAGATTTACAAACATTGTTTTCTCTTCCTTTTCAAATGAGCAAAAATGTTTTTTGTGCATGTGCTCCTACAAATACATTATTCATGTACATTCTTTTGTCCTTGGCCCTTCTTAACCCTTTAAAGCCCACAGCCATATTTTCCAAATCTGTGTACCATTTGCAAGAGATGATCGACCATGATAATTCAAGGGTAGTGCCAGATTAACTTGGCGCCTAAAGGTGCCAAGCTAATCTGGCACTACCCTTGAACTATAATGGTCAATCCATCTCGGGGCTAAATAGATTAACGTATTTTCAGCAAGGAAAATTATTTTTGGCTCACGTGCAAAGCAAACGTGAGTCTTTGTTTTGGGCCAGTGGTCGTCTGTCTGTCGTCCATCCGTCGTCCGTCCGCTGTCGTCTGTGGTAAACTTTAACATTGGCATTTTCTCGGAGACTGTTCAAGCCACTTTCTTCAAACTTGGCACAATAATATTTTGTGGTAAGACATACCAATTTGAGTGACCTCACAAAGGTCAAGGTCACAGGGGATCAGGAAATAGGTCCAAAATAGCTGTATTTTGACATAATTTATTTTTTCTCAAATACTATTCACAACTTCAAACCCAAACTTGGTACAAAGATACCTGATGGTAAGACCTTTCTTTTCTATACGTACTAATTCGGTTGATCCCTCGGTAAGGTCAAGGGTCACAAGAGCTCAGGAAATAGGTGAAAAATAGCCATATTTTGACAAAGGATGGTTTTTTTTTCTCAAATACTATTCACAACATCAAACCCAAATTTGGTACAGAGATACCTGATGGTAAGACCTACCTATGCATACTAATTTGGATGACCCCTTGGAAAGGTCAAGGGTCACAAGAGCATGGCAAATGTGTGTAAAATGCTGATATTTGATAAAATTATAGGTATTCTCAAATTTTTGCAAATTTTGAAACCAAATTTGTTACAAAGATAGCTGATGATAAGACCTTGCTATGCATACTAATTTAGTAATCACAAAGGTCAATTGACAGATGTGTGAAAAATGCTTACATTTTCAAAAAAACAGATTTTGCTGCTGCTGAAGCCAGCCCTTGTCACAAAGGTCACACATGTAAATCGGCCATAATGGCTTTGCCTTTCTTGTTTGTTTATTTTGTGATTTGTCATGTTGCATTCTCAGGTTGCACATCCGCAACAATGTGGTGATCAAGCAGTTGTCCATCACAGTGTCCTCATCTGATCAGAGCTATATGCCTGAGTTGGTCACTGTCTCTGGCGGACGCACCCCCAGAAACATGCGAGAACTGAAGGAAGTCCGCATCCCTGGGTAAGTCTTGGATTTGTTGTTGTTGGCTAAACTCTCTATGTCGTGCAGGCAATCTTACTGTTAACCCACAGCCGCATTTCCCAAGTTTTGGAGTGGTCCTCTAACGACTATGTACCAGTTGCAGGCGATGGATTGATCATGTTATTGCAAGGGTAGTCCAGATTAGCGTGTCACCTGATGGTGCCAATCTGATCTGGCACTACCCTTGAATAACATGGTCGGTCCATCTCCTGCTGTAGGACATTTGGGTTAAATGGGTTAACCCCCTAATGCATGTAGCTGCTGGTGCTGTTTACAGTACCAATTGCTGCATGCACGAGGGGGGGTTAGTATGGTGTGGCTGCATTCACTACAGGTTAATTTCATTGGCTCACGTGCGAAGCAAAAGTGAGTCTTATGTGCTGGGCAAGTGGTCGGCCCTCTGTCGTCCGTGGTAAACTTTAACGTTGCATTTTCTCGGAGATTATTCAAGCTACAGTCTTCAAACTTGGCCCAAGGATATTTATGGCAAGACCTTTCTAAACATACCAATTTGAGTGACCTCTCACAAAGGTCAAGGTCACAGGGGTTCGGGAAATATATCAAAAATAGCTATATTTTGACAATTATTTTTTCTCAAATTAATACTATTCACAACTTCAAACCCAAACTTGCTACAGAGATACCTGATGGTAAGACCTATCTATGCATACTAATTTGGATAATCCCTCAGAAAGGTCAAAGGTCACAAGAGCTCAGGAAATAGGTGAAAATTAGCTATGTTTTGACAAGAATTTTTTTTTCTCAATTACTATTCACAAATTCAAACCCAAAGCAAAAGTGAGTCTATGTTCTGGGCCAGCGGTTGGCCCTCCGTCGTCAAGGGTCACAAGAGATCAGGAAATAGGTGAAAAATAGCCATTTATTTTCTCAAAATCATTACCGATGACATTACTAATTGGAACCTTCGCTTAACTCATCAATTTTAGCCAAAAAAAAAATTACTGTGTCCCTCATCCTAGGGGAGGCAATCACTGGGGTGACATAGCCCGGATACCCTGAGTGGACTCCCGTACTACCGTATCCGGTGGCGCACTCACCCTTTCCCTTCAGTGACTTCGCTTAGCTCAGTTAGGCCGGTCGTGTGCACCTCGTGCTCAGACCTTGTACTGTGTGAACTTTACGTTTGTGATTCTGGGTCCTTGAAAGGAAGGAAAAAGAAAAGAAAGAGAAAGAAAGAGGATATTATTCTGTGCTTGTGTGGGTTGTGTGGTTCTGTGTTCAAGACATGGACAGGTAAAGCTTCGGTTACTGCCTCAGCTGGCGTTTTGACCAGGCGATGGCATTTTCCGAATTTGTATGTATGTGACCGGTCGGGAACTCGGACCCTCCTTGAGGCTCCGAGCACTCGCCAGGCCTTTGTCTTATGTTACAGTGCTCAGGTGAAGACCTGCACTCTGTGTGGAGAATTCCAGTGGCCTAGTGATGTGCATGATGTCTGACTTTTCTGCTCAGGCTGTTTCTCCAGTCGACTTGCGCGCTATGCGCTAAGTGGAAGGAAGAGCGTTAGTCCCAACTATGGGCCTTTTACAGGAGAGAAAGTCCGGCACGCAAGGGCGTGTGCGCAGCCTTGAATGTTAAACAGAGAAATTATATATCAGACATTGTGTGTTTGTCTGTGCAAAAGAGGGTCCTGCCCGGTGCCTTGTGCAGAGCTGCTTCGTCCTGCACGGACGATTGAGCCTTATAGCAGCCGACAGGATTCGCCAACCCTCACAGCACCAAAAGCTCAATTACACCTTTCGACCGACAGAAAAGGGAATAGGCCAGGCAGGGGTTCGCCATCCTATGATTTCAAAGTAAGGCCTTTGAGAGCTCGGTCCCCCCGCAGAGATTACGTTGGGTCTCACGGACACCCTCCTGGCAATCGGAGAACCCAGGCAGCAGAAGCGGGGGACCCCCCCTCGGAGTTGAGAGCACCCTACTGCCGTAGGCCAGACCAGCGCCTGGAGAGGGTCACACCTTCGGGATCTCTCTTGGAGGGGGACAGGATATCAAGGCGCCGACTCGATAAGCCACAGAGTAAGATTTTGGGATCCAGAGATAGAGAGTGGCGCCACAGGCGATCCACTGGTGATGATAACCTCCTTAGGGAGAGGACCAGTGTGGTCAGTTTGATGAGCTGTCGTATTAAGAGTCCTAATAGACGGCGGAGCCCCGAAGCACAGATATACCAAAGTGTTCGATCTTCGCGATCGAAGGAACGGTCACAGCGTGTGGAGTCTACACATGGCATAGACCTTAATCGTTTTGACGTCTCTTCTTCTCGCTCTTCATCATCGGATCGGAGGACTAGTTCAAGCGTCTCGCGCCAACGGACTTCGCCGCGGCAACGGGCTTCAGAGTTTCCAGCTAGGTGCAGCATATCCTCGGACCGGTTGGGCAGCCGTCGCTCTACTCAGGCGGTGCAGGTTCGACGAGAGCGGAGGGACCACTCGGGTGACAGCCACATTCCTTCTGCATCTGAAGATAAGTAGCGACTAATGTCTCTGTTTGTTTGTCTATTTTGACAAAGGGTATTTACCCGAAATATTAATAAATTGTGTTGTACCGTTTTTTCTAAGCGTGTTTCTTTCTCCGTTGGGTACTTCTCGGTGGACAGAGACGACTTCTCGGCGGGACCGAAGGAGCCCTCACTGATGTTTATTTCTTCAAAAACATTACCGATGACATGACTAACAGGAAGTGTCTACTTACTCACACAATTTTAGCCTAGGAACCCGTTGTGCCCCTTCACAACCCGGGAGGCACTCGGGGAACCCCCAGAGGGGCAGAGAGTTGTCTCCTGTGCTTGCCCATCCGGTTCCGAGTCATACGATGATTCCTCAGTCAGTCTACTTAGCTCGTACCGTTCAGACATGTTTGCTTAGCCTCCGGACTTGCCTTCACGCGACCGGTTTGGAACCCGTGCTGGACTGTGTTTGGGCCTGCTTTCCCTGCGGTGCCCTCCTTGCCTTGTGCTTCGTCCAAGGGAGCTTCTGTTGCTCTGCTGTCCGGCTGTAGCTTCTCGACACTTCTTCCCGCCTTCCCGCGCTGATGGTGGTATGGAGGTGCCTTCCCCCATTCCCGCTGCGGCGGAGAGGTAAGGTAGCTGTTCTAGCCTTCGGCCGGCCACCGGGCGGGACGCCGGTTCGTGGGAGCCCTCGGCTTCATGTGTCATATTTGACTACCATTGCGCCGCACTTCATCTTAGCTTGGCACGACCCCTGGGGCCAGCGCCCATGCTCTTTGCTGGTGGTTCGAGTGTGGTGTGGCTGGGCGCTTCTGCATTGTGCTTTGTTTCTTTGGCGTCGTAGGCTACACTTAGCTTGGCGGGGCCCCTGGCGCCCGCGCCTTTGCACGTTAGGGTGGCCTAACCCCATTTACGTAGGTTTGCTATTGTCACCTTGGCCTCGAAGGTTCGCCTTAGATGGGCAGAGCCACGTGCTCTCGCTCGTACGCTTGCATGTGTATTATGTGTTGCAGTTGCCAGGTGCGGACCTGCACACTATGCGGCGATTTCCAGTGGCCAACAGACAACCACAAGGTCTGCCTTCCCTGCTCTGGCTGCACCTCGGACCGCGCCTGTGACATCTGCTCTGCCTGGCCTGAACTGAGGTGGTCTCAGTTAAGGAGCTTCTACAGGCGGGACCGGATGTCACCTGTGAGTGACCCTCCCGTTAAGGCTCCCCCCACTGTGCCCGGAGCAGTGACCAAACGCGACCGTGCCGACCCTGTGGAACGGACGCCGTGCCGAACGCGTGCACCCAGCACTGCTCGGAGAACTGAAGTCATGGCGCGGACACACAGCCCCCGCCTCACGAGCCTGGCCTACGGGGACGCGCCTCGCGCCGCCCCTTGTCCGCTATCAGTTCTTGCTCATCTCTCACGCTCGTGGACTCTTCCGGGGAGTCCATATGCCGGCAGGGAGCCCGCCTCACTGAGCCCGGCTCTCAGAAACGAAGTGCCACACGCCCGAGGACCTCAGACCGTGAGATGGCCTTGGTCGCCTGCTCGGCGTTAAACCCAACTAACTAACTAACTAACCCTTTGTAGCCCTCTCGAGCTTCCTCCTACTCTGGCGTTCCCACTCTCCGGTGGACGCTCGTCAGAAGGACCGCCGCGCGCACCGGATGACCAGCAGCCTCCCTCGCTTGGCCCAGTCGGTGGTGCAACCATTCTCGCGCATGCTCCGTGCCTCGCCGCCGCGCTCCTCACATCGCCCATCTGCCTCCCCTCGGCGCCACTCGGGCAGGAGCCATCGTCGACGGGATCATGGACGTCGCTCCCGTCTTCGCAGCCGCTCCCCTCACGCCTCCCGGTGGGACCCTCTCCCCCCCCCCCCACCCCCCCCCCCCCCACCCCCACCCCCACCCCCCCCCCCCCCCCCCCCCCCCCCCGGTCTCCTGGCGGGACTCCCCCCCCCCCCGGCCGCGCACACCGGACGACCAGCAGCCCTCCTCGCTCGGCCCAGTCGGCGGCGCAACCATCCTCGCGCATGCTCCGTGCCTCGCCGCCGCGCTCCTTGCGTCGCCCATCTGCCTCCCCTCGGCGCCACTTGGGCAAGAGCCCTCGTCGTCGGGATCATGGACGTCGCTCCCATCTTCGCAGCCGCTCCCCTCGCGCCTCCCGGCGGGACTCCCCCCCCCGGTCTCCGCCCCGGGCCTCGCCGCAGCCCCCATTCGGCCTCTTGCCATGTTTTGTCTTCCTCTAGCGTCCCTCTTCCCCGCAGCCCCCCCCCCCCTCCCCCCAGGATGACGAGGCCCTGAGTCTTCTCATCGAGGACTCAGTCTCTGCACTGCTGGGTGCTCCTGGCCGTTTCACTGCTTCTCGCTCGACCGTTTCAGACGTCTCGGACCCTTCGCCGCTGGCTGCAACTACTCGTTCGGACACCGTACACGCCCTAGATGAGCAGTGATTAGGTTGAGTTTTGCAGTCAATAAGTCATATGACCGGAGGAACATAAAATCAATAGGTCATTTTGAAAATCCATAAGTCAACAAAAAAATCGCGTTTTCGGCCATTTTTTATTTTGAAATGTTAGCAACAACAACAAAAACGGATGTTGTCGGCGTAGTCAGAAGTAGTGTACAACAAACGAAGAGAATACACTTGCATAACGAACACCCTCTCCCATGCTTGGTCACCCCTGTAGCCTGTTCAGTAGGCACAGCAGCTTTGCGAGCTACCACAAAAAGTATACATAATCGTGAAAAGGTTGAAATTGATAGGGTGCTTGCAAAGCGAAGTGCAGCCGCTGCGTCTACTGGGGCTTCTGTCAAGTTACTACTACTAATTCAAGTTCATTGTCCCACTGGCACTAGAGTGATCGGGGACTAATATTTTGGCTTTTTTAATTTTTTTTTTATAATGTTCTTCAGTTAGAGAAGCTGCCATACCGTGCGTTTGGTTAATTAAAAAATTTCCATGGTCTCAAGCAACAACGGTTATTTCTAATAAGAAGTTTTATTTATTTATTATATCAATGTTATATATTGTTAAAATCAAGGTTAAAATTCAGGACTATCAATGTAAAAGCAAGTTAAAAGGTTATAAATTTATGATTATAAGAGATACTACTACTAAGTCCTTATTTCAAATTGATTTCTTTATTAATTAATACTTTAACCTTGTATTTGTAATTTTTATCAATCTCTTTACTATTTACTATTTGGTCAGGGCAAGTTTTCAACTGCGATGTACAGTTCTACCTCAATCACACGTGCCATTTGTGGGCGTGGTCTAGTAATCTGCTCAGTTGTCAAACTTGTCAACACATCTTGGTAACTTGGTTGCAGACTCTCACTGTTTACAGCAGACTCTCACTGTTTACGTTTTCGCGGTGCTTGCCTGCCATTTGGTTACAGTCAAGGCTGTTTTCAGTTAGACTCAGTTTGAGAAACATGAGCATGAATGGTACCAGTCAGAGGCATAAATTTTCATGAAGCCGCAGGGCAGAGGCGACTCGTGAGGATCTGTGCCTCTTGCAGATGTGTATTATAATCGTTACTTTGTCCGCATCTACTTCCTCAGTTTGAGTACACTATCAGATAAAGTCTCAAGCAATATGCATAGATTCTCATAACGATCTTTAGGTGGTGAGGACTTTTGAACGTCTATACCTCTTGCCGACCTTGAGAAACTCGCTCTTGCACTGGTTACATTCACCCACTGGGCACCGGCCTCCACGTGGCGCAGGTGGGTAGTCTCCTCAGTCACTGAGTGGGCTAGCAGAGGGGTGCCATCTTTGTCCAGGATTAGGACTTGATGTCAGCAGATATGTTGTTCAGTCTTTTTCACTGGTCTGGTTTTTTAGGAGCTGTGCTAGCACAGGTCGTACCATGTTGGATTGGTCCTTAAAAATACTCGTGAGCTTTTGGTCCTTTGGATCCCAAGAGTTTGCCGTGCTTGGAGACCCGTGTCGGGGGAGAGAAGGATCCTGGTGGCTGAAACACTCCACTTTGGCCTTGACTTCTACCTAAACGGGAGGCTAGTCGTACTGGCCTAGTCAATCGGCTCTTGTCACATTGAGCCCTATCCCACTGTTGACATGCGGGTTGCTATACGGAGCACCATGCTATAGCCTCTGCTGCTGATTAGGTGCTTTAGGCCAGTATTCCCCTGCATTCAACGGTGTGATAGAAGGCGGTGGCTCAAACGGTTCAATCGGGCTTACCCCCTTTATGTATATCTTTCGGGCAGTCTCCATTGTGTGTCGGCTGGAGACCCGCCGACATTTGCACTTTCCCTTGTTGGGCTCGGTGGCGGGCGGGGACCCCCAGGGGATGAATATCTCTACTATTATAATATTACTTACTTACTTACTTACGCCTGTCACCCCTACCCGGGTATAGGCCGTCGACGAGAGACCTCCAGCAACTCCTGTCCTGTGCTTCTCCTTCGATTCTACTCCAGGTGGTTCCCAGTCTCTTGATGTCTGCTTGGAGGTCTCGACGCCAGGAGTTTCTCGGCCTACCTCTTTTCCTCTTTCCCTGGGGGTTCCATGACAATGCCTGCCTAGTGATACTGGAAGCTGGCTTTCTCAGACTGTGACCGATCCATCCCCATCTTCTTCGCCCAATTTCATTCTCTGCTGTTATCTGCTCTGTTCTCTCCCAGAGTCTGACGTTGCTGATCTTCTCTGGCCAGTGGATTTTCAAAATTCTTCTAAGGCAACTGTTCATGAAGGTCTGTACTCTGTTGACTGTGGTTTTTGTCAATCTCCATGTCTCTGCTCCATATAGGAGAACTGCTTTTACATTGGAGTTGAAAATCCGGACTTTGGTGTGTTGTGACAGCTCTCTGGAACTCCACACTTTTTTCAACTGGAGAAAGGCTGCTCTGGCTTTACCGATTCGTGCTCTGACATCTGCATCAGTGCCGCCTTTTTTGTCTATGATGCTCCCGAGATAGGTGAAGGACTCCACCTCCTCCAACGGGGTGCCAGCAAGCAAGACTGGTTCTTCCCTGGTTGCGTTCAGCCTCATTGTCTTTGTTTTCTGTTTGTGAATGGTGAGGCCCACTTGGGACGAGATGTCAGCAAGCCTCGTGGTCTTGTCCTGCATTTGTTGATGAGTGTGGGACTATTATAATATGGAAAAAACAAAACAAAACAAAAAAAAAAAAAAAAAAAAAAAAAAAAAAAACACTTGCACAGAAGCGGCACATAGCCACCAACATTAAACATGACAGTGACTCAGACTGAGAGGAAGCGATGCCTCAGGCGTCGGCCGTATGGCCTCGCTTCCTCATTGTCCATAGCAAGGTGAAGGAGAAACCTGTTACCAAGCTGCATCCTTTTCTGGTGGGGGAGACCCTCAGGAGCCGTGTTGGCAGGCCTGACGCCCAGCGCCTCAGGTCTGGTGACTTGCTGGTGGAGTGCCATACCCGGGCACACTCCAGCGGGCTACTGAGGCTCTCTTCCATCGGAGACACTCCAGTGGAGGTCACACCCCACAAAATTATGAATTCGTCAAGAGGCGTAATCAAAGATCAAGCTTTGGCAGAACTGTCAGAAGATGAACTTTTACGGAACCTTAAGTCTCAGGGGGTGACTTACGTCAGGCGCTTCGCTTCCAAGCGAGGTGATGGGGAGATCCGTCTCCCTACCATCATCCTGACGTTTGGCACCCCCACCCCTCCTACTACCATCTGGGGAGGTTACTACTCCTTGAAAGTGAAAAAGTACGTCCCTCTCCCCCTCCGGTGCTTTAAGTGCCAAAAGTATGGCCATGTGCAGAAGACATGCCGCCAGGCAGAGGCTTCATGCGCCTGTTGCATACAGCCCGGACACTGTAATCCTGCACAGCCACCCCCCTGTGTGTGAATTGCCAGGGGGCACATATGGCTTCGGACAAGAAATGCCCTCGTTGGATATCCGAGTGCAAGATTCAGCAGGTGCGTGTGGAGGAAGGGGCTGTCCTTTCTGAAAAAAAATGGGGGGAAAAACTCCTTACCCCCAGATAAGACTTAATCATGTACTCTTTGCTTAAGTGGAATTGTCGTGGTTTTCAAGCTAACTTTGAGGAATTACGCCTTTTAGTCAAGTTCTATAGCCCCTCAGTAATATCTCTTCAGGAGACTTACCTGAAGACTTCTGACCCTTTGTCCTTTAATGGTTTTACCCCACCCGGGTCTGCCCTGGGGGACTTGGGTGGGGTTAGGTATTTTTTAGTTCCCAGGGTCACCCTGGTCAGCCCCACAGGGTGGGTTTTTCTCTCTATTCTGGGGCATGTGTTTCTGTCTACCCTTTGTCCATTCACCTGTATTTGCCTTTTTAAAACTCTCCCTACTGTCTGCACTGCCTGTAGCTCTTGATATTGGATGTGTGTTGCTAAATGGTCTTAGCTTTATTTAGGCCCCATGTGTTAGGTTTATTTAACGTATTTGACCGGCTGGCGACATACATTCAATGTTCTGTTTATTTTTTATTTTTTTCGGAAGCAGTGCAGGCACGTCCTGAGAAAGCCTTGTTGCTGTCGGGACGTTAAGCAATGTACAATCAATCAATCAACCTTTAATGGTTTTAATGTTATCCATAAAGGCTCTGTTTCGGAGAGGCGCTCAGGTGGAGTGGCTCTTCTCATTAGTAGCCAAATTTTATGTAGCCCCGTTAGCATCGACACCTGTCTTCAGGCTGTTGCAGCTCGGGTTACCTTGAAGAAGACCATAACCATATGCAGTGTTTACCTGCCACCATCACTGCGGGTCTGTAGTAATGATATTTTTAACTTAGTAGATCAACTGCCCCTCCCTTTATTCTCATGGGGGATTTTAACGGTCACGCTCACCTTTGGGGTAGTGACCACTATGATGGCAGAGGTCAGATGTTAGAAGATGTTTTTTCTCAACTTGACCTATGTGTCTTTAACGATGGCTCACCTACATACTCTAACTCAGGTTCAGGATCTAGTTCTGTTCTAGACCTCACTGTGTGTGATCCTTCTCTCATGCTGGACTTTGACTGGAAGGTTCACGACCTGTGTGGTAGTGACCACTTCCCAGTAGTCCTGTCATCGGTTAGCTGCGAGGAGTATTCGCCGGTGGGGTGCTGGAATCTCAAGAAAGCTAACTGGCTTCTGTTCATCTCCCTCTGTCAGTCTCGTCTTACAGAGGAGGTGGTCATGTCAGCTGAAGAACCTGTTTCTTGTTTTACTTCTATTTTGTTGGACGTAGCAGGTGACACCATCCCTAGAACTTCCACATCAGTCCCTCGGAAGCCGAGATTACCATGGTTCAATGAAGAGTGCCGCAAGGCCCAAAAAATGCGCAGATCTGCTCAGCGACATGCTTTTCATAATCCGTCGCAAGCGAATATTTTAACTTTTAAAAGACAGCGGGCGAAAGCCCGTTACATTTTTAAATGTGAACGCCGTGCTTCCTGGAGACTCTTCGTCTCCTCTTTATCTTCTAGGACTCCGTCCCAAAAAGTCTGGAAGGCTGTTCGAAGAATTAGGGGCAAGGGTGGCTCGGCTTCTGTCGGCCATCTTAGAGATGGTGCCAGTTTGGTCACGGATAAAAGGCTGTGGCCAATTTGCTTGCCTCCACCATTGCCCATAATTTTTCCACAGAGCCTTATTCACCTTTCTTCCAGAGAGAGAAGGAGAAGCGAGAGTCTTGTACCTGTGATTTTATATCGGATAACTCGGAAGACTATAATGCCCCTTTTACATTTTAAGTCTGTGCTACAGCGTCTGAACACAATTCACCATCAGGGTTTGTGGATATGTTTTGGGGCCTTCAGGACGTCTCCAGTTCCTAGTCTGTATGCCGAGGCAGGGGAACCTTCTCTCAAGCTCCGCCGCATCCGCCTCATGCTCAGCTACGTTCTGAAACCGAAGGCCCATCCAGACAATCCTGCCTATGATTGTGTTTTTAAACCATCGTTTGCAGAGATTTACGATACCCATCCGGGAGCTGTCCGTCCACTTTCTTTCCGTGTCCGACCTCATCTGCAGGCGGCTGGATTGGACCTGGACAGAGTTTCGGAATCCCTGCAACACATCACTCCACCTTGGCTCTTACCAGTTCCTGACATCTTGCTGGACTTGACTGCCCACAAGAAAGACTCTGCTCCACCAGCTATATACCAACAGAGCCTCAATGAACTGCTTTCAATTTTTCCTGGCTATTGTCGTATCTATACGGATGGGTCAAAGTCTAAAGATGGGAGAGTGGCTGCCGCCGCAGTGTCCTCTCGCCATCCTAGACGCCCATTTAAGCACCGCCATCCCAGACCACTCATCTGTATTTAGTGCAGAACTGCAGGCGGTTCTGCTGGCACTTAGGCATGCTTATCGATCTAGAGAAAGGAACTTCCTGATTCTGTCTGACTCTCTTTCTGCCCTGCAGGCCCTTCAGGGCACGGGAAATGACCACCCACTGCTGGTGCAGATCAGAGAGCTCTACGCAGACTTGATGAAGGAATATTATGACATCATTTTTATTTGGGTCCCAGGGCATGTGGGCATCGAAGGCAACAGGATCGCAGGATTCTGCTGCCAACAATGCCCGCAACGACCCAGTCCCTGACACACAGACTTTTTATAGTGATTTTAGACATGTGGTTAGTGCGTACATAGCCCGTGAGTGGCAGTCCGAGTGGGACAAAGAGGAAGCTAACAAGCTGCATGAAGCCCTTCCTAAGTTATCCGACGGTCTACCTTATTGCTGCGGCAGCCGCCGTGAGGAGACTATCCTTGCTCGGCTCCACATCAGGCACATGTATGTTACGCACTCTTATTTACTAAAACAGGAGGAACGTCCATAGTGTTATGCCTGCGACGAGCAGTACTCTGTTCGACACTTTTTGCTGTCTTGTGCTGATCTAATCGACACAAGGTATAAACATTTCACAGCAGACTCTTTGAAGGTTTTGTTCCGGGATATGCCTGCGGACAAGATCTTCAGTTTTCTGAGAGAGTGCCATATTTTTAATAAGATTTGAGCGTTTATAGACTATGATGTTTCTATTATTTTGACCTTTTTGAGAGTCTGTTGACGTTTTCTTTAAAGACCTGTGCAACATTTTAGCCTGACATTTTTAAGGTATATTTACATCATGTCTTAAGACTTTTTTTTTAGTCTGGCTGGCCAGATTTTTACCCTTTCTGCCTTGAGATGGCCTTAGTTGCCTGCTTGGCGTTAAACCCAAATAACTAACTAACTAACCCTTTTACATTTTCAGAATTGCAGCAAGCCATGCAGAAATGTACTGACTGCTGCTGGACTAGATACCATCCACTATCAGCTCCTAACACATCTGCCTGAGGATTCACTCCTTGTATTTCTCAAGGCCTTTAACCATATCTGGATAACCGGTCATTTTCCGCCATCTTGGTGCCAGGCTGTAGTTGTGCCAATCCCCAAGCCGGGTAAGGATCCTTCCAACCCGGGCAACTACCGGCCAATCGCTTTGACATCGTATTTATGTAAAACTATGGAACGCTTGGTCAACGCCTGCCTGGTGTGGCATCTTGAGTCGCAGGGTCTCATCACAGACCTCCAGTGCCGTTTCCGGTGCCACCGTAGTACAACTGACCATCTAGTCCGCTTTGAGTCATTTATCCGAGATGCTTTTGTCAACAAGCAGCATGTCTATGCAATTTTCTTTGATCTTAAGAAGGCATATGACAGTACCTGGAAGTATGGTATAATGTCTGATTTGTCGGACATGGGTTTTAAAGGGCACCTGCCCGTTTTCATTCACAATTTTTTGTCTAACAGGTCGTTCCAGGAGATGGGTGTCCCGCAGGGCAGCATTTTATCTCCTGTTTAATTTAGCATTAAAATAAATAACATTGTAAAGGCCGTCAAGGATGATTCTGAATGCTCTTTGTTTGTGGACGACTTTGCTTTGTGTGCACGAGGTCGAGGACTTGCGTCCCTTGAGAGGCGCTTGCAGCTGTGCGTTGATCGCATCCAGGGGTGGGTGTCTCTCAACGGGTTCAGGTTCTCGCCCTCCAAGACAGTCTGTGTGCATTTTACTAACCAGACGAAATTTTTTCCAGAACCTAGCCTGAGCATTGCTGGAGTGCCAATTAAGGTGGCCGACGAGGCAAAGTTTTTGGGGGTCATCTTAGACAAAAGATTGACCTTCTGCAACCATATTAATTACCTTAGAACCTCTTGTCGGAAGCCCTCGACATTCTTTGTATCGTTGGTCGTACTGACTGGGGTGCAGACCGCATTGTCTTACTTCGACTGTACCGGGCCCTTGTTCGGTCCTAACTGGATTATGCCTCTGTGGTATATGGTTCGGCTTCTAAGTCTGTTCTACAGCGTCTGAACACAATTTACCATCAAGGTCTGCGTATATGTCTGGGAGCCTTCAGGACGTCTCCAGTTCCTAGTCTGTATGCCGAGGCAGGGGAGCCTTCTCTCAGGCTCCGCCGCATCCGCCTCATGCTCAGCTACGTTCTGAAGCTGAAGGCCCATCCAGACAATCCTGCCTATGATTGTGTTTTTAACCCGTTGTTTGCAGAGGTTTACGATGCCCATCTGGGAGCTGTCCGTTCACTTTCCTTCCGTGTCCGACCTCATCTGCAGGCGGCCGGAGTGGACCTGGACAAAGTTTCGGAATCTCTGCAACACGTCACTCCACCCTGGCTACTACCAGTTCCTGGCATCTTGCTGGACTTGACTGCCCACAAGAAGGATTGTACTCCACCAGCCATATACCAACAGAGCCTCAATGAACTCCTTTCAAGTTTTCCTGGCTATTGTCGTCTTTATACGGATGGGTCCAAGTCTGAGGATGGGAGAGTGGCTGCGGCTGCATTGTCTTCTCGCCATCCTAGACGCCCATTTAAGCTCCGCCTCCCTGACCATTCCTCTGTATTTAGTGCAGAACTGCAGGCAATTCTGCTGGCACTCAGGCATGCCTATCAGTCTCGGGAAAGGAACTTCCTGATTCTGTCTGACTCTCTTTCTGCCCTGCAGGCCCTTCAGGGCGCGGGAACAGAGCACCCACTGCTGGTGCAGATTAGAGAGCTCTACGCAGACTTGATGAAGGAATATTATGACATCATTTTTATTTGGGTCCCAAGCCATGTGGGCATCGAAGGCAACAGAATCGCAGATTCTGCTGCCAACTGCCCGCAATGACCCTGTCCCTGACACAGACTGTTTATAGTGATTTTAAACCTGTGATTAGTGCGTACATAGCCCGCGAGTGGCAGTCCGAGTGGGACAAAGAGGAAGGGAACAAGCTGCATGAAGCTCTTCCTACGGTGTCTGACAGTCTACCTTTCCGCTGCGGCAGCCGCCGTGAGGAGACTGTTCTTACTCGGCTCCACATGGGCACACGTATGTTACGCACTCTTACTTACTTAAACAGGATGAGCGTCAATGGTGTTTTGCCTGTGATGAGCAGTTTTCTGTTTGACACTTTTTGCTGTATTGTGCTGATCCAATTGACACAAGATATAAACACTTCACAGCAGACTCCTTGAAGGTTTTGTTCCGGGATGTTCCCCCGGACAAAATCTTCAATTTCTTAAGAGAATGCAATATTTTTAACAAGATCTGAGCATTCATAGACTATGTGAATTTTTTAATTGGCCCTTTTTGAGAGTCTGTAGACGTTTCTTTTAAAGACACCTGCGACATTTTAGCCTGACATTTTTCAGCTATATTTACATCTTAAGACCTTGCTTTTAGTCTGACCGACCAGATTTTTACCCATCCCGCCATGAGATGGCCTTAGTCGCCTGCTCGGCGTTAAACCCAAATAACTAACTAACTGGTTACATTCATCATGCAGCCAACTATACGTGTTATACTTGGTGTATAAAATACCAAAGGCAAGTATATTTGGCAATTTCAGATTTTTTTTGTTTTTTGTGTGTGGCTATTTTGCAATCTAATGTAATCAGGTTTGCGTTCAATGACTTCCATTACATATAATATGCTTTTTTTCAGTAAACATGTATGTTCAAGCACTGAATTATTGTGCTACAGTGAAGAGCACAATGGTTTTCAGCAATAAGAACCAGTTTTCTGGAAGAACTGATTCAAGCTTTAGTGTCCAGGACACCAACCTCAACACATTTTTGTCAAATTGTCATAGAAACCCCCTCCCTCCGCCCTCTCCTAGAAAACAACAAACAAAGCAAGAAACAGATTGTGGTTGTCAGTATACAAGTAATTACATGATGTGGACTTCAACTACAAGACGTGAACAAGCAAGAATGAGTTACTGATTGTGTAACCATGAAATGAGAACAAAGGTTATATGTGTGAGCACGAGAGACCACTGGTACATCAATTACAACATCTTACATTACAACATTTTGGACATCATTTAAAAATACGCTTATCTCTGCAAAAATTACGAACTGGCAGCACTGACAACAGTACAGCCATTGCCTTTGCTTCTAAACACATCTATTATGAATAAGTAAACTGCTGAACTTTGTGAAAAAATTGGCTACAGATATCTAGACCTAGTCGCTGCGGCACCCTCAAACCGACTCCGTGGATCAAAATCAGTGTCAATGAGACCAACAAGAGACTTGGAGTTACTGATGAAGATGTATGCCTCTTACAGGTGGAAAGCGTTTTGCATCATGTTGGTCCGTGTACCTAGTCAGGGCCCATGCTTGCAGTATTGTTTACATTTGCTTGAGAGACGGGGCAAGTGTCAACCATCACTTTTGGCAGCCTCCCTAATTTTTAGGATGCACCTTATTGAGGACTGACTGTGTAGGCCTACAGTGCACTAGAGCATCATGCTAGCTGGCCATAGCTCTCTCTCTTTCTCTCTCGTACAGGCCAACTAACTCGGCGCGGGTATCAGTGACTGTCTAAAAAATGAATAAGTCATATGACCAGCTCACTGACAGAGCAATGCATCATTTCAAATTTGTATGCGGTATTGACCGATGAGCATCCTATACGCTGGATGAGGTGGCCCGCCTCATCTCGGCCGCCCTCCCAGTGGACGCTTGCCCCCCCGTTCCCCCGCTCAAGCGGAAGGTCTCCGCCTTCGTCGACGCTGGCAGGCAGACCAAGAAGTTCAAGTCGCTCCCTCAACCTCCCAGATTTCGCGACATGCGGGACGCCTTCTCCGCGCATCTGCTCGCCGCTCCTCAGGAGACCGATTTCTTCATCAACAATAGGTGGCCCCCCGGCCTCGACACCGCCTTTCATCAGGGATGGTATTCTGGACACTCCCAGGCCTTCGTCTGCCCCTTTTCCACAGTGGACCCGGCAGCCATCCTTCAGGCGGGCGGCCTCATCCTCCTAAAGCGTGCGATTCCCCGGGGTTTGGATAGTACTGCTACGCTTGTTCACAACACCCTCGCCTGCTCGGGCTTCCTTGAGCTGCTCACCCAAGCCATCGTTTGCCGGATCGAGGACGCCTGGCATTTCTCCTTGACTCCCCTCCTAGGAGATCTCCTTGCTCATGCGGAAGTGGCCAACCGGGCAGCCTATGACTCGTCCGTCAATGCCATGGCGGCCTCCTCTAATTGTGACCTCATGTGGCGGGATGCCATTCTGCTGGCCTGTCGGGGTATGCCTCCCGACCTGCGTAACCAGCTTTGCCGTGCCCCCCTGGGTGGACCACTCCTCTTCGGCGACACCTGCAACTCGGTGAAGACGGCGAATGCTGATCGGTGGCCTGGCAAGACTGCTCCCCCTCACTTTCGTCCGGCCCGCAAGGCTCCGGGTCGCGCCCAGTGGATCTCCAGGCCCTCTGCGTCCTCTGGCCCCGCTCCTCCAGGCGCCCCCTGCTGCCGACCTGCCTGCCCGTCGCCCAGGGCGCGTGTGGGCCGCCTGACTCTTGCGCCCCTACGCCCCTGCCGACCATCCTGGGGTCTCCAGTCGGCAGGAGGCTTGCCCAGTTCTGCAAAGTGTGGCACTCACTGTTCCCAGACGACCCCTGGATTCGGACCACCATCTCCGACGGCCTTCGTATATCCTTCCGCTCTCCGCTTCGTCGCTCCCCAGGGTGGACCTCCGTGCCCTCCGATGCGCTGAAGGCCAGCGCTCTACGCGGAGAAGTCACCGCTCTCCTGCAGAAGGCCACCACAGGTGGTCGTGCGCCACAACTCTCCAGCCTTCTACAGCCGCCTCTTTCTGGTGCACAAACCGGGCGGCAAGTGGCGCCCAGTCATCGACCTCTCAGCGCTGAACGCCTTTATCGCGGCACCTTCCTTCCGCATGGAGACTGCCAGAGCCCTCAGAGCCTCCGTCCAGCCTTTGGACTTCGCGGTGAGCCTGGATCTATCAGACGCGTACCTGCATTCACCCCGCCTCGAGGAGGTACCTCCGCTTCGCCTGCGACGGTGTGGTCTACAAGTTTCAGGCCCTACCGTTTGGTCTCAACCTCAGCCCTTGGGTGTTTACTCGCCTCATGGACGCAGTGGTGGCCAAGGCCCGGCAGTCATTGTCCAGTCCAACATCCAACTATCTCGACGACCTCCTCTTACGCAACCAATCGGTGGCCATCCTAACAGCGGACAGGGACGCGCTGATGCGGCTTTTGGCGCATTTGGGGTTTCTGATCAACACGGGCAAGTCGGATCTCACACCCTCTCGCCGGTTCGTCCACCTCGGCATGGAGTTCGCTACCGACCTCAACAGGGTGCGTTTGACGGAGCAGCGGATTCAGAAATTAGCCTCCTTGGCCAGTGACTTAAACCAGCTGGACACAGCCCCCACCAGGGTCTGGCTTCAGCTCCTCGGAGTGATGAATGCGGCCGTGGAGCTTCTCCCACTCGGTCGTCTCTACTTTCGGCCGATACAGCTGCACCTCCTGCTTCACTGGTGCCCGTTCTCAGCCGACTTGACAGCCCTGGTACTGGTCACTCTGATGCTTCGCCCCCACCTGCTGCATTGGATGGATCCGGTGTGTCTGGCTTCCGGAGTCCCCCTGGCGTTTCCTCCACCCCAGTTATCCCTGTGTGTCGACGCAAGTCTCTCCGGGTGGGGTGCCCACCTGCTACCGGACTTCTGCTTGACGTCCAGTTCCTGGCCCCCAGAGCTGACTGTCAGGCATATCAACTGGTTGGAGCTGCAGGCAGTTTGGCAAGCCCTCATCGCTTGGGAGACAAGACTTGGTCACCAGGAACTGCTGGTCCTCTCCGACAACACGACAGTGGTGGCGTACATCCAGAAGCAAGGCGGTACTCGCTCCCCCGACCTGTGCATGCTCCTCTACCATCTGATGCTCTTGTGCCAGGACCGCGGCATTTCCCTTCGGGCGCATCGCATTCCTGGTCACCTGAACGTCTTGGCTGACTCTCTCTCTCTCGTCGCGGCCAGCTGCTACACACGGAGTGGACTCTTCGCTGAGACATCTTCCAGATGATCTGTGCGCACTGGGAGACCCCTTTGATCGACATGTTCGCCACGAGGTGGAACCACCTGCTTCCCCTCTTCATCTCCCCGATCCCGGGCCCCCCTGGCCTGGGCAGTTAATGCATGTAACGCACGCAGACTTGCCCACAGTCGCACGTACAGACTCTCACGCAACAGACGCATACACCGCCACTGACTCAGACAGGCGCATTCATGCGGTAAAACAAACACACGGGTTCCCTTTCTAAAGTGACTTTATACAATATAAATATACCAAAAAAACGCTCACACTATCAAGCTACATACATCACATACACATCACAATATCTTTGCCAGGCTAGGTTTTAGTTTCACACTGTCTCCAACCTGTTTGATGTTATTGCCTGGTTACGTTGGTCCTTCTCACGTCTAGGCGTGAACGTCCTTCGTCATACGCTTCTTCTTGCCGTCCTGTCTCTTTGGCACGGACGTTCTCGTACGGTAGCGCAGTTCTCGCTTTGACCCGGGCGTCTTGGTCCCGGTCAGACTCACTCTCAGTGAAGAGCTGGAGGGATGACCTCACGTTAGGTCCCACCTGTGACTCGACGTCTCGGCATCCGTCGTTCCACTCTTTACAAGAACTCTGAATAGACAACAAATGTCCCAACGTAACACTTGCTAAACACACCACATATTGGATAAATGAGAAACGTCACGTAACCTGGCTGATACAAATAACTCACATGTTCGTTCACACACACACACACGTGCTTCATAAACTGTCCCCATATCTCTGTCACTATCTTGAAACAGACTATAGCCTAACACTCTTGCTATACACTACTCTATACACTGGAAAAGACTATGCTTAACCAACCACGTACTATCTTAATAGCGACTTAAGCATAAACACCTTACATTCCTTTAGTCATCTATCTCGGTAAACAACTGTATACCAAAAAAACCGGTTACTTCACTGAATTCTAAACCAACATAACTGAACCAAAACCGGTCAACACTATACAAGCAAATTACTCTTAGCAACGCATACTGTCTTTAACTAAGCAACTATCAATACTACATATATAGAAACATACCTGAAATCTAGGCTTCAGAGTCTTGGAATACGGGCTAGGTATCTCAAACACAACCGTTCCATACGACAAGACAGCCCGTACTACCGATCTAGACCTCTGACAGACACAGACTTTTGCCTAGAACTCACTAAACAGAACTCGCCAAAACTCCGTGCTAACCATGTCTTACAGATTTCACGTAGACAGCAGGCCCCATGGACTATCGGCACAAACAAACCGTTAACAAAAACCGTACCGTATTTACCCTAATGTATGAGCACTATGCACGAGCATAGAGCTTCATCACAATGCACTCTCCATCCCCTGGGACGGACTTAAAGCTTATGCTTACCCCCCGACAGTCCTCGTCCCCAAAGTCCTCCTCAAGCTTCGTGGATGCAATGCGGTCGTCTTGCTGGTCGCCCCGTACTCCTGGAAACGGTCTTGGACCACCGACCTCCTCAGCCTCGCCACGGGACCCCCCCCCCCCCCCCCCCCCCCCCCCTGCGGCGCCTACCCGGCACCGGCCTCCACGTGGCGTGGGTGGGTAGTCCACTCGGTCCCTGACTGAGTGGGCTAGCAGACGGGTGCCATCTTTGTCCAGGATTAGGACTTGATGTCAGCAGATATGTTGTTCAGTCTTTTTCACTGGTCCGGTTTTTAAGGAGCTGTGCTTACCCAGGTCTTACCATGTTGGATTGGTCCTTAAAAATACGCGTGAGCTTTTGGTCCTTTGGATCCCAAGTGTTTGCCGTGCTTGGAGACCCGTGTCGGGGGAGAAGAGGATCCTGGTGGCTGAAACACTCCACTTTGGCCTTGACTTCTGCCTAAACGGGAGGCTAGTCGTACCGGCCTAGTCAATCGGCTCTTGTCACGTCGAGCCCTATCCCCCTGTTGACATGCGGGTTGTTATACGGAGCACCATGCTATAGCCTCTGATGCTGATTAGGTGCTTTACGCCAGTATTCCCCTGTATTCAACGGTGTGATAGAAGGCGGTGGCTCAAACGGTTCAATCGGGCTTACCCCCTTGAGTATATCTTTCGGGCAGTCTCCATTGTGCGTCGGCTGGAGACCCGCCGACAATTGCACTTTCCCTTGTTGGGCTCGGTGGCGGGCGGGGTCCCCCGGGGGATGAATATCTATCATACTATAATATGGAAAATATCAAAAAAACAAAACTAGCACCAAAGCGGCACATAGCCGCCGACATTGTCATTGTGTCATTGAGAACGATAGTGACTCTGACTGTGAGGAAGTGACACCTCAGGCGTCGGCCGCCTGGCCTCGCTTTCTCATTATCCACAGCAAAGTTAAAGAGAAGCCTGTTTCAAAGCTGCACCCTTTCCTGGTAGGGGAGACCCTCAGGAGCCATGTTGGCAGGCCTGAGACCCAGCGCCTCAGGTCTGGTGACTTGTTGGTAGAGTGCCGTACCCGGGCACACTCCAATGGGCTACTGAGGCTCTCCTCCATCGGAGACACTCCAGTGGAGGTCACTCCCCACAAAACAATGAATTCCTCTAGAGGAGTGATTAAAGATCAAGCATTGGCCAAACTGTCTGAAGATGAACTTGTACGGAACCTTAAGTCACAGGGGGTGTCCTATGTAAGGCGCTTCATTTCCAAACGAGGTGGTAGGGAGATCCGTCTCCCTACCATCATCCTGACGTTTGGCACCCCCACAGCTCCTACTACCATCTGGGGAGGTTACTACTCCCTAAAAGTGAAAAAGTACGTCCCTCTCCCCCTCCGGTGCTTTAAGTGCCAAAAGTATGGCCATGGGCAGAAGACATGCCGCCAAGCAGAGGCTCTATGCGCCCGTTGCACTAAGCCCGGACACTCTGCTGAGTCCTGCACAGCCATCCCCCTGTGTGTGAATTGCCAGGGGGCGCATATGGCTTCGGACAAGAAGTGCCCTCGTTGGATCTCCGAGTGCAGGATTCAGCAGGTGCGTGTGGAGAAGGGGCTGTCCTTTGCGGACGCAAAAAAACTGGTTGACGGTCCTGGTGCAGCTGAGGCGGCGCCAAACTCAAATAACAACTTTGTGTATACTTTCAGTGCTGCGGTGGCAGGCAAGCGCCCCACCAAAGACTTCTCTTGTCAAACCCCAACTTCTTGGTTGGGGGCGGAGCCTCGGATCCTCTCGCCCCTGGAGAGTAACCCTCCTCCGGTGGTGACGAGGAGCCAGGGAACGCAGAAGGCGGACGCTGCCGGTCCGGTGGCACCGCCTTCTGCTGCCCCTAAGCCTCAGCCCCCACCCAAACCTGCTAGTTTGTCAACGCCAAAGGTTTCTGGCTCTGGTCAGCCTTCTAAGGCCGCTAACTCTAGCTGCCCAGGACCAGAAGTCTAAGAAATCTATGGGACCGCCGTGCGCACGGGCCCAGAAGGGGAACACTGATGTCCCCCTTCAAAACAAATATGCTGCATTGGAGGAGCAGATGGAGGGAGTGGAAGTTGCCGATGCTGCGGCAGCTCCAACCCCTCATCTCCTAAGAACCAGAGGAGGCCCGGGAGCCGGCCCCCCTCTGTTTCTCCGACTCCTTCCAAGGCAAAGGAAAAAGGGGGGAAAAACTCCGCACCCCCAGATAAGACATAATCATGGACTCTCTGCTTCAGTGGAATTGTCGTGGTTTTCAAGCTAACTTTGAGGAATTACATCTTTTAGTCAAGTGCTATAACCCCTCAGTAATATCTCTTCAGGAGACTTACCTGAAGACTTCTGACCCTGTGTCCTTTAATGGTTTTAACGTTATACATAAAGGCTCTGATTCGGAGAGGCGCTCGGGTGGAGTGGCTCTTCTCATTAGTAGCCAAATTTTATGTAGCCCCGTTAGCATCGACACCTGTCTTCAGGCTGTCGCAGCTCGGGTTACCTTGAAGAAGACCATAACCATATGCAGTATTTACCTGCAACCATCCCTGCGGGTCTGTAGTAATGATTTTTTTAATTTAGTTGATCAACTGCCCCCTCCCTTTATTCTCATGGGGGATTTTAACGGTCACGCTCACCTTTGGGGTAGTGACCACTATGATGGCAGAGGTCAGATGTTAGAAGATGTTTTTTCTCAACTTAACCTATGTGTCTTTTACGATGGTTCACCTACATACTCTAACCCAGGTTCAGGATCTAGTTCTGTTCTAGACCTCACTGTGTGTGATCCTTCTCTCATGCTGGACTTTGACTGGAAGGTTCACGATGACCTGTGTGGTAGTGACCACTTCCCAGTAGTCCTGTCATCGGTCAGCTGTGGGGAGGATCCGCCGGTGGGGCGCTGGAATCTTAAGAAAGCTAACTGGCCTCTGTTCGCCTCCCTCTGTCAGTCTCGTATTACAGAGGAGGTGGTCATGTCATCTGAAGAACCTATTTCTTCTTTTACTACTATTTTGTTGGACGTAGCGGGTGAAACCATCCCTAAAACTTCCGCATCAGTCCCTCAGAAGCCGAGAGTACCATGGTTCAACGAAGAGTGCCGCAAGGCCCAAATAGCGCGCAAATCTGCTCAGCGACGTGCTTTCCGTAATCCGTCGCAAGTGAATATTTTAACCTTTAAAAGACAGAGGGCGAAAGCCCGTTACATTTTTAAACGTGAACGCCGTGCTTCCTGGAGACACTTCATCTCATCTTTAACTTCTCGGACTCCGTCCCAGAAAGTATGGAAGGCTGTTTGGAGAATTAGGGGCAGAGGTGGCTCGGCTTCTGTTGGCCATCTTAGAGATGGTGCCAGCTTGGTTACAGATAAAAAAGCTGTGGCCAATTTGCTTGCCTCCACCATTGCCCATAATTCTTCAACGGAGCATTATTCACCTTTCTTCCAGAGAGAGAAGGAGAAGCGAGAGTCTCGTATTTGTGATTTTAAGTCCGATAACTCAGAAGACTATAATGTCCCATTTACATTATCAGAATTGCAGCAAGCTTTGCAGAAATGTAATGACTCTGCTGCTGGCCTAGATACCGTCCACTATCAATTCCTAACGCATCTGCCTGAGAGGTCACTCCTTGTACTTCTCAAGGCCTTTAACCATATCTGGAGAACTGGTCATTTTCCGCCGTCTTGGCGCCAGGCTGTGGTTGTACCGATCCCCAAGCCGGGTAAGGATCCTTCCGACCCGGGCAACTACCGGCCTATCGCTTTGACATCATGTTTATGTAAAACTATGGAGCGCCTGGTCAACGCCCGCCTGGTGTGGCATCTTGAGTCACAGGGTCTCCTCACAGACCTCCAGTGCGGTTTCCGGCGCTTCCGTAGTACAACTGACCATTTAGTCCGCTTTGAATCATTTATTCGAGATTCTTTTGTCAACAAACAGCATGTCTATGCAATTTTCTTCGATCTTGAGAAGGCGTATGACACTACCTGGAAGTATGGCATAATGTCTGACTTGTTGGACATGGGTTTTAAAGGGCACCTGCCCGTTTTTATTCACAATTTTTTGACTAACCGGTCGTTCCATGTCCGTGTGGGCTCCACCCTCTCCGACTCCTTTGAACATGAGATGGGTGTCCCACAGGGCAGCATTCTATCTCCTGTTTTATTTAGTATTAAAATTAATAACATTGTAAAGGCCGTCAAGGATGATTCTGAATGCTCTTTGTTTGTTGACGACTTTGCTTTGTTCGCACGTGGTCGAGGACTTGCATCCCTTGAGAGGCGCTTGCAGCTGTGCGTTGATTGCATCCAGCGGTGGGTGTCTCTCAATGGATTCAAGTTCTCGCCCTCCAAGACTGTCTGTGTGCATTTTACTAACCAGACGAAATTTTTTCCAGAACCTAGCCTGAGCATTGCTGGAGTGCCAATTAAGGTGGCCGAGGAGGCAAAGTTTCTGGGGGTCATTTTTGACAAAAGACTTACCTTCCGCAACCATATTAATTACCTTAGAACCTCTTGTCAGAAGGCTCTCGACATTCTTCGTGTCGTCGGTCGTACTGACTGGGGTGCGGACCGTACTGTCTTACTTCGTCTGTACCGGGCCCTTGTCCGGTCCAAACTGGATTACGGCTCTGTGGTGTATGGCTCAGCTTCCAAGTCTGTGCTACAGTGTCTGAACACAATTCACCATCAGGGTCTGCGGATATGTCTTGGGGCCTTCAGGACATCTCCAGTTCCTAGTCTGTATGCAGAGGCAGGGGAGCCTTCTCTCAAGCTCTGCCGCATCCGCCTCATGCTCAGCTACGTTCTGAAACTGAAGGCCCATCCAGACAATCCTGCCTATGATTGTGTTTTTAAACCATCGTTTGCAGAGATTTACGATACCCATCCGGGAGCTGTCCGTCCACTTTCTTTCCGTGTCCGACCTCATCTGCAGGCGGCTGGATTGGACCTGGACAGAGTTTCGGAATCCCTGCAACACATCACTCCACCTTGGCTCTTACCAGTTCCTGACATCTTGCTGGACTTGACTGCCCACAAGAAAGACTCTACTCCACCAGCCATATACCAACAGAGCCTCGATGAACTGCTTTCAATTTTTCCTGGCTATTGTCGCATCTATACCGATGGGTGAAAGTCTGAGGATAGGAGAGTGGCTGCGGCCGCAGTGTCCTCTCGCCATCCTAGACGCCCATTTAAGCACCGCCTCCCAGACCACTCATCTGTATTTAGTGCGGAACTGCAGGCGGTTCTGCTGGCACTCAGGCATGCTTATCGATCTAGAGAAAGGAACTTCCTGATTCTGTCTGACTCTCTTTCTGCCCTGCAGGCCCTTCAGGGCACGGGAAATGATTACACTCTGCTGGTGCAGATCAGAGAGCTCCACGCGGACTTGATGAAGGAATATTATGATATCATTTTTATTTGGGTGCCAGGGCATGTGGGCATCGAAGGCAACAGGATCGCAGATTCTGCTGCCAACGATGCCCGCAATGACCCTGTCCCTGACACACAGACTGTTTATAGTGATTTTAGACATGTGGCTAGTGTGTACATATCCCGTGAGTAGCAGTCCGAGTGGGACAAAGAGGAAGCTAACAAGCTGCATGAAGCCCTTCCTAAGTTGTCCGACGGTCTAACTTATCGCTGCGGCAGCCGCCGTGAGGAGACGGTCCTGGCTCGTCTCCACATCGGCCACACGTATGTTACGCACTCTTATTTACTTAAACAGGAGCAGCGTCCATGGTGTTATGCCTGCGACGAGCAGTACTCTGTTAAACACTTTTTGTTGTCTTGTGCTGATCTAATCGACACAAGGTATAAACATTTCACGGCAGACTCCTTGAAGGTTTTGTTCCGGGATGTGCCCCCGGACAAGATCTTCAGTTTTCTGAGAGAGTGCCATATTTTTAATAAGATTTGAGCGTTTATAGATTATGATGTTTCTATTATTTTGACCTGTTTGAGAGTCTTTCGACGTTTTCTTTAAAGACCTGTGCGACATTTTAGCCTGACATATTTTTAAGGTATTTTTACATCATGTCTTAAGACCTTTCTTTTAGTCTGGCTGACCAGATTTTTACCCTTCCCACCGTGAGATGGCCTTAGTTGCCTGCTCGGCGTTAAACCCAAATAACTAATAACTAACCCCCCTGCAGCTACCCATGCCGGGGACGATGCTCAAGCAGCCTCGGCAATCGCTGTTCCACCCATGCCCGGAGCGTCTCCTTCTTCACGCCTGGAGATTGTGCGGCACGCCCTCACCGCTAGAGGCTTCTCGAGTGCAGCAGTGGAAGCGATCTCTTCAGCCTGCAGACCCTCGACACGGCGCGTCTACAAAGGAAAGTGGCGAGTGCTGTGCTCCTGGTGCGAAGACCAATGCCTCTCCCCCACCGATTTGACAAATCCCCAGCTCGTGGACTTTTTTGTCTGGCTCTTCGGAGACCAAGGTTTGGCCCCTATCACCATCAGGGGGTACCTGTCCATGATTGCTGACACCTACCGGCACCTCAGCCGTCCAGACCCCGGCATCTGTAAAGACATCGCCGACCTTATGACTCACTTCGGCCTGCAGCGTCCAGTGCCCCGCTCACTCATTCCTCGCTGGGACCTCCCCTGGATACTGACGTGGCTAAACTCTGCCAGATTTGAACTGCTGCCGTTGGCCCGCTTCGCGGACGTGACTTGTAAGACTTGCTTCCTGTTGGCTCTTGCCACCACGGCCTGAGTCAGCGAGCTACACGCTCTGTCAGCGTGCCCTGCCTGCCTACAGTTTCGTGTGGATGGCTCCGTGCAGCTTCTCATGGACCCTGCTTTCCTTGCCAAGACCAGGTCTCTGTTGACCGCGCCACAGGTGATCACCCTATGGCCACTGCGTGGGAGGAACTTTCCCGGGAGACCAGGCAACAAGATCCCGTGCGCACCCTACGCGTTTACCTACGCTGAACCAAAGCTGTCCAAAGAGGACGCTCATGCCTCTTCCTGCCTCTAAAGCCTGGCAGAAATGACATTACAGCCCAGACGATATTTTCCTGGCTACCCTGGGTCATTAGGTCCGCCTACCAGGACCTCTCCCCGCAGGGAGCGAAGAGGCTCAAGATATGCGCACACGAGGTACGAGCCATGGCCACGAGTCTCGCATTCGACCGGAACTGCGCTGTCAAGGACATCGTGGCAGCCGTGGGCTGGCGAGCTGAATCGACCTTCACTCGCTTCTACCTCCGGGATCTGGCAGGCCAGCGAGACAGCCTCACTCTGGTGGGGGACATCACGGCGGTGCAACACTCCCTCCCGGCGCCTCAGGCGCCATAGGTATGCACTTAGCTAAAATTGTCCGGAGTGTGCGACAGGGAGGATGGCTCTGCATTGGCCCCGTGGGGGTGGTTGGGGTGGCGGCACCCTCCTCCTTCTCGCTATTCTTCCTGTTAGTCATGTCATCGGTAATGTTTTTGAAGAAATAAATTCATTTTTCTCTAAAAGGTATTTTTTCGAAAAATACTTACTGATGACATGACTCGGAGGACCCTCCCATCTGCCCCGCTTGCCGCTGGTGAGCTAAGTATCCTGACTGAGGAATCATCGTATAACTCAGAACCGGATGGGCAGGCACCGGAGACAACTCTCAGCCCCTCTGGGGGTTCCCCTAGTACCTTCTGGGTTGTGCAGGGGCACAACGGGTTCCTAGGCTAAAATTGTGTGAGTAATTAGACACTTCCTGTTAGTCATCTCATCGGTAAGTATTTTTCGAAAAAATACCTTATAGAGAAAAATGAATTTCACAGCCTGTGATTACAGACGTCCGGTGGAGACTTCGTTCTGCTCGGCGCTCAGACCTACTACAGCTTCTGTTTCGCGGCGCGAAGCAGATGAAGAGGAGGTTCTCAGTCTTCATCCGGAGGACTCGGTGTCAGTGCTGGGAGTCGACGACGACAACTTCACCTGGACGGCGTTCTCCTATCTCCAACATCTCTGTGGACGCGGTGCCAATGTCTTCTACTCGTCGTGCTTTGGATGAAGCGGCTCGCCTCATTGCTGCTTTTTTGCCGCTGAAACACTGCCCTCCGTCTCCACCTGTAAAGAGGAAGGCTGCGGCAATGGTTGACACTCCTCAGCAGGCCAAGCGCATCAAATCTCTACCCCAACCAGCAGGTTTCCGGGATCTCGCAGAGGCATTTTCAGCACATCTTTGTTCGGACGGATTTGGGGATCATGTTTTTTTCTCGGACAGACGTTGGCGGGAGGGGATCGACCTTACCTTCCGTCAACAGTGGTATGCGGGTCACTCCCAGGTGTTTGGCTGTACACTCCCGGCGTTGGACAAGGATGCCTTCGTTCAAGCAGGACTTCCCCAGCATTCCCTGTCAGTAGGACTGGATAAGGCGGCTTCCTTGGTTCGGAATTCCCTGGTGTGCACTGGTTTCCTGGAGATGGCGACACAGTCGGTGGTCAGGAGGATGGAGAACACCTGGGACCTTAAGGCTTCAGATCCCTTACGAGAGATCCACTCAGTGCTGGTGGCAGCGAACAGTGCGGCCTTTCATTCTTCGGTCAACGCCATGGCGGCGGCCTCTAATTGCGACCTGTTGCGACAGGATGAGCTTCTGAGACGGTGCCCTGCTCTACCAGCTTCGGTGAAGTCGCAACTGCGGCAGGCGCCCTTGGGGGGCAGTCTGCTGTTCGGACTTACTTGGCAGATGGTACGGGAGACCTCCAAGGAGCTTTGGCCGGCCCCAGCTAGAGTTGTCGCTGCACGCTTTCAGTCAGGCTGCAGAGCCGTGGGTCATGCCCTGCGGTTCGTCAGACCCCCCCCTCTTCCCGACCTTCCTGAGGCCGAGGCAGAGCCTTTTCCCTTCCGGCGCGTTCGCGTGCCTTCCCCGCACCCTCCACTTCCTGGTCCAGAGGCTCTTGGCAGCGAGGGCGCAGCCGGGCTCGCTGATCTGTCCCCGGTCCTCCCGCTGATACCTGCTCGGTGTCCGGTCGGCGGGAGGTTAGCTCTTCACAGTGGAGCGTGGAAACAGCTGTTTTCGGACGACCCTTGGATCATCTCGACAGTTACATAGGGCATGAGGATCTCCTTCCAGTCCCCCCCCCCCCCCAACTGAGACACTCCCCCCTTTGGATGCGAGTATCGACAGAACGAGACAGGGCGACAGCGTTGCAGGGCGAAGTGGCGGCCCTGTTACAGAAGGAGGCCACGGAGGTGGTTCTGCGTTCAGACTTTCCGGCATTCTACAGTCATCTCTTCCTCGTCCCGAAACAAGGTGGGAAATGGAGGCCGATCATCGACCTTTCGGCTTTGAACAAATTCATTGCGGCTCCGCACTTCAAGATGGAGACAGCCAGAGCTCTGAGAGCAGCAGTACGTCCTCAGGACTTCGCAGTGAGCCTCGACCTCGCGGACACATATCTGCACATTCCCTTCCATCCGGCATCGCGGCGTTACCTATGCTTCGTCTTTCAAGGGATTGTTTACCAGTTTCGGGCCCTACCCTTCGGACTGAACCTCAACCCTTGGGTTTTCACCAGGATTGTGGACAGCGTGATGACAAGGTTCTGACAAGCAGCTTCCAGTCCGATGTCCAATTACTTGGACGAATTGCTGTTACGGAACCAGATGGCGTGCGTTTTGGAGACTGACAGAGATGTCCTGCTCGCCTTACTCTGTCAACTGGGTTTCCTTGTCCACGGAAGCAAGTCCGATTTGGTACCGTCTCGCCGGTTTGTCCACCTGGGTATGGAATTCTTAACCGACCTCAATCGAGTTAGACTGCCGGTGCGAAGGATTCAGACTGTAAAGGAAGCTTCGCTTGGAGCGATACGTGCGGAAGCTCTACCGGCCAGGACCTGGCTTCGTCTGTTAGGCCTGCTAAGCACAGCGGCGGATCTTCTTCCGCTAGGCAGACTGTATGCGTGACCGATTCAGCTTCACCTACTGCTACACTGGCGCCCCTCCTCGGGCGATTTAGCGACCTTGGTCCCGATTTCGGAGTTAGTACAGTCTCATCTGCAGCATTGGGCAGACAGTACCTGGCTGGCGTCAGGGATTCCCGTCTTCTCCCCTCTGCCTCAACTTTCTATCTGCACGGATGCGAGCAACTCAGTTTGGGGAGCCCACCCGTTACCGCAGTTTGCCACGACCTCGGGCAGTTGGACAGAAGTAGAGACAGGCAGGCATATCAACTGGCTGGAGATGAAAGCGGTGTGGCTAGCCCTCATCACTTGGGAAGATCGACTAGCGCAAAACGAGGTTCTCGTGCTCTCCGACAACTCGACAGTCGTAGCCTACATTCAAAACCAAGGGGGAACGCGAGCACCCTCTCTCTGCATACTCGTGTATCAAGTCTTCCTCTGGTGCAGCACATTCCGGGACACCTCAACGTTCTAGCAGACGCTCTCTCTTGTCGGGGTCAGATGTTACACACGGAGTGGTCTCTTCGGCCAGATATCTTCCAGCTAATCTGCGCGCGTTGGGAGACTCTGATGATCGGTTTTTTTGCCACGAGATGGAACAACAAGCTTCCTCTGTTCGTCTCCTCTGTTCCGGATCCACTAGCCTGGGCCGTAGACGCGCTATCCATTCTGTGGGAAGGACTCCGGGCGTACGCGTTTCCTCCCACAGTGCTGGTACCAAAGATCATTCAGAAACTCAGGGACAGCAATACGATACTGATACTAGTCGCCCTGTTTAGCTGATCCAAGAGCTGGACCACCGATCTATTGGCCCTCGCGACGGACCCACCTCTGGTACTTCCCACCCCGAGTACGATGCTCAAGCAGCCAAGGGAGCACCTGTTTCACCCGTGCCCGGAACGACTGATGCTACACGTTTAGAGATTGTCTGGCAAGCCCTCGCAGCTAGAGGCTTTCTGGGTGCTGCAGTGGAGGCAATCTCTGCAGCCAGAAGGGTCTCAACTCTTAATGTCTACGAAGGAAGGTGGTGCGTGCTCCAGTCCTGGTTCACCACGGAGCGACTTTCTCCCACGGACCTAACTATTCCCCAGTTGGCTGAGTTCTTCCTGTGGCTTTTCTTCAGGCAGAATTTGGCTCGCATCACCATCCGCGGTTACCTGGCGATGGTGGCTGACACGTACAGACACCTGGGATGACCAGATCTGGGAGCATGCAAAGACTTGGCAGATCTGATGTCCCATCTCGATCTGCAACGCCCGGCCTCACGCTCTTTGGTTCCACGCTGGGACCTGTCTTGGGTACTCACCTGGCTCAACTCTAGGAGATTCGAGCCGCTACCGTTGGCACGCTTGGGGGATCTTACCAGAAAGACCTGTTTCCCCCTTGCACTCGCCACAGCCTCCTCACGGGTTAGCGAAATCCATGCCTTTTCGGTACGTCCCGCTTGTCTCCAACGTAGGACTGATGGATCAGTTCAGCTGCTGACGGACCCTGCCTTTTTGGCTAAGAACTGTGTTCCTACTTCCGCCCCACAAGTCGTAACCGCTCAGGGCGACGGATCAGACACGGGACTCATGCCTACAGGACCCTATAAGGGCCCTTAAAGTGTATCTGCGTAGAACTAAGCCACTAAGACAAGGGCGTACATCAGGCATCAGAACTGTCCGATTTTCGGCGATTTTCCGATTTTCCTGGCCCCTGTTTAATAACACTTTTGACTTGGAAATGGCTTTAAATAACTCTACAATTCTTCAAAATCGCCGTTTTCCGATTTTTTTTGGGTGAACAGTTCTGATGCCTGGTACATGCCTTTTCCTGCCCTTGGCTCCGGGCAGATGAGACATTTCGGCACAAACTATCTCATCCTAGATACGTTGGGTTATCCATTCGGTGTATAAAGAGCTCACCCTAGAACAAGTGAAAACGATGCGCATCCGGGCTCATTAAGTCCGAGCGGTGGAAACGAGTATCGTTTTTGACCGAAACTGTGCAGTGAGGGACATTGTGGCAGCCGTGGGTTGGCGGGCTGAGTCTACCTTCACCCGCTTCTACCCAAGAGACCTATCCGGCCAGCGCATCAATCTTGGCCTTGTGGGGGACATCTCGGCAGCGCAGCACTCCCTCCCTGCGCCTCAGGCGCCATAGGTACGCCTAGCTAAAATTGTCGGGAGTGGGCGCGTTGGGATGGGCCTCGATAGTCTGCGCGCTTCGCGGGCTTTGGGTGGGGGTTCCAAACTAGCGGCACCCTCCTCCTATTCGCAATTCATCCAATTAGTAATGTCATCAGTAATGATTTTGAGAAAATAAATTAATTTTTCTCTGAAATGTATTTTTTCAAAAAATACTTACCGATGACATTACTCAGAGGTCCCTCCCTCCTACCCCGCTTGCCGCAGTGGTGCTAAGGCTCGGTCACTGGCGGGAAAGGGTGAGTGCGCCACCGGATACGTTAGTACGGGAGGCCACTCGGGGTATCTGGGCTATGTCACCCCAGTGATTGCCTCCCCTAGGATGAGGGACACAGTAATTTTGGGGGGCTAAAATTGATGAGTTAAACGAAGGTTCTAATTAGTAATGTCATCGGTAAGTATTTTTCAAAAAAATACATTTTAGATAAAAATTAATATTTTGATAAAAGATGTTTTTTCTCAAATACTATTCACAACTTCAAACCCAAAATAGGTGAAAATTAGCCATGTTTTGACGAGAAATGTTTTTTCTCAATTACTATTCACAACTTCAAACCCAAACTTGGTACAGAGATACCTGATGGTCAGACCTATCTATGCATACTAATTTGGATGACCCCTCTGAAAAGGTCAAGGGTTACAAGAGGTCGGCAAGGGTCACAGGGGTTTTACAAATGTCTGAAAAGTGATTTAATTTTGAAAAAACATGGGTTTTGTTGGTGCAGAAGCCGTCCCTTTACTTATTGTCACACATGTGTGGATTGGTCATACACATGAGCCAGAAGGGCTTTGCCTTTTTTGTTTTGCTTTTTTGTTATCACTGTTCTTCTTTGTGACAATGAGAGCTGGATTGATCTTGATAGTTGAAGGGTTGTCCCAGAATTTGTTGGTGCCTTAAACTTAAAGGTGCCTTTGATGCCACCCTTCAACTACCATGGTCTTCCTGTCTCCTGAACTGGTATGTAGTCTTTAGAGTACAACTCCCCGGTTGGGTAATATAGGCCTTAACCCATTTAGCCCTGACGTACTACAGCATGAGATGGATTGATTCAAGGGTATTACCAGATCAGCTTGGCGCAATTAGGCACCAAGCTGATTTGGCACTACCCTTGAATTATCAGTCGATCTATCTCCTGCAACTTGTATCTACTGTATTAGGAGTTGCCTTTAAAATTTGGGTGCCGTGGGGTTGAGAGGGTTAAGGCTTCACCACTGATGCACTTCATCTGTGAAACACCAGAGCAGGAGATGGATAAGCCATGATAGTTCAATGCTGGTATAACAGTTTCAAAGAATATCACTAACAGTAACACACACAAGTTGTTGGAGTGACGTATCCATCGAATATTATTGCTGCTTCTTATGCTTTTTTATGTTTTTCATACATTTATGTCGTTGTTTCAGCCACAAGTCAGGTGATGTGGTTCTCTTGAAGAATGCAAAGGTTCATTACCCAAGTGAGTACCGTTCTGATAGATGAGACCTAGACAAGACTAGAGAGTGTTGTGTTTATGTTTGATTTCTTTTTTCAAACTTTGATTTCCTAACAAATTGGGTTAATGGGAGATAATTGTCCAACATACAATAATGTACCATTATATTCATTGAAAGTGCTGTAGAAAGTTCTTGAATTTGACATTGTCAGCTAGATATTTTGCTGTGTCTGCCTGACCACGCTTTAACGCATTTATCCCAAAGGTAGAGTTTCAGAATTGAAAAATTATTTTCCCACAGTCATTCAGATCAACATCAAGCGTTGTCACAGCGATGGATGTGATACACGTGTGCATGGCTTAAAGACTCTTGGCTACAAGGTTGTGCGAGAAACGGGCATGAGTGTTGTGGATGCGTCTGCCAAGTGGTATCTTCAGATATTGGCTGCAACAGTCTCTGCCACTGTACCGCAGTCTCCAACACTCCGCACCATTGTCCTGGAGCAAACCAGGTTTGTTGACACACTCATCATGATCACCCTCCCTTTGAGGGAGAGGAGGGGGGGGATGCACTGTGCAAGTCGTGTGTGAGTGTTTTTGTCCAATTTCCTTTATACATCATCAGAAAATATTGGACCAGTTTGATATTATCTCCTTCACTGCCAAGAAAATCTGAACGACACCCAGCTGCAAGAGGTATAGATCCTCATGAGCCCTTGCAGTTGCGGGGGCACATGAGGATCTATGCCTCTTGCTGGAACCATTGTACCCATGTTCCTGGGGATCTTTGACATTGAGTGCATGCTGATTTAAAAAAAAAAAAAAAAACATAATCTGTTTCTAATGGTGGTGAAGGGGTTAGATCTAATTGCGTCTCACTGATGCTTTCTCTTGTCCAGACCACCTAATGCTGCCAGCAAGAGGCATACATGACCATGAGCCCTTGCAGCTGCAGGGACTCATGAGAATCTGTCACTTGCACATGGAAGGGCCTGTGTTTTTTTTTTCTTTGCTGTGTGATTGTGAATTACGAGTAAACCATCTTGACATGCTGGCCTTTCACTTTCAGGAAAGCCCTGGAGCATATGCCCCCTCTGTCTCTGGGTGTGTCTAGTGTAGAACGACCACAGTTCCTCAGCAGGCATGTCTTGGAAGAGATGGAGACCTTCCTTACAGACCTTACCACGTGAGTTTGTGTCAAACTATCTTTTTAGAATTTTATATTCAGCACACTTCATCAGCATTTCATATTCCATGGAGACAAGAAATATTTCATTGCTGATAGACTGATCCCTTACATTGAAGTTTCCAAATTGGATGGTGCCAAATTCCCAAATTTTAAGGTATCACTCAGCTATGTACCAGTGACAGGAGATGGATCAACCATGAAAATTAAAGGATAGCGCCAGATTAGCTTGGTACCTGATGGCACCAAGCTAATCTGGCACTACCCTTGAATTATCATGTTCGATCCATCTCCTGCTGTAGTACGTTGGGGATAAATGGATTAATTTTGGAAATGTTACAGAGCATTAATTGCTATGCGTAATAATACATGGTGTGAATGACTTTTCCATAAAATTGTCTGCTGAAATGGAAAAATCTTTTTCTTTTTCCCAGAACTTGAATTAAGTCTGTTTGTTTTTCCAGTACTCATGACAAGCTGATGCCTGAAGGCCTTGGCCTGCTTATGTCACTCAATCTGGCCAGGGGACATGTAGCAGCTCTCGTTCGCACCATCAAACGTCTGTACGGTAGGTGGCTTTTGCATCCACAACAATACAGTACTTCAGTGCTTGTGTTTATTTTGTGCTTGCCAGTGTACATGAGATCCTCTTGTGTTCATATATGTAAATCACATAACATTCTTGTTTGTTGCAGACAATCCATCTCTTTCCCTGCAATGTATGCCGCTACTGCAGAAGATGATGGACACAAAGAAAAACTGCTGGGAGAAAATGGGTAGGAACTGTGGAATAAAATTTGAATCAATTTCAAAACATGCTTGGCGCTTGTGTGTGTGTGTGTGTGTGCGAGTGTGTGAACGATTATGAGTGCATGTGCACGTCCGTGCTCGCACTTTCAGTTCAGACAGAACCCAGGTCTTTGTTCAGCCTGTTTAATCTGCAACTGTGCAAGAGCCGTAAATTCTCATGAGCCCCTGCATTTGCAGGGGCTCATGAGAATGTATGTCTCTTACTGGCCCTGGATCATGGGGCATAGTTCGTGCATGGACCGTTTTGAGCAATTTCAGTTTTTTTGCACCATTACCCAGGTGAGTAGAAGAGTGTTGCTCATTAACCCTCTAGTACATGCAGCCGCTGGTGTATTAACAGTACTGGTGAGTGCAGTCAATTAGGGTTACAATGAACCTTGGATTATTGCAGGTGGTCCCTTGCAGGTGACGCTGGCTGGTTGTGACGGAGGGAAAAACGATGAATCATCAAGTCCAGCTAACGTTCTCTTCTATGGCAGTGGAGGGCAGACAAATGGTGAGCAATTTATACCAAAAGTGAAAATAAAATGAGTAAATGGAGTATAAAATTATTGTGAGTGACTGCCAAGCATGTAAAATGTAATACAGTAGAATCTTTTTTTTTTTTTTTTTTTTTTGCAAGAAAGTAGTCGTCAAAGACAGGTGCACTCTCTTGCAGAAGTCTTGCAGGGCAAAAAGTGTTGCCTGTCATTAAAGACCATTTTGTTACCTGTGTGAGGGGATGTAGTGTTGTAAGATTCGTCCGTTAATCTTTGTTTCCTCAAAAAACATTACCGATGGCATTACTGGTTGGAAGTAGCACTTAGCCTATCAATTTCAGCCCAGGGATCGTTGTGTACAACAAAGCCACCGGGGAACTACCCGAGTGAGCTGTACCAACGTCGATAATAGTTTCCCTTCACGGAGTAGCTTCGCTTACCTCATACGGGTACATGCACAGCGTCACCAGTTTCGCGCTTAGCTTCATGCATGCAGGTTGTGTCAGCCCACGGCTCCCTCCTTCTTTGGAGTTCTTTTTTGGATTTCTTTCTAGAATTTTCTTGTGTCAAGGTAAGGCCTCGGGTACTGTCACAGCCAGGAGTCCAGGAGTTTCCGGGCAGGCAGCGACATTACTCTGTGGATAATTGTTTGACTCGTATTCAAAAGAAAATTCTCAGCGCTTTTTGTGTTCCGACCACGTGGCCTGTTGTGTTCCTTTTACGCCGTACCTTTGTTCTGTTTGTTGCAGAATGCAAGTTCAGATGTGCCGGCGTTGTAAGCATTTTCAGTGGCCCACTGATAATCACTCCGTCTGCCTACTGTGTTCTGGATGCTCTTCTTCTCGGACGTGCAACGTGTGTGCCTCGTGGCGGAAACTTCAATGGTCGCAGTTATGGGGGTCCAGAATAGCGAAGAGGAGGAGGGTGCTGACACCCAACCCCCTGTACTCTAACCCCCTCTGCCGGCCCGCAGAGGAGCACTCCCGACGATTTCAGTTAAGGTGTACCTATGGCGCCTTGGGCGCGCAGAGGGAGTGCTGGGCCGCGGAGATGTCGCCCACCATGGCCAGCGAGTCACGCTGGCTGGATAGGTTGCGGAGGTAGAAGCAGGCGAAGGTGGAGTCTGCACGCCAGCCTACCGCCATCACAATGTCTTTAACCGAGCAGTTGCGGTCAAAGGCTGCGCTGGTGGCCACTGCTTGGACTTCATGCGCCCGGATCTGTAACCGCCTACCCGGCACCGGCCTCCACGTGGCGTAGGTGGGTAGTCCGCTCAGTCCCTGACTGAGTGGGCTAGCGGACGGGTGCCATCTTTGTCCAGGATTAGGACTTGATGTCAGCAGATATGTTGTTCAGCCTTTTCACTGGTCCGGTTTTTAAGGAGCTGTGCTAACCTAGGTCGTACCATGTTGGATTGGTCCTTAAAAATACTCGTGACTTTTTGGTCCTTTGGATCCCAAGTGTTTGCCGTGCTTGGAGACCCGTGTCGGGGGAGAAGAGGATCCTGGTGGCTGAAACACTCCACTTTGGCCTTGACTTCTGCCTAAACGGGAGGCTAGTCGTACCGGCCTAGTCAATCGGCTCTTGTCACGTTGAGCCCTATCCCACTGTTGACATGCGGGTTGCTATACGGAGCACCATGCTATAGCCTTTGCTGCTGATTAGGTGCTTTACGCCAGTATTCCCCTGCATTCAACGGTGTGATAGAAGGCGGTGGCTCAAACGGTTCAATCGGGCTTACCCCCTTGAGTATATCTTTCGGGCAGTCTCCATTGTGCGTCGGCTGGAGACCCGCCGACAGTTGCACTTTCCCTTGTTGGGCTCGGTGGCGGGCGGGGACCCCCGGGGGATGAATATCTCTACTAATATAATATGGATAAAACAAAAAAACCAAAACTAGCACAGAAACGGCATATAGACACCGAATTTGACCATGACAGTGATTCAGACTGTGAGGAAGCGACGCCTCAGGCGTCGGCCGTATGGCCTCGCTTCCTCATTGTCCATAGCAAGGTGAAGGAGAAACCAGTTACCAAGCTGCATCCTTTTCTGGTGGGGGAGACCCTCAGGAGCCGTGTTGGCAGGCCTGACGCCCAGCGCCTCAGGTCTGGTGACTTGCTGGTGGAGTGCCGTACTCGGGCACACTCCAGCGGGCTGCTGGGGCTCTCTTCCATCGGAGACACTCCTGTGGAAGTCACACCCCACAAAACTATGAATTCGTCAAGAGGCGTAATCAAAGATCAAGCTTTGGCAGAACTGTCAGAAGATGAACTTGTAAGGAACCTTAAGTCTCAGGGGGTGACTTGCGTCAGGCGCTTCGCTTCCAAGCGAGGTGGTGGGGAGATCCGTCTCCCTACCATCATCCTGACGTTTGGCACCCCCACCCCTCCTACTACCATCTGGGGAGGTTACTACTCCCTGAGAGTGAAAAAGTACGTCCCTCTTCCCCTCCGGTGCTTTAAGTGCCAAAAGTATGGCCATGGGCAGAAGACATGCCGTCAGGCAGAGGCTTCATGCGCCCGTTGCACTAGGCCCGGACACTCTGCTGAGTCCTGCACAGCCACCCCCCTGTGTGTGAATTGCCAGGGGGCGCATATGGCTTCGGATAAGAAATGCCCTCGTTGGATATCCGAGTGCAAGATTCAGCAGGTGCGTGTGGAGAAGGGGCTGTCCTTTCTGGATGCCAAAAAACTGGTTGAAGGCCCTGGTGCAGCTGCGGCTGCCCCAACCTCTAACACCTCAGTGTAAACTTTTAGTGCAGCGGTGGCAGGCAAGCGCCCCACCAAAGACTTTTCATGTCAGACCCCAACTTCTTGGTTGGGGGCGGAGCCTCGGCTCATCTCGCCCCTGGAGAGTAACCCTCCTCCAGTGGTGACAAGGAGCCAGGGAACGCAGAAGGCGGACACTGCCGGTCCGGTTGTGCCGCCTTCTGTTGCCCCTAAGCCTCAGCCCCCACCCAAACCTGTTAGTCAGTCAACTCCAAAGGCTTCTGGCTCTGGTCAGCCTTCTAAGGCCGCTAACTCTAGCGGCAGGAACGCTGCCCAGGACCAGAAGTCTAAGAAATCTATGGGACCGCTGTGCGCACG